>OZ030397.1:14024372-14624372 GCA_964023965.1 Melinopterus prodromus
GATATATTTTCGGGTCTGTTATGTTGTAAGAAAATCCTGAAAAAAGTTTTATTTTTAAGGCCAGTGGTAGAGAAAGAAAATGAAAGTTTACGCCAGTCGATATTGTGTATTGAAACGGTACATACGCTATTCATGCTATTTTCCGTTCGATACATTCCTTTTAAGACGTGATAGTAGAGACAGTTAAGAACCTATTTTACCATATTTATCACTATAAAATGTTTCCATGAAAACATTTGAAATATGATCATACTTTGAAACGGTTGTTTTTTAGTGGTATGACCCTAATACGCATGTTTTGAACCCGGACTCGCATTCCGCATAAACATTTATCGAAAACGCCTAACCAGTTTCTATTACCAAACTTACTATTGTCTCTCCGCAACAAGAATCCATTTTAAAGCAGTGAACTGTGTATGCGAGTAGGTGCTTTCGGTGTATTTTCTTGCCTTGAATATGAATCCGATCGGCTTCAAACAACAAATTTCCAAAAAAATTGTATACAAGTACAAAGTTTAAGGTTTTTTTCGGATAATGTTTAAGAGTCTAGGTCATCGGGCATGCTTCCTATACATGATCCAAAACGGAAAAATATACGTACAGAACGGCATTTACAACATACAAGATGCATTGAACATAACATTGTCAATATCTCGATAACCGTAACCATTTGGTATATAGCTAAATATGGTTAAATATGTTCTAAATTACCTCTACTATCACGGTATTAAGAAATTGCACCAAATTACATATAAGTCGGTACATCAATTTTTGGATTTTCCTTTACAACGTATCAGAAATAGAATCACAAAAACCGCATTCGCACCTATCCGAAGCAGATTTTCCAGTAGTTGTAATGTCAAATAGACATACTTTAATTTGAACCACTTTCAAAAGCTTAATTAAGTTAAACACTAAACTAAAACACTCAAGTTCCACATAAAACTGATTTTTTATAAAAGCTGTTCTCGGCCCTGCAATTAACAAAGTTGTGGATAAATTTTAATAAAAATAATCGAATGAAAACTCATACTTGGTTCTAAAGAATGTATACCAAAAAGTCTCATTTTTCCTGAAAACACAAAATTGCAACCGTTTTCAAGAGTATCAACTTATGTGCATCTATGTTCAGCCACAGTAAAATCTAACTTTTGGCTGACAAGATCACGTGGCGCTGGGCCCAGGTAAAAAATATTGCCGCCTTTTAATACATGTGTCCTTTACCTATCCCAGTAACTGGTTTACTTTTTGAAATTTAACTTAATTTTATGCGCTCTGTCAAAAACTAGTTTCAACTATCATTTCATGTTTCAGACGACACCTAAACATCCATAGTATGCATACATTTCTGATCTGTTGTGGTTGCCGACTGTTGTTCTGGTAAAATGTACCTTATATTTAATAACGTTTGATTTGTAAATATACAGGGTGCTTCAAGAGAAAATGCCTTTAATTTGTAGGATGGCAGTTAAAGACAAAATATATTCATTGTTACTTATAACAACGTGTTTTTTAAGCAGGTATAATTTCTGTTTGAAGGCGATTACGGCTTATTATTCTCTTTGTTCTGTGTTTTGTGACTCTGTGACTCCTAAATTATGGATGTTTCAAAATACTAAACATTTGTGGACCGTTTCATTTTTATCATTATACTTCTTCAGTTATATGTTTTCAAGTAAATTGTTACAATTTCGTTTGGAAAACTCTAAATACTAAATAAAAACCTTTTCGATACGTAATCTGAAGATGCTATTAAGTTACTAAACTAATTATATTATTTTAAGTCGAAACGAGGGTTTTGATTTTCAAAAAAGAAATGGTTATAGCTTATTATACGTGGAGTTCCAATATGATGTTTTAGTTGTCTCAGTTTGAGACACCCTGTGGACTAATTAAGGAACGTTGACTGAAACGCTGATGTTTTGACAATATCTACTGTCAATAGAATCACAAATTCTGTCAGATCCTTGCTAAATAGTTTTATGTTAATGCAGACACGATCGATCTCGATAAAATAGAATCTCATGCAGCCAAACTATTAATTTTATGTATAGAATGATAAAGTCATGTGCCTGGCCAAATCAGATTTTTTATTTGTTGGTAACTCGTAATTTTGGACAGTAAATTTATTGTAGCAATTTTTTATTATTTTTTAACTTAAAAAATTAAATAATCATTTTGCTTCATTTCATTCAATTTAATTTAATTCACTTTTTTTCTGATCATAGTCACAGTTAGCCAATAGAGTATAGAAACATGAAATGGCCTTGAGACGGTTTGTCATTTTAAAAAATCCTCGAGTACCGACCACCAGAAGCCAATGACTTCATTGATAATTTCTTCAATACCTACTTGTAATTGTAACTCTCATAATATATTCTTGAAACATTTGCATTCGTCGATTATCTTAATTTTTTGCACAATAATATTTTTCAACTTAAAAAATATGTATATTCAAAAAACATAACCATATACAGTCTGGTCCATTTAAAAATTGAGTTCTGTGTCAAAATTTGTTAACAAGATGTTTCCAACATTGTGAACAAATTTTAGGTTCCATAGCATTAAACTGATAAAACCATATCTCCTAAGTTGAATTGCAAAAAGTAACGTCGACCAAATTAACAGTAATTCAAAAATGATTCTCATAAACTTAGAAAGATATTGAAACAATAAAAACAAACGATATGCCAAAAAGAATTGGTTTTTGGGTACTACACCATTTCGTAAGAAATTAAAAAAGCTGCGAAAGCTAAAGTTTGGGTTGCTACAATGATATGGAACATCCTGTAAATTCGACAAGCATTTAGGATCTGACATTTGGATCATTTAGAACTCACGTAAGAGAGATCATTGCGAGTTTATCATGACTATTGTCAGGAGTAGATTTGTCTACTCTAAAAGCAACGAATATCCGTTTTCGGCGCTTATATATATTTGTGAAAGATGAAATACGACCAGGCTAATTTAATAATGTGACATTAATTTAAATCGGGAAGCGCCGTATGTGACGGCAGAATGTGATATTCCGTACTCTCTATCTCCCTTTCTCCCCGTATTTGCGTTAAGCTCGCAAAGAATTACCTTAGCGAAGCGTAACGATCTGCACAAACAAACAAGTGAGCGGCGACACGAGGATTCTCCCAATTCTGTGGGATTCTGACGTGGCACTAAATCAAGTGCGGTGCGGTGCAATGCAAACGGGAACAGAGGAACAACGACGCCTCTGATTGGCTAACACCTAGAAGTAAAGCTGAATCCACACAAAGAATCTGTTTTTACGATGTGTTATAAAGATCTGATAGTCGAACGTTAAACTGTGGTCTCAAAAACCATTTCACGGACATTATGCAAGTCTTCTGTGCTATATCAAATACTTAAAAAGGATATGGTATTACGAATGTGACTGCATATTTAATGTATTGATAGGAGATGATTCAGTTGCTAACCATTATACTTTTTAATTTTTTCCGTTTTCGGATTATGGCTTGTCGCTGCTGTATTCAAATGGTTTGAATGAAAATAGCAAAAAACTTTTTCTGGATTTTATAACCGTGCTGGAAACAATGGGTTGTTAAATTTTATGGATTAATAAACTGGAAATTCGGTAGAAACTATAATATGGTGGTGTAATACCCTGGCCTATTGATTTAAATTTAAACTTTAATGTTAAGCCCGGCAATAAACTAATGGAGTTTACGATTGTAATATCAAATACAACAAACAGCTGTAATTACTATCAATATGCCATCGGAGTGTATTTATTATTTTAGATAATAGGAGTATGTATGGGATGCCATTTCATCCAGATATATCGCAATGGGCCTACTAAATGCAGGTTAATTTACCTTTATACGGAACGGGGCGTGGCATATAATGTAATTAAACAAAAAAGCAGTAGAAAATTAAGAAAATAATAATGGTTTGTAAATAAAAATAGTAAAAAAATGAAAAACGTTAAAGAAATGTTTATAGGAAATGAACTAGAGATAATATAAACAAACAAACAATACAGTATGAACGTTAAATATTGCTATGATAAGAGCTAGCTGCAACAATCCTAATTTGTATTTTTGTTGTAATTCTCGGCGGGTGAGAACTTCTAAAATGGGTATTTACCCGGGTATGTACCCCATACGTAGGGTATACACCAAAATTTTTGATATTTACCATTTTTATCCTTAAAACACCATTTAACAATATTTCAGCGAAATTCATACAGGGTGTAACACTTTTTCCCGCAACAATTATTACTTTATCATACGCAGTACGTCGAAGTATTGTAAACGTGCCGAAAAAAAAATTTTTGAGATTTTAGCGGAAATAGGTCTTTTTGGGTCCCCTGATCATTTTTGACCAAGGTAGAAAAAATATCTGTGTGTGTGTATGTGTGTATGTGTGTACCCGATTTTTGTGAAGACGATTCCGGAGAAACTACTAAAACTACTAAAACTACTGAAAAGCTTGTGGTTTAAAAGGATCCAAAGGAACTGGCTGTTTCTACTAAGCATTTTTCAGGGATTTTGCAAATGAGCTGCCATTTCTGTAATTTCGTCAAAATAATTAAATAATAAATTAAAGTAGAGGAAATTATAAATAATTTATGCCTATGACATTTTTTGGTAAAATTAATAGTTTAGCTTCAAGAGCAAATTCTATTTGATCGAGATCGGTCGCATCTGCATTGATATGAAACTACATAGTAGCCTGGATTTGACAAATACTTTTTTGTGCTGTCACCACAGAAATGTCTATGGCTGTCACACTCGAAAACAGCTGATTTCATCAGAGGTTGGAGAACCGCTATGGAACGTTGCCGCTCTAGTGTGACAAAGTACAAAATACAAAATTCAAATAAAATAAGATCACCAATTTGATTGTTTGTTGATAAGAAATATCAACCCGTTGTTATATATAATTGTAAAAACGATAAATTGAGAAAATTGTAAATAAAGTATAGCGATGAGTGTAGTTATATTTTAGTATGTTGGCACGGATGTGACAACTACAGTATCATGAACGAATATAAATCTGTTGGGGGGGTCGATGGCGTATAGGATAGAGCGGCTGCTATCTACGCGGTGGCCCCGTGTGCTGTCATTATGCGACGTGCCCTTTAAAGAACTCTTACTGGAGGTTGGAATTCCTTCAGTAGGACAAAATTCCTGGGTGTGTGTAGCCTGCCCTCAGCGTCGGTGATTGGCCTAAGTTGCGGAAATAGAACGACGTAAAATGAACAAGTCAAAACAAATATAAATCTGTCAGAATTTGAATTAGCTTTTTAAATTTGACGTTTCGTAGAAGTGGTATCAACCTAACATTTCCTATACACAAATATACCTAACTAACCATTTTTGAATTTTTTTTAAATACGTACTTTGAAACATTGGTGTCACTTCTGCCTAAAACTACATAGCGCGACTCGCTCACATGCGACGGCGACGCTCCGCCATCGGTGACGCGCCGCATCACCGCTCGTCGCGCTATTCCGTACATTCGGCACTTGTGAGATAAATAACTATTATTCTGATGACAGTAGGTAGTGTCAAATGCTGATGCTTTGACAATACCTACTATTGATACAATTGACTATCAAAATATCTGTCAAATCCTGGCTAACTAGTTTAACTTTAATGCAGACACGATTTATCTCAATAAAATAGATTCTCATGCATCTAAACTATTAATTTTATATTTTGTATGATAAAGTCGTGTGCCTGGCCACATCAGATTTTTTAGATAGTAAATGTCATTCTGAGGAAACCTTTTCAAATGAACCTAATTGTTCTCTCAACTCCAAGTTACAGCCGCTTGTAATATTAACTAAATAAAGAAATATAACAATAAACTTATCAAACAATAGTAAAACTAAGAAAAAGCACAATCAATAGTTATAACAAAAATAAAAGTAAATAAATTTAGCTAAAAAATTCAAAATGTTAAAATCAAAATAAATAAACAAATGAACGAAAACAAAATACATATGAAACTTTTTAGACATTTGTTTCTCTGTTTTCTCATTTCCTAAAGAAGTTAAATAATTTAAAATACATTTTGGCAATGTTACAAATATTTCAAGCGATTGTAATTTTCTAAGAATAAAGAAAACAAATACGTCCATATGAAACTTTTTACTCAGTGTAGCATTTAGTATTCGGAAAAAGTTTTGCGGGGGAACAAATGGGATACTCTGTAAATGTGTACTCTTTCTTACAATTAATGTAAAATATTTGAGTTATATAAGAACATTCACTACATTTAGTTGGATTCATAGCAAATTAAGATATTGATTAACAACGACAAATACGCCAAGTTGACATACTTAACATATAATCATCAGTTTTTGCTAAATCTTCTTCGATAACAGAATCAGAACATATATGCAAGATTCACACGAATGAAAAAAAACGAAACGATGATGACAAAAAATGTGTGCTGTTGCTATATCGTCAGATGAGATATTTTTATTCTTTATTTTACAAACGTTTTTATTTTTTATAAGAATAACCTTTATTTTGTGATAAGAGGATACCTTTTGATTTTATGATAAAAGAAAAACCTTTGATTAGTAATTAAGTATTTCCTTCTACTGCTATTTTTAATAACATTATTGTTTATAAATATTCCTATAAATTCCCACTTTGGGTAAATACCCGGGTATTTACCCAGAGTATTTACATCTTGGTGTTACGTGTTCATTGATATTCGACCACATTCATTCTAAAAGCTTCCCCAGTATATAAATAATAAACACGACGCAAACATAATTGGCGCATATACATCAATTTACATACCTACACCGTTTATTAATAGAAAGCACTATCCAGAGTAACATGTCAACTACTTCATTCTCGCCCAGTTTGTGTGGATGCAACTTGAAACGTAGTAGCATCAGAAGCATGTAGTAGGGAATGTCAGCGAACACAGGCTGCGAGGCAACCAGGCGGCGAATTTTGCCATTACTTATGCATACAATTCTATTAAGGTTCTGTATTTTATGGTAGCTGCGCCAAGCTGTGCCCCACGCGGAAATGTGACGGCTCATATTGTCTCGGAGTGGCTCTTTTCTCCGCATCAAATTATGCTGGATTCCACCTCAGGCGATACAATCAACTCGATTCTTCTTCTTACTCTTCTCTTTTCGTGATACTTCCTAGCTGAATACGTTACAAGGACATATGCCAGGGGTCGTGTAAGGTACTTTGTTGATCTATAGTTTCGTATTTTTTTGCTCGAGTAAAGTGAGGGGATTTCAGGAAATTAGGGAAAACATGCTTTTGATGTCCATCTTAAAACCAAATAATTTCCAAGATAATGTAATAAATATATAGACACGTTAGTAGTATATTTGGTTATTGTTATTCGTGAATACATGTTTCAGAAGAAAGAACCTCCGTTTTCAGTTCACACTGCGAATGCAGGTACTCTTTGTTATTCATTTACAATAATAAAAAGAAAACTCAACCAATAAAATTACAAATTACTTATGGATTCATTTTATTCTTATTTTTAACGATAATCTTGTTATTCATTGTGCAGCGATTCCTTACCGTCAATTGAGATTAGGTAGGTAGGTTATTGTTATGCTTTTTATTGTCGTTTCCCGACGTATTCATCTATCCCTTCAAAGAACATGTGTTTACATGGGTATAGTAGTGGTGTTCTTGTATTTCCTAAACCTCTTTTCCAAATTTGTCGTATATATCTACAGGCTATCCCAACACTCGTGATAGGCCCCACGCCAACTCATGTTTGATTAGAATATCTAAATATAATCTTAGTAAAAACACGTTAATTTTGGAGATATTGGTTATTTTATGAATTTTGTTAAAATCGTCACCTTTGACTAGCTTTTTGAGTGCCACAGCTAGAGATATCTATATTCTGATTCTAATTTTTGGTATATACCCTATAGAGCGCTCCTATTGACCACAGTTCAAAATACATCAAACTACTGTCACAAATTTGGAAAACAAAATATATTTTTAATTTTTTTTTATTAAAAAAGAAACCTGAATAGCCTAGTAATTTATTTTAATCCTTTGCGAAATTAGCGTAGTTTTTAAAATCGTATAACACTTGCTATGTTTTACTATAGAAAAAAAGATATTGATTTTTTACTGAAAATTTCATTTTGAAATTATTTCAGTAAGCGGAAATTCAAATGAAAACATTAGCCAAATTAATTTGACGTATATTTATTTACAAGTAAACGCAAACATAAATACAAATTTAAAAAATTGTTCCAGTTGCCTGCCATTTCCCTAACCCGTCCTGCACATCCTGCGACATTTATTTGCTCTCAATTCATTTACGTACGTTATTTATTTGTTTCAAATAGACTTTCTCTTAAACCAACCCCAGTCGAAAAAACCTAGAGGACTTAAATCCGGAAACAGGAAGGCCACAAAATTTGACCTACACAGTCAATACATCTGTGGGTAAGCTTGGTGCAAATAATTACTAATTATTGAAATATTTTAAAAATTTTCCAAAATTTAGTAGTAAAGTATTGTGATCGTGCCGAGAAAAAATAGATTTTAGCGGAAATATGTCCGTTTGGGTCTCTTGAACATTTTTGATCAACGTGGAAGTTTCATGACCAAGTTTGCCCAAACTGAGCTGAAAGGATTTTTGTTCAAAAGGAACTCTAAGCATTTTCATTTAGATTTTATCGGAAATATGTCCGTTTGACTCTCTTGAACATTTTTGACCAACGTAGAAGTTTCATGACCAAACTTGCCCAAACTGACCTGAAAAGATTTTTGTTCAAAAGGAACTCTAAGCATTTTTTCTAGGATTTTTCAAATGAGCCGCCATTTCTATAATGTTGTCAAAATAGTTAAATAATAGATTAGAGTAGAGGAAATTTGGTATAATTAATGTCCACGACATTTTCTGGTAAAATTAAAAGTTTAGCTGCATGAGCAAATTTAATTTGATCGAGATCGGTCGTGTCTGCATTAATATAAAACTAGTTAGCCAGGATTTAACAGCTATTTTCATTCTAATGACAGTAGGTAGTGTCAAACACTGATGTTTTGAGAATACCTACTGTCTATAGAATCAAAATATCTGTAAAATCGTGGCTAACCAGTTTTATTTTAATACAAATATCACCGAACTCGATCAAATAGAATCTCATGCAGCCAAATTTTTAATTTATGCATAAATTGATAAAATCATGGCACATCGGATTTTTCGTTTAGATACGACGACACAAAATTAGTTAAAACAAAAAAAAATAAAATCACGAAACAAAACAGGGATGTTTTTAAAAGTGTAGAGCAGTACTAGATTTATTTTGTACTGTGGTCAAGAGCAGCGCTATATTAGTAATACGTACCAATAATTAGAATCTTAAAATACGGAATTTTTTAGATGTGGCACTCGAAAAACTTTGACGATTTTGACAATTCCTATAAGTGTCAATATCTCGAAACTAACCCTGTTTTACTAATGAATCATTAGATATTTTTGTGAGTCATATTTAGAAGTTTCATGACCAAACTTACAGCTGAAATGCTTTTCGTTTAAAAGGGTGCAAAGGATATTTCCTCGAAGCATTTTTCAAGGATTTTGCAAATGAGCCGCCATTTCTGTAATTTCATTGTTAATTTACATTGTGTAATAATTCCACAAAAAACTTTGAAAAATTAGGCGTTTTAGCATTATTTTGTTCCTTTCTCCTTGAATATCTTATCGTCGATAAACCTGTTTTCCATTATTTTTTATATGTATTAACTAAAGTTTTTTATCAATATTCTCAAAATTTGTATCTAGATCTGATCGTTTTCTGCACCACTGGCAAATTTCACGTTCCTACATCAAAGCGTTACTAAAAATTATGTGTTGAAATAAAACACGTATTTTCGCCTACTGTGCTACAAGCCGCGTAGATGAAACTAAATTAGTTATGAGCGTGATAGCTTTCATATGCTTTCAACGCCCGAAGATAGAAGACTGTTCAACTTAGTTTTGGGACAATTTTAAACATAATTCTTTCCAATTCGGGTTATGTGTATACAAGAACATTAAAGAATAACACGACTTGATGCAGTGGCTTCCCCCCATAAGGAAAAAAAAAACTTTCCTACATCATACACTTCTTCTCGCCTCTTCAAACAAACCCAATTTAATATAATCTGTTAAACACTCGACATGTAATCTGGAATCTAAATATCCTTTACCAAGACATTTTCTGCGAAACATACATACATAAGCGAACATTTTCAGACATATTGTGGTACTTCGAGATGGTTGTCAAAGGGTGCGTTTGATAATCAAAACAGTTATTGCGAGGATTGGCGCTCATTAGGGGAAGAGGCGACGACGATTCTAAAACGTCTCATATAGCGCAATTACTCGAATTGTATTTTCCTGCGATATTATGCGAGAAGGGGACGTTTCATTTCGCCCAAGTATCACCGGGACAACTTCAAGGATACCGGGAAGCAATTTCTCCCTCTGAGCGTTTCCGACCCCACTCCACCCTTTCCTCTTACGTCCTTTGTTTAACTCTGAAGCACCTACAAAAGTATCCGGCTTCAGTTTATATTATTGTTTATGTGTTGGTTTATTAAGGAATATAAAGGCATGAAAGGTACAGAATGAAAGAAACTTCTATGTTTCGAATAGTTTTCTAATGTAAGACTATAAAAATAAACATTGAACGATATTAGCTCTAAGAATTTTACTGTAAAACTTAAAATTGCTTTCTAAAATAAATTCAATAAATAATTTTTATTTATAGTCTAACATTTAAGGTATTTTAAATTTTTTATCCAATTTAACAGTATTGATATAAAGCAAATCATTCGTCCCTGAAAACTAATCTTTGTTTTAATAACTCGATGCAATGTAGTTCTTTTGTAATAAGCACTATAGACATACCTACTTTTCAAGTTTAATTTTGTTTTTATTATTACATTATGAGATACTTTCCACAGATCTTTGCGATTTCAGATAAAAAATCTAAGTTTAAGATCTTACCTTTTGAAGTTTTAAGGTTCAACAGCTATAAATTTAACTAAGCACTTTCTCACGTTTCTTTTCACAAAATTGATGTCTCTCAGATGAATGATTAATAAAAAATTCCTATCTAATGCCGTACATTATTTATGTAGCCAGTAAGACAATTAAATAATCTACAAAATCCACAGAACTAAATCTGTGGTTAGCCATAAAAAATATATGCTGCTGTTGGTGATGAAAATGTGCAATTGTATAAAATGAAATGTACGTGTTCCAGTTTTTAAAGCGTCAATCAAGTTAAAATCTGATGAATTTAGTCGTAAAAGCTACATTTATTGCATTTATTCCAAACCGGACGTGACGGAAACCAACAGATTACTTTGGGGTTGACGGTGACCATAGATTAATAGAATTATTCCTTTAGAACCAGGTAAAAAATAGGTTGTTGCACCGAATTTATAACTATTTTACCTCTTTCTTGAATTTGATGAGACCTTACTGTATAATTCATGCAATTTTTGTTTATAATACTAAATTTATTAACCAATTTGCAAAGTTTATTTCTAAAAGTTTAGTTATATAAAACCCTTTTCTTCTTAACTTCTTTGCTATGTATTTGTTTCAATTTACATGGGGACATGTTTCGCCCTATCAAGCTGATCATCTGCCCAAATAGTCAATTTATAAGTCAGACAGAATCTGCCATCTGCCATCATTTCAGCAAGCACGCGTTCCCTCTCAAAAGTTTTCTCATCGTAATAAAATCATTAAAGACAACTTATTACCTCTAAAAACAGATATACATATGATTAATGACAACGAGACCCTGATTATGATGGTTGGATGACTCATAGATTCACAATTTGGACCGATGATGACCTCGATAGGTCGAAACATGTCCCCAAGAAAATTGAAACCAACAGATAGCAAAGAAGAATGGGCTTTTATCTAACCTAACTTTTATTAATAAATTAACCATGTTATAGTTTTTAGGATTTAGTTTTTATCTTTATTGCCACTTATACATCTCCTGAAAAGTATTTTGTTCAGTGTACAACGAATGATATGTTTTACATACTGTACGTGTAGTACGTATATATACAATATATACATGCATCAACATAGTCCGGAAGGTAGCAACAACGTCTTTTAGAATATGAGGTTTCACAACTTTGATCTTCGAGAAAAAAAATATGAGTTGAAAGGAATGAATTAATTTTATTCCCGAAAGTATGAGATTCTCGGAATTCTGGGTTGTCCCGTACCGTGGACTATATTGACTATTCTAACCAAAAATAGATTAAATCATAAGGAACAGATGATAATATCGTGGGGAAACTATAGTATCTTTGTGTCTACAGCGTCAATTCAAGAAATCTATAGGAGTAAATTGAAGCAATATATTCACTGTTGAGGTAAGATAATTTGAAGATCTACCACCGACCGTGGCAGACCCATGTGACCCAGCGCTTTTCTTGTAATGGTAGTTTGTGCAGTTTGTGGTTGTCTGTACACTGTTCCTGTTGGATTGTGACAGCGTGTTATGGAAATTACATATAATATCTACCTTAACAGTTGACCTTTTGAAATAAATGGATTCATTGAATACTATATTGCGGGAATTGGGTTTCGAAAGCATCATGCCGGCATTTGCAGGTAAGTGTTTCTTTCGTTAATAAATAAGACATAATTCCGCGTACTATTGAAACTACGAGCATTATTTACGTGATCACAGAGAGTCACATATACGTGTGTTGTTGTATATAGGCATTTGAATATAAAAAGGCTTTATATTTTATAACTTCTAGTTGGGATGTCACCTATATGTGCCTCACCTAGTTCCTGGGGATATCGAAGAGGAAACTGAGAAATGCAAAAATGTTATTTTCAATAGCACTTGCACATTTTATTTACATAGTTAGTATTGTTATTTTGTATACTGTGGTGTTTGTGTACAACGAGACTTTACTATTGTAAAATGTATTTATATGTACGTAATTACCTCAATAAATTATTTCTTTTCAAACAATGTATTGTATAATTAACCTATTGGTGCATCTGGCAAATATCAAACTTCTTAAATTAAACTAATTTCAGCTGGTGTTATGTAACTAAATCAGACATTGAAATAAATTTGTTTTAATCAATTTTGATGAGCTTGGATCAATCTAAGCAATTATATGAACTTATTTAGCCCCAACCATATATTGATTAGCTAGATTAAAACTGAACGAATTTGTTAAGGAAAAACTTGAATTTACTTCAAAATTTGATTTTGCCACCTTCATCCACTCACATCTTTAATTTAATTTATACGAATATCATCAAACGGTTACATTGAGTATACCTCTTTTTAAAACAAAGAAACAATTTACTAGAATCAAGGTGGGAGTTGTTGACATGTTAAGATAAAATCATTGTTTCATTTTGAATATATGATCTGATCATTTTAACAAATTCTTACAATCATACTGATTAAACGGTTTCATTAAATTTTATTAAATGGTATTCTTTATTTGAAGTGCGATATAGTCAATCTGAATATTTACACATTCGTTCTAAACACATCATACCTTCAACTTTGAATATATTTATGTCTTTGTTTGATATTTATTTCCTTACCATTTACTCAACCTGAAGCACATATGAAGCACATTCATGCCAAGTATTTATTTTTTAGTGTTTTTTTGGCTTCCAAATCCTACTACGGTTCTGTATACCAGCGCATATAAGAATGACAGCTGATTTTTAATTTGAATTATTTCGCAATAAGTTAAGTTATTGCCACGAGGCCTCATTTCTTTGCCTTAGCGTGAAGTTGACAGTTGACGGGATTGGAGGCCACAGATTATTTCCAGACGGTATGTAATATTTCAAACTTAGCGCTTTACAATTTTGATTATATACATTATACAATATAATTTATTCTGTATATACAGGGGTAAAGCTCCTACGCGGAGGCCAAAAGTGGAGCCGGCGGCTGCCTTGATTGATGAACCCGCCATGAGACTGACTGAGCAAGCGTAGGTAATTTTACCCCACCTAGCGGCATTGTATCGAAACATAAAATTTAAATTACGCCATCATTACGAGCGTTTCAGAAATCTCGCCATTATTGGCGCGGTTCGATAAATTTCTCACCGGGACCACACTATACGGAGCTGCGTACTAAGATCAATCATTTGCGGTAAACTCTGACGCGCAATTTATTGTTGTATTAAAGAAACAGAAGCGCCAGAACGCGTTCCAGATATTCTCGACGTTGATGTTGTAATAAACACAAAATTATTTACTAGGAAAAAAGCTAGAAACCTCTTAACCTTTGAGAGTTTATTTTATATTTATAATAACCGGTTTCGGCTCTATGAGTCATCCTCAGCTTAAACGATCATCTTCACAAGTTATAGATAACTGTTAAACTCGAAGAGTTCCTTGTCGTAAGCAACACATATTCATACACCATGCAGGAAATTGAACAAAACAAAACATAAAATCCACGTGTGTGTTGTACATAGCTAAAGCTTTGAATATGGACTACTTTATGAAGAAAATTATTTATTTATAATTTGCATTATAGACTTCAAAGAAAATGAGTGAACCACCACTTTTTCGAAAAAAGTGTGGTCGATATTTTCGATAAAGCAACGAAATACTGTGTTAATTATGGCGGAGGAGCCGGGTAATATGATTTTTATTACAGATTCTTGTCATACTTTTTATTAAAAAAGTTGAAATTGCAAGTTGTTTTAGTCAAAATTTACTTGCTCTTAACATAAATATGCTTTATGGCACTGTCACCATTTGCCAAAATGTGTTGTCTGCAAATGTTGCCACTTAGTCCAGGCATATTAAGTTTTAACCCTGAAAAAATAAAGCAAACTTTCAAACTGGTAACAAGTTGGTAATTACCTTCCATTTAGTGACCTGAACAATATGCTTAAATGCAAAATACAATATGGCACTTTATGCAACTTTTACATATTCACATTTACATGGGGTTTTAAGGACGCTGAATCCAAATCTGTCATGGACATACAAAATTACAACAAAATCTTAAATTCTACTGTCTGTTGCCTAGCTCCCAAATATGACTCAAAACTAATCATGTTTAAATAATTATTATTTGTTCGAAACAGTTTTACTGCCATTGGTTGGCATAATATTTCAAGAACTTGTTTGGTCAGGTAAACTTGAAATGTTTACTATATGTTCAACAAATATGGCTTTATTGCTTGATAAACCAGAAACTCAACAAGTACGTTCTTTTTCGTTAATAGCAAAAACGTTGTCAATTTTCTGAGCCTAATCGATAATTTGGGTTTGAGAAGTCACCATTTTGCATTTCCTCAAATATAAATGTTTTGTATTTCTGGTTCTTCAAGCTACTTGCATAGAATGTACAGATGTATAGATGTATAGAATACAACGGAGTCGACGAATACAAGGACATTTTTATTTCAGACAACCAGAGACCGCACAGCTGCATAGTAGCCGTAAATGGTCTACCAAATATTGAATCAACTATCGTTAATAAATAATCCAAAGAATCCGGTAATTTTAGCGCTGAAATATCAGAATCCCCGCTTTATTATTATTTTCTAATCCGTATTTTGACTTTTGCAATGTTGTTGCTAGATGTGGATTCAGAGTCCTCAAGAACCCATAAAAATGCTAAACTATCTTTGCCGGAAATAACCTTTGCCATTTCAAATTTTGCAATTTTAATCCATATTCTGATTCAGCGTCATTCAAAATCGTATGACCGAAAATTTGACCGATCCACAGATCCACATTATTTTTTTTTTCAGTTTTGGTATCATATGATTTGAAATGACTGGGCTACACTATGCTATATTCTGGATTTGGAAATCACAAGTACACAGTATTTATAATTGTGGTCAAAGGACTGTAGTACTACGGCGTTGATATTGCGTAGCGGGGAATATTCGTCATCTTATTAGTTTGATGAACTTCCCCATTTATTAGTCTACAGTATTTTAATTGTAGGTGTGAAATAAAACAAGCTTGTTCTATTGTAAACTAAATGTTTAGTAAGATATTAAACTCTAGCTCTTTCGGCTTGTGTAGCCATCTTAAGGAGTTAAGCGTCGAGTGTAATATCTTACTAAACATTTAGTTTACAATAAAACAATGTTGTTTTATTTCACACCTACAATTTGTCATCTTCTTTCTGTCTTAAGTGATTCAGTCTTTCAGATGTTATTTTCATAGCTCAGCACAGTCTCTGTACAGAGTAGGAAACAGCTGTCCAAATTCGGTAACTGTCACATTTTTTACATGTTTTTCAATAATCTGGTAGTTTTGGGAAAATTGTTAAAATCACCTAGTTATTTTCCATCCGTGCAATGACAAGCACCAGACGATAATAATAATTAATTAGTCCGCTCATTGTGATTCAAACTCACAAGGGTTATAACTGTGGGGCCCGCTAATAAAATAAATAATAATATGTAATAAAACACTTTCAGTTCAGCATGTTGGAGTGTTGATTCAAACTAACATCGTACGTAGTGGCAACACAACCCTACTTTTAAATGGATAGTATCGCATTTTGTAATAAACAACAAATAATTTCTTTTTCTACTTTGCGTTCGTGTAAACTCATAATGAAACCGGCTTCGGTGTCGTTATGAAAACACTAGGTCACAAACATATCGTACCTTTTAGTTTTCCAAGATTTATGATACTGACGTCAAGTGTCAAATAAGGCTGACATCTCAATCGCTATTGGCTATTGGCTCGCGTCAGTCGTATGTGTGAATTTTAGTACAACTACCAACGGTTGAATATGAAACTATTCTAGATTGTAAGATGACAACCGCAATTTTCGAAATTTATGTAAATTTAATTACACAAAGTAGAAAAAATAGTATATAACACTCGCTTTATAAGACGTATCACGTCGTGCCCAAAATTTTTGTCTTATAAAACTTGTATTATAATATACTATATTGGGCAGTATATATTTGACTTAAAACAAAATATTTATCTAAAACAAAACTTCTAATAAACCGAATTCTTTTGTATAACAGATTATTTATTGCAGCCCATAAAATTCAGTGCCAATATGAAGTCCCAATACGTCATTTCTTTGATTCAAACTAGTTTATTTTCTCTATGCATAATCTTAAGACTAATATTAACATAACATTTTAATTAACAACCGCATTCAGACTGAGAAAGAATTCTCGGTACGTATCCTCAAGGATATAGAGAGTAATGCATCTGCGCCCAAGAAACCGTAAGGGCTGAATCTTTTAATCAATGGTAAGTAGTTACGAGTTGAAATGTTCGTCGCCAGCGCATCCACCTTGCACTTTTTCCTATCCACTGCATAAATAAATTGTCGAGAGAGACCGAGCCGGCCGAACTTGCGAAGAAGAAACTTCGTACTGTCACATCCCACCGAAGTTTTATTTGTTCTCCCCCACAGAGCCTTGAGAGGAGGGGTTAAAAGAGATGGTACCGCGGGGACGTAGTTTCTACCCCGTTTTCGTTCCACATTAACCCGTCTGGCCGACAGTGTAGGGGGTGTAGAGGCTGGTATGGGGTAGGTCGTTGCGGAAGGAAGGAGAACAGGTGTTTATGTTAAAGTGGCTTTGCTGTAGGATTGAGCTGATAAACAACGCACTTTCCGCAATGGTTTGCGTTCGACGTGCTGTGCGCGCGACGCACAGTTGGACGAAACCCCGAAAAACTGGCCAAAACCTCAAATAAGCTTCGATTTAGAGAAAAATTGGTTTACAGTGGTTTATGAAGTCGCTGATTAGGAATCCAACGGCAAAAATACTGTGAACAAAATGTCGGGCCCAATATTGCGGACATACAGTGTGTCCCAGTTAAGAGTGTAACACCTTCATATCTTTTTTATTTTTAGCCCAATTTTTACAATTTTTTTTTTAAAATATAGGGTTCTTATTTCTCTATTTAACCAACAAAACCAATTGACTTGTTTAAATGCAAAGCACCTTGTGATAGCGAAATAAATGGCAAAAATCAAGAAATCACTTTAGGGATTTTTCTATATAAAAAAAAATTACTAATAATAATTGTTCAGAAATACCCGAATACCAAATTTCATGAAAATTAAAAAATATTGAAATTTTCTTCAAAAATAATTCTTAGTAGTAGTTCTTAGCTGCGCTCAACAAAAGTGTGCTGTAGAAATTTTGTTTGAAATAATACCTGAACTATCAAAGTGCTTTGTCGTATTTAATTATTGTCTGAATAATAATGCTTACACTCGCTAATCTTATTATTTCCACCTTTTCAGCCAGTGTAAGAGTTGAGTACAAATTTAGGCATCTCACAATTGTATAATATAAGTTTTATAAGATAAAAATTGGTACACGAGGTGTTTTGGGCACAAAGAGCGTAGCGCGGAGTGCCCAA
This sequence comes from Melinopterus prodromus, assembly GCA_964023965.1. Taxonomy (NCBI): domain Eukaryota; kingdom Metazoa; phylum Arthropoda; class Insecta; order Coleoptera; family Scarabaeidae; genus Melinopterus; species Melinopterus prodromus. The sequence continues at coordinate 14,042,760 of OZ030397.1, forward strand.
ATGGAACGAGTGCGCCAATATGTCGTATAAAACGAGTATTATATACTATTTTTTCTACTTTGTGACATTAATTTTACATAAATTTCGGTTGTCATCTTACAAAAAATTAAAAATTCACAAATACGATTGAGGCGAGCCAATAGCCTAGATATCAGCCTTATTTAACAGTTAACGTCAATACCATAAATCATGGAAAAATAAAAGTTACTAAAAGTTTGTCATCTACTGTTTTCATAACGACGCCGAAGGCGGTTTCGTTATGAGTTTATAACGAACGCAAAGTACAATTTTTTGTTATCTAATGTATATGTACAGTTACAGTGTACAGTGTACAGGCTGCCCCAATTTTTTCCCATCAATTTTTCACCAGATAAAAAATGTCACACTATGTAAATATTTCATATAGATTTCTTTTGTTCTCTTTATTCCGTAAAAAGTTACCATCGTTTCATACATTAAAAAACTGTATTTTAAACAGCTATATCTTCTTTAGGAACGGAAAAACTCAACTGTATCAAAATAACTAACTTTTAATGGTGTAATTTGTGTCCATCAAATTAACTTGACTTACTAACTCCGCATAAAACTTTTTACTCAGAATGACATTTTCACCCGCGAACCCCCTCACCCCTGCGGGGCATTATTCCACACACCATGGGGAGTCATACGGTATAGGAGTACCGGGACTGTTGACCTGTCCCGGTACCCTTCGATATGGACGGTAACTATTACCGCAATACCTACAAGACACTGTGACAAAGGCACACGGAATTAAAACTGATTCTCATATAAAACCATGTCATCTAAATAATTTGATAAACTAGTTTTTAATGGCGTTATGGTTGTATTTATTTGTTTTCTAATATTGAAATATTTTTAATTAATTTTGCGGTTGTTGGCTGATGAAGATTGTCAACAAAAATCGAAACGTATGAATAAAATAAAAGGTGGTATTCTTTGATTGATCAATCCCTTACAGTCTTTCCTAATTTGTGTCAAATACGACTGCAACAATTTCTGTTTGATTTTACAGATAAAAACGTCTTCACGTAATATTTATTCTTATAATTTATAAATAATAAGACTATAATAATACATAATGCCGCTTTTCAGGAAATGATGAATACAAATTAATAATAACATTTCTTATTAACAATCTGAATCTAAAATAATCGATAGCCTGCTTTTAAAGTAAAACCTTGCGTTTCTATTTTTGAACTATTTAAATTTGTAAAAGCGATGGTAAACTTTATCAATATAATTATCGATTTAATAAAATAATTGAGTTAGTTTATGTGAACAGCCTGTCTATGATCAGATTGGTGTTGGTATTAATTTCCTATTCTACAAAGTGAACACCAGTGCTTGCGCGCTGCAACCTGCCACCCGCTCACTCCATGCACAATGAGAAAAAGAGATCTTTGCAGCTACATGGCGTAAAAGGCGAAATCAATTCCTAATGAATTTCGTTAGCTAATACAATTACCTAAAACTCTAAGCTTCCCACTTTGTGGAATATGGTGGTATATGTTACTTTTTATCTATTTGAAAAATTAAGTCCCGAAAATTATAACGTTTTTGCGAGGGTACCAAATATGACCGTATTTCAAGCCGATAAACATTACTTTTTAAGTTAAATAAAACACAAATAGTTTTACATACTTCAATCAGTCAAATCCATCTCGTAAAAATTAAATATTACTATTCGTTTCCGAGATATGCAATTTTAAAGTTCGCCGTTTTTGGTCTATGTTCTCGCCTAGGTCCAACGCTTTCATAAAAGACCAACTTTAAACTCAACTATCGAGCTTAGTATAAACCGTTACGCTTTTCCCTTCCAGGGCTGAATGCAGTAATCATTTGTCTATGTAACCCACCAGTCAAAATTCTCCGTATCAAATTTTCATTGTTTGATGTTTTGGCCAGCTTTTCGGGATTTCGTCCCACAGTGCGACGCCCCGCTCGGGTTTTCTGCGTTCCCGTGGGATATCCGGGGTTGATTTCAATTTTGGATCCCTCGAGTGTACACCTCTCTCTAGTCTGGAAGACTTAAAAGTACAGCCAAATTGCTTTTAAGGGCGATGTTAGGACTTGCTGCTGCCGTGGAGCGGTGAGCTATGCCTCACTCCGGGTAATACTCTAATAAATTGTTTGAATATACTGGTGTAATCTTGAGGATGTGGTGCGGGGGAGTTTTTTTTGTGTATTTTGTGTTGCTTTGCTTATGTTTATAATAACACAATCAAAATAATGAATCGATAAATTACGTAGTTGATATACAGAGAAAATTGAGAATTTATATTCATCTCACGGAAAAAATCTTAGGTCAAAAACTTGATTAAGTGGATCATGGAATGATTTTGGTGAAAAATAAATTACGGTACCTTTTGTTGTTGTTGACTAACTGTTGCTCTCCCACCTTTCCCCGAAAAATATTTTTGTATGCAGTAAATGTCTCTGTGAGTAACACTTTTCATATGGACGGAAATTCTTAAAATGTTACAGCTTTTTGAATATGTATAAAACAAAGAAAACTACATGTTAAACAATGCGAAAGCGTTTACCGTTTACAACTATACAAACTAAATAAATGTGAATAAAACAATTAAAAATAATAAAAATCAAAGGAATAAACATCAGAAGAAACAAATCATATAGGCCTAACTTCTTATTGATTTTGTAGGATGTCAAGTTAATTGAGTAATTAGGTTTACATCGATTTATTGTTTTATTCAATTCTTTAAGAAGTTAGAGCAGTGTAAAATGCGGTTTCTAATATTTCAAACAGCTGTAACATCCTAATGAATGAAAACAACAAATAAGTCCATATGGAACTATTTATGCACGACATTTTATTATTATTGCTATTATTATCTAAAAAATCTGATGAAGCCAGGCACATGACTTTATCATACAATCTATAAAATTAATAGTTTATCTGCATGAGATTCTATTTCATCGAGATCGATCGTGTCTGAATTAAAATAAAACAAGTAGCCAGGATTTGACAGATATTTTGATTGATAATATTGCCAGTAGGTATTGTCTAAAAACCAGCCTTAGACACTACCTACTGTCAGAATGAAAATAATTGTCGAAATCCTGGATAAGTTTTAATGCAGACACGATCTCGATCAACAAGAATTTACACATACAGCTAATTTTACCAAAAAATGTCATAGACATAAATTATACAGAATTTGCTCTACATTAATTTATTATTTAACTATTTTTAATAAATTACAGAAATGGCGCATTATTTGCAAAATCCTTGAAAAATGCTTATAGGAAACAACCGGTTTCTTTGGACCCCTTTGAACCAAAAGTTTATCAGGTCTAAGTTTGGCCATAAAACTTCTAAATAAGAACTTTCGTCCCGATACCTTTATTAGTTTCTCCGGAATCGTCGCCAAAAAAATCAGGTACACACATACACACACACACACACACACACACACACACACACACACACACACACACACACACACACACACACACACACACACACACACACACACACACACACACACACATGCACACACATACACACACACATACACACATACACACTTACACACATACACACACACCGACATTCTTTTGTACCTTGGTCAAAAATGATCAGCGGACCCAAAAAGACCTATTTCCGCTAAAATCCAATTTTATTTTTCGTCACGATTACAATACGTTATCATACTGCGCATGATAAAGTAAAAATAGTTTCTATCACAGTATTTGACAATAACTTTTCTATCTGACAACAGGCAGGTACTAATATAAAACACCAAAATATTTATACTTCCATTTGATACGTGTGCTATACTTCCATTTGATACGTATTTTTCAAATGTTTTTCCTAAAATCACACGCAGTATAATAAAGTATTGTAATCGTGCCGAAAAAAATGAGATTTTATCGGAAATAGGTCTTTTTGGGTATTTATTTTTAGCATTTTGCAACGATTTTGCAAATGAGCCGCCATTTCTGTAATTTCGTCTAAATAGATAAATAATAAAATGAAGGTAGAGGAAATTTTGTATAACTAACGTCTAAACCATTTTTTGGTGAAATTAATAGTTTAGCTGCAGGAGCAAATTCTAATTGAACGAAATCGTGTCTGCATTAATAGTAGGTAGCCAGGATATTTTGAAACTTTGGACAGTATTCAGAACGTGAGCGGCTGCGAAACGTCAATTCAACACGCAAATGTATGGAGTATGCGACGAGGAGGAGAAACACGCGCGCACGTACGCTATGTGAAACAATTATTATTGGAACATCTTGGTGTTCACAAAGTCACTGTGTATTTCAAGTGCGGATAGCAATGTTCTTATATTTTCGCGAATAAATGCAAGAAAGATTGTAAGACGGTATGTTAACCTTAAAACTTATTTGGAATATTGAGCATAATTCTTTATGATCTTATGTAGTTAGCACTGAAAACGTGGTAATACCCCAAAATATAGTATGCTAGAAGCCAATATAATATATTAATCATCAGAATCAACAACCTTTTTACTTTATCATACGTAGTATGACAAAGTATAGCAATCGTGGCGATTTTTTTTTAGATTTTACCGGGAATATGTCCTATTGCGTCCCCTAAGCCCTTTTGAGTCGCTATATCTGGAATTTCGTCGAAATAGTTAAACAATAAATTAATATAGAGGAAATTCTGAATAATTTATAACTATGACATTTTTTGGTAAAATAAATAGTTTTGCCGCATGAGCAAATGCTATTTCATCGAGATCGCTCGTACTGCATTAAAACACTATAGTATTAAAACTAGTTAACCACGATTTGTCAGATATTGTGATTCTAATGACAGTAGGTAGTGTCAAGCTCGGATGTTTTGACAACTAAAATCAAAATATCGGTCAAATCGTGGCTAACTACTGCTATTTTAATGCAGACACGACCGATCTCGACCAAATAGAATATCATGCAGCTAAACTATTATTTTATATATAGTATGATAAGTCATGCGCCTGGCCACATCAGATTTTTGATTTATATATTTTTTGAGGATGTTTTGACATTACATGCTGTAAATCTAATCAAAATAACTGTCTAGTTCTAGTAGTTTTATTTTAATGCAGACATGGCCGATCTCGATCAAATAGAATCTCATGCAGCTAGACTATTAATATATGGTATGATAATGTCATGTGCCTTGCCACATCAGACTTTTTTTATTTATTATATTATATATTTAATTTTGTATCGAGAATGTGTTATTTATAATATTTTTTATATGGAATAGGTACATTACATTGATTACGCTCGCAAAAATTTAAAAAGCTGCCTTTTTCGGAACTTTTCGGAGAATTTGAAAATCGTGGGTTTCAAGTCGGTTTTTGTACAAACCGTAATACCCACAAGAACACCCCAGCAAAGCTTAAAGGTAACATTATTCCTTTTGAACTTCAACAACCAATTATATTAAATATTTGAAACGGGAGCCATATTGACTTTAGCAAAATTTCAGTATTTTTGTTGTTTCTTTTTTCAAATAGTGTTGTAGAACTATAACCAACATATTTTTAAACCGGATTAGTCTCGGATTTTCACATAAAAATTGCATTTTCAATAGAAAAAGAAGAGAAATGCGAAACAATATTTTGTAGGTATTATGCGCCACATAAAGAAAACCTGAACAAAACCGTGCTGATAATTTTACTGTTTTAGGTCATTAAATCTTTACGAAAATAACCACATGTTTGTATTGATATTGCTGATATTTTCAAATACGTGAACCTTCAAATGTTAGGCCTGCCAGTAGGCACAGCCCCAATGTGTCATCCTAAACGTCGCGTCGTTTTGTGCGTACGTCGTCGACTGTGCCACAACTTATTGTTTAGTAAAACATATTAGATAGGTTCCAACGTCCACTGGAAAAATATATTTGCTTTTCGCGAAAGCTTTGTGATCTGCTTATGATTGTAGTTCTTTTTCCACCTTTTATGTTCCCGTAAGAGGTTCAAAAGAATGTAAGCTTTCCGGAAGCCCCCGTCGCGTCCTTTGTAGTTTTGTTTTGTGATTTATTGAAGCTTTCCTGTCGGGAAAGCTGTAACGCCGGGAGGAAGTCTTATTATCGAAATCCCTTTATTTCCTAAGCTGAAATGCTTTCACCCAAGCTTTGCGAATATAATTCATCTTGTGTATGTATTTGTAACGTGGGTTTTGACAAAACCATAAAAGGGTCATAAAAGGAAAAAAAATGTCGATACACAAATATATTTTTTAATGCATTTTGTCTTCACTTGGACCTTACTATACCTGTAATTAGTAATTGTTTTTCTTTAAGATAATACGATAAAAATTTAAAAAGAAGTAATTGTTTTTCAGAAGTAACTAAAAAGCGCTTTTCGTGTTGATGCCCCATAAATGTGTGTTACACTCAATAATAATTTTCCATATTAATTTGCACTACCTATTTCACTTTTTGATAACGAAGGTTAATTAATTAATAGCTTCAAAAGGTCTTTCAATTTCGGCTCATTTAAGTATGTGATAATGATACATCGTACTGAAGTAATCAGATCATATGAAACAATTCAGGTACAGTTCCATGTATAAATGATTCCGTCTGTAAAACTGTCCGAATATAAATTATTAATTCAAGGGAAAATGGTTATTACGTAAACTCGTCAGTAGAGTAGAATCAACTAAAGAAGCGCATGATAATTAACCCAGGTGAGGATAATTTTTGGAAAAGACACCTCCGCCTGGATTTGAACCAGGAACCCACCAATTTCCGGTTGACAGCTCTCCCAGTTGAGCTGCAGCGGCTGTGGAAATTTATAGGTTTTATTTGTCACTTCAGGACTTGCAATCCGAGTTTCGAATTAAACCAACCCGTCGTGACACCTCTGTAGCTCAACTGGGGGAGCTGTCAACCGGAAATTGGAGGGTTCCTGGTTCAAATCCCGGCGGTGTTTTTTCCAAAAATTATCCTCACCTGTGTTAATTATCATTCGGTTCTTAAGTTAATTCTACATTACTGACGAGTTTACGTAATAACCATTTTCCCTAGAATTTATTCATCTGTATGACCTGTTTAGCAATAAACATTTAGCAATTCCTAGTTACCAAACTTCCATCAGTCCTTGGGACATCATATATATCTTATATAACAATATAATTTTACCAACTATCATTAAAATTGAACGACCACATGCAGATCCTGTCATTTCGGACGTATACTTGACCCAACATCATATATAATTGTTGGGCTAAGCATGTCCTAAGCATTATGGGGATTTTGCATACGGACACGTTGAGTTAAATTGCCAAATTTTCACCCTTAGAGTCTCCGGTTAAGCCATGTCCAACGAATTACGTGACATCCTGCGTAATACGGTTTAAAACTTAATAAAGGTTTCCTTTTGTCCTGGAGTCAATGCTGTGTTACAAACCCGTATATAAAATTAGTACAGACTACAGTTCAAAAAATAAATTAATGAGAGAAATTTACAAAGACTGCGATTTTTAATTTATGTAATAGTCTTGAAATCTATTAAAAATATTCGCCGGTATTATTAGTCCTAAAAAATATAACTCGAAAATAGTTTATTATTATAGTTTTATAAGACATCAGATTGTCTTATAAAACGACTTTGTATTTTACGTCATTATATTTATAAAAATTTAGAAATATTTTATGAATCATTTTATTCTACTTTAACCTACAATTTCCTATAAACCATTAACGGGGCCCCAAATATGATCACAGTAAATTATTCTTTGTAAAATTGCATAGAATGGAGGAAACACAAACACAAGTACGCCATCAGAACTGCGGCAGATTCGGAAGCGACGTACAAAAAAGAATAGGGTATTGTTAGTGGTGCTACCTGAATTCAGGCCAAAATGTTACACTCTACGGTACAGTCCGCAAGCCCTCGTTAAAGATTGTATTACAACACAATCAAATTGAAAAAATATGAAACTTATTTGCGTACAATGTTTAATTTTTAAATTCAACGGAAAATGGTTATTATGTAAATTCGTCAGTAATGTAGAATCAACTAAAGAAACGAATGATAATAACCCAGGTGAGGATAATTTTTGGAAAAAAACACCTCCGCCTGGATTTGAACCAGGCACCCTCCAATTTCCGGTTGACAGCTCTCCCAGTTGAGCTACAGAGGCTGTGGAAATTTATACCGTTTTCCCTTGAATTTATTCATCTGTATGAGCTGTTTAGGAATAAACAATTAGCGATTCCTAGTTACCAAACTTCCATCTAGCGATCTAGCCCCAATAGGTGTCACGACGGGTTTGTTTAATTCGAAACTCGGATTGCAAGTCCTGAAGTGACAAATAAAACCTATAAATTTCCACAGCCTCTGTAGCTCAACTGGGAGAGCTGTCACCTCCGCCTAGATTTGAACCAGTAACCCTCCAATTTACGGTTTTATTTTTACAAAAAGGATCCTCGCCTGGGATAATTATCCTTCGCTTCTTTAGTTAATAATTTATTAATGTCGCGTCACAACGTTTATCGTTATAACTGGTATTAGTTCATGTGGGATAATAAAATATTGTGTCCCTCCATTCCTTGGATATGATGATTTTAGTATTTTGAAATAGAAATCGTAAAACATTTGTGACATATTTGAGAAAAATCTGATGTGGCCAGGCACATGACTTTATCATACAATATATAAAATTAATAGTTTAGCTGCATGAGAATCTATTCTATTAAGATAAATCGTAGGTATTGTCAAAGCATCAGCATTTGACACTACCTACAGTACGTCGTTAGAATAATAGTTATTTATGTCACAAATGCCGAAAGTACGGAATAGCGCGACGAGCGGTGATGCGGCGCGTCACCGAAGGCGGAGTGTCGCCGTCGCATGTGAGCGAGTCGCGCTATCTAGTTTTTGGCAGGAGCGACATCAACGTTTATTGTGTAGCTTTTTAAGAAATACGTACCTATTTAAAAAAAATAAACAAATGGTTTCTGTATAGTAAATGCTAGGCTGGTACCACTTTGACGAAACGTCAAGTTTAAAGGTGCGTTCCGATTGGTAGGTAATGGTAGCTAATGGCGGTGGTAGAATACGAAATTATAGTATTTCTTACATATCGTGATAATGACACATATTAGTTTGCATGTACATAAACATGAGTCACTAGCAATTTTCTATTGGAAATACTATAACGGCGTCTGCTACCACTGCCATTATCACTAATGAAAACGCACCTTAAAAAGGTAATTCAAATTCTGACAGATTTATATTTGTTCATGACACATCCCTACCAACATACTAAAATAAAACTACACTCATCGCTATACTTTATTTATAATTTTCGCAATTTATCGTTTTTAGAATTAGATATAAAGACGGGTTGATATTTCTTATCAACAAACAATCAAATTGGTGATCTTATTTTATTTGAAATTTGTATTTTATAATTTGCCGCACTACATTGGCAACGTTCCATAGTGGTTCTCCAACCTCTGATGAGATCAGCTGTTTTCGAATGTGACAACACAAAAAAATATTTGTCAAAATCCTGGCTACTATGTAATTTCATATCAATGCAGATGCGACCGATCTCGATCAAATAGAATTTGGTCTTGCAGCTAAACTATGAATTTTACCAAAAAATGTCATAAACATAAATTATTCAAAATTTCCTCTGCTTTAATTTATTATTTAACTATTTTAACGAAATTACAGAAATGGCGGGTCATTTGCAAAATCTTTCGAAAAGGCTTAGAATAAACTACCAGTTCCTTTGGACCCCTTTCAACCAAAAGCTTTTCAGCTCTAAGTTTGGTAAGAAAACTTCTAAATATGAACTTTCGTTCCGATACCTTTAGTAGTTTCTCCGGAATCGTCGTCACAAAAATCGTTTACACACAGACATACACACACATACACACAGACATTTTTTTGTACCTTGGTCAAAAATGTTCAGGGGACCCAAAAAGACATATTTCCGCTAAAATCTCAATTTTTTTTTCGGCATGATTACAATACTTTATCTTACTGCGTATGATAAAGTAAAAATATGACTTGATACCCCTAAAGTGCAGCGTTTAAAACCTTTAACCATTTCACAGCGGAGGTAGTTTTTTGCTATTTACTAGTTTCGAGGCGTATGAAAATTCTGATCTCATATTTACGTGAAATGGGAAAAACTCAACCGCACCCGTTGGCTAATATATTCGTCAGGAGCAATGAAAGGGTTAACCGGGACATAATATCAAACCGACCGGGGGCTCCGTGGCCGGTAGCTCAAGTCGGGAAACTCAAAAGAGTAAACTATGAGCTATTTACAAATAAATTAAAAATAGTTTTGTTAAAGTTGTTTTAAACTTAATTTAAACTCGCATCTCAATATGAATGTTAAAATCTTAGTTCTAATAATTTGTATTTTGATTATTTTTAAATCAACAGAATTATTATTACACATTTGGTACTAAAGTATTACTATTGTTAGGTAAATCCAATTTTGATGCAAATTTGACTGTTTTTGTGTACCTAACTGGACAGATATATGTGCGATTTGTGATACCAAAACATTTTATAATAATAATAGAACTTCTGGCCGTGAAACTAAATTTATTTTTAACACATTTATTAGTTTTCAGAAAAAAGGTATTTATAACTAAACTAAATTAAACTAAATAGTAGCTTTGAAATCATCACTATCGTATTCGGTTTCATTTCATTTGTTTATTGAAATGTGGAAGCTTTCAACACTCTATTAAAAGATTTAGCCGATTTTTGCTACAATACATATTGCTTTCATTAGATGCTGTGTATATCTATCTTCTTTATCTCACCTTGTAGTAAACAAGGGAGATATTTGTTCTATTATGTTTAAACAATATTGTAGTTAATTTCATTTATGTTTAGTTTATAACATTTAAACATTTCGGGTTAAACAGTATATGAATAAAACATGACAGGGGTAAACAGCAACATTTTCATAATGGCGAAGGAGCCGGAAGATACTCATATTAAATTATAAATGTTTCCGTGTTTCCTTAACAAGAAGGATATAAAATTCGATCCCTATCAATTCTGTTTATGCTGATACCTGTATCGTATAATATGTGGCTGATATAACAGTTGATACTTCCAATACCCCCATTATTCAATACATAAAGTTAATATCCGCGCCGTATTTCAGGAACGTGAAAATGATAGTCACCGTAATGTAGATCACAATCGGCAATCTAACAGAACAGACAGTCTGATTAGAATATAGCATGTCTCCTCGTAGTTACAACAGTCCGAGCGCTTTTCAAATCGATATTAAGTAAAAAAAGGACGGACCCCCAAGGACACGGAAGGCAGCCAGTTCGGCAAACTTGAGCGAAACGCTGGGATAATTCCGTTATATATGAATTTGAATTTTTCCTGCGGCATTAGGGGGGCATATTTCAAGGTATTAGTGCGTCGCTATGGAGTGCTTTCTTTTATAGCGGCGATAATTCACATGGGAAATGTATAGTTGGACGGTATCCGCGAGCGTAGCGATGGCAAAGGTAGGGATTTCAACGGACTGGACCTTTGATGTAAATTGCGATTAAATTGAATTATTCCAGCTACATTTCACTGGGAACCTGCCGCGGACGCACCAGATAAAATGTAAAGTATCTTATGTTTTAGAACGACTGCCGTACCTTTCGGGAATTTAATTTATCGCTCATTATTTGCTTTGTGACCCGAGGCACAATAAATTTAATTTACGCTCAATGAATGCCCTTTGAGTGTTTCGATTCAATTCAATTCTGGTTTGTTAGTCGGCTTACGAGAAATTTTGTTAACGTTTCAATGGAGGTCAATCTGTTTAAAATTATAAAGCTGGCGCAGTACAACCTTTATACAGTATCACAGAGTCGTAGGTTGTGTTTTACAATTAATCATGTTTCAAGGATTCTGGTGTAAAATTTCCTTGCGTTTCTACATATTTCTATACTTTTATGTTACATCTTTATAATTTATATTTTCAAATGATGTATCAATTTGTATTGTTAAGCTTAATAGGTTTGGATATATCGATACATATATGAGTGGACAGGATTAAAAGTTTTGGTGGTACACAATTTTGGAAGCCTAACCGGCAGATTTTAAAAATGTTAACGAAATTGCTGTGACAGATTTACACCTTATGGTGTAGCCAGAGCGCTATGACATAAATTTGTAAAATTGAGCGGTTAGTTTTCTTAAACCCTGTCAAAAACATAACGAAACAACGTTTTGAGAAAACGCGTTTAAATTTTAGATGTGTAACTTTTTCTCGAACTTCTTATATTGTCGACTCATATTTTTAGAATGTATTTCTAAAATTATCAAGCTTATCACTTATCACAAGAAGTGATACGTCATTTTGAAGTAGAGAAGTCAGGATACATTATAGAATGAGGTGCGATAATACCTATATACAATTTTTCTACTTTGGAACATTAACTTTACCTAGATTTATCTAGATAGACTTCCGCGGTCTGACTCAATGATATATTGAATTCCGGGTGGAAACCGCGTTGAGGACTGTGAAGCAGTCGACGTTTTGCGCTCTGTTGCAAGATGCATCTTCAGGACTAAGTTATCAAACCAAGTGCTAGAAGATCATCAATTTAGGATTTGGTCTGATTGCCAACCAGTATTGTAGAATGTATTATTTATTAATACGCTGGAGTAAGTATTGATAATTTCCAATAAGAATTTTCAGCTATTGTTCATCAAGCAAGGCGTAATGTATAATGAACAGTTGTCTCCATTCAATAAACACGCTTACAAACTTTTAAATGTTGTCATCTTTGTATCTATTTCTGGTTTTAAACATTATCTCTCAATAATTCGAGTGGCTACCAACTAATATTGTCGCCTTTCAACTGCTTTCGATGAACACGAGCCAATATTCTTATAGCAAATTAAAAAACTATGTGAAGGCAATATTAGTTGGAATCCTTTCAGGTGTAGAGAATAGAGAATGATTAAAACCAAAAATACAGACACAAAATGAAGACAATTAATAATTTAATTCTATAATCCTGTCAATCAAGCATCTGTTAAAAAGTCTTAATAACAATTTGGTAAACAATATAAAGGTAACAATTTTATTTTAAAATTTAACCGAATTAACGTTAAATAATGACTAAATATAGACAAGATGTTGACAAATTTGAAAATTATTTGATCACGATCATCGACAACTAAATACAAAATTGTATTATTAACTATTATACGTAAACACTTAAAAGACTCCATACTAAGTCAACTAATTAACAATAATAGTTGTGATATGTATAAGATATATAGGAAATCAGTATACAGACCATACTGACCATAGTAGACAAATTTTTGAATAAAGGCATGGCCGGAAATGTATTGTTTGAACGCTGGAGCGAGTCGGAAGATTGAACCAATTTTACAAACAGCTTACGGAAAATAGTGTCATGTAATATTGGATGACACCAAATAACATTTGTCTGATTTTTTTTATTATTATTAACGTCTTTGAAAGGAATTAATGAGAACTGTTTTGTATTTTTGGTACCAATCGGGGTCAGCTGTGTTTCTGGACATGAGTTCGGTATCCAAAGTTGACCATTCAGTATATATTTTACACTTATTTTTAACACTCAGTATATTTGAGATAAACAACACAGCAGTGGAAAAAGTGCGAAGTAATGGAAACTAATTAGTATGATTAAATGAAAGCCTAAACACGGGCTTTTGGACTACAGCACAAAACTATAAACTTGGTACTCTGTAAACTAGCTTTCACGACGAAAACTGAAGATAAACAATGTAATGAAGCTGACAATAGTGACAACTGTAATCGGTATAGTCATCATAACGATAAAAACGCTGTGGGCGCCGTGCAACAAAAAATATTTCCAGGCCTTGAAAAGTGCCCTGCCTCAATAAAGAATCACTCTCTTGACTTGCTACACAATATACTAATTGTCAGTAGGATTTCCTTTTTAATTCAGGGTGGGGCGCAAGCACCGAGATATCACCAATAGTTTGGGAATAGTTGGGTAGAAAATCCAGGGGGGGTGCCCCTGCTTACAATTTCATTACTATTCGTTACTCTATAACTCTGTTATTACTGATCCGTTTTAAGTTAATCAAAATAAATCCAATTACCCAGCGCCAGCAGCAAACTTCTTTGACAGGCGTATGCGAAATTTGGTTTTCCTGTATGCTGTTTTCCCATAATTCGAATTAATAAATAAAATAAATAATTACGTAAAATATTGCGGCCTATGCAATTCAATTTTCTTTGTGATATAAATCTTTACGTGGCGGCGTTTGAAGCATTTAAAGTAAAAACAAATATTATTTGAAATGGTTTCAGTTCAATGTTTCATGATCAATCATTCTGATCTAATTTGTATCTCTCTAAACCTAACCAGTTGGCAATGATTTAAAAAATGCACATATGAAGCGATTATTTAGAAGAAAAATTAAAAATATGTCTACTTTAAGTCTTTTACGTTACATGGCGATCATAAAAATGTTTGAAAAATTGAACATGAAAAGTCTCGTAATTTCTAAAATGTTTAGAAAGTCCTTTGAACATCAAATATGTCTTATATAACAATATAATTTTACCAACTATCATTAAAATCGAACGACCACATGCAGATCCTGTCATTTCTGACGTATACTTGACACAATATCATAAATAATTGTTGGGCAAAGCATGTCCTAAGCATTATGGAGATTTTGCTTACGGATACGTCGGGTTAAATTATCAAATTTTCACCCTTAGAGTCCGGTTAAGCCGTGTCCAACGAATTACGCAACATCCTTCTTAACACGGTTTAAAACTTAATAATGGCCTCCTTTTGTCCTGATGTCAATGATGTATTACAAGCCAGTATAAAATTAATACAGACTACAGCTCAAAAAATAAATTGATGAGAGAAATTTACAAGGACAGCGATTTGTACACTATATAATAATCTTGAAATCTGTTTAAAATATTTCCCGGTATTATTAATCCAAGAACAATATTTGGAATATGTCCATGTCGTCAAAGGTAGGTACATAAAATAATATTCTCGAAAAAAGCCTCTTTTCCTTTGTATAATATATTAATTTCTTATTTAAAACATCATCAGCCTAAATCTAGAGTTAGAAAACAGTGGTAAGAAAATTATTATTTATTTATTTATTATTATTATTAACAATATACCTCTAACATAGTTTATTATTATAATTATAGTTTTATAAGACATCAGATTGTCTTATAAAACAACTTTGTATTTTCCGCAATTAGATCTATACAAATTTAGAAATATTATGTGAATAATTTTATTCTACTTTAACCTACAATTTCCTATAATCATGAACGGGGTCCCAAATATGATCACAGTAAATCATTCTTTGTAAAATTCCATACAATGGAGGATACACAAACACAAGCACGCCATCAGACCTGCGACAAAGTCGGAAGCGACGTACAAAAAAGAATACGGTATTGTTAGTGGTGGTACCGGAATTCAGTCCAAATTGTTACACTCTACGGTGCGGCCCGCAAGCCCTCGTTAAAATTTGTATTACAAGACAATCAAATTGAAAAAATATGAAACTTATTTGCGTACAATGTTTGATTTTTAAATTCAAGGGAAAATGGTTATTACGTAAACTCGTCAGTAATGTAGAATCAACTAAAGAAGCGAATTACAATTAACCCAGGTGAGGATAATTTTTGGAAAAAACACCTCCGCCTGGATTTGAATCAGGAACTCTCCAATTTCCGGTTGGCAGCTCTCCCAGTTGAGCTACAGAGGCTGTGGAAATTTATACCATTTTCCCTTGAATTTATTCATCTGTATGAGCTGTTTAGCAATAAACATGTAGCA
This sequence comes from Melinopterus prodromus, assembly GCA_964023965.1. Taxonomy (NCBI): domain Eukaryota; kingdom Metazoa; phylum Arthropoda; class Insecta; order Coleoptera; family Scarabaeidae; genus Melinopterus; species Melinopterus prodromus. The sequence goes on from OZ030397.1 coordinate 14,058,613, forward strand.
ATTTCTAGTTACCAAGCTTCCATCTAGCCCCAATAGGTGTCCTGAAGTAACATATAAAACCTATAAATTTCCACAGCCACTGTAGCTCAACTGGGAGAGCTGTCAACCGGAACCTCCAATTTCCGGTTCCTGGTTCAAATCCAGGCTATGTTTTTTCCAAAAATTATCCTCACCTGGGTTAATTATCATTCGCTCGTTAGTTGATTTTAATTTTTAACTTCGCAAAAAAAATCGGTGTATGAGCACTAGTTATTACTCATCATGCAGCAGAACAGTAATGATTTTTATTTGTATATTCCTACACAACATCGTTAGCTTACTATAAATTGAAAGTAAATACTTTATTTTCGTAAATATATCGTCCAACTGGAATTCACGGAACATGTACTTCGTGAATAGTGTCACAAGGAGTTTTAGGAACATTTAATGCAGTAAATATGTAGCCTGTGTCCCTATCATGTTATCCACCAAAAAGTTCAGCCCAAGCATCTACTTGTGTTGTTCACCGTAGCTGAATTTCAATCCCAAATATGAAACTAACGCCTTTTTTTGAAACACTGCCCATTACTCGGTGGCGGATTCTTTCCGCGATTATTAGACATACGATTATTAGAAAATTTTTACAATAATTTAAAGTTGATTTTCTTCCAATCCATTTATCCGGTTTTGATGATTCTTTCACTCACTGGTAGCCTAATTCTTCAGAAGAAGTACAGATGACAAATTTTCAACTGTAAAATATTGAGTTTTTTCCTATATTTCGAAGCTCTGTATAGGGGTTTACCAGCTATAACAAACATGTAACAACTGGAATGAAACATTACTATTGTCTGAACATTTTTTTATTTACTTCATTATCTTTGTTTTTAAAGGACAATCAACAAGAACAGTACTAACAAAATGGCACGATTTCAAAGGATGATTTTCTCTTGAACCGCTTAACTGATTTTGATGATTTTTTCTTCATATGTGTAAATTCCTCAGTTTTAAACACATGCACGGAGTTTTAAACATATGTCATAAAACATCAAAAAATAACAGCCTAATGAAATTGATCTAACAGCGTATTAGCAACACGGTAGAAAAACCATACTAAAGTTGCTATTCTAAATGTGCATATGTAATTTAAGCAAATGTTACTAAAATGCCAACAAAATGCCAACTAAAACAGCAGGTTTGTGGATTTTCTTCTAAGACAGCAGTTTTAAAAATATCATAATCCCATTACTAAAAAGTGATTTGATGTGTTTAAAAAAATCATTTTAAACTGTAAAATTCAAAAGAGACTGATCAAAAAATCACAAATCTAAAATCAAATATATCACTATACAGGGTGTTTCAGAAATAACGGCTAACCTTGAAGGAGCATATGCCCAAGGACGTAATAAGCATGTTTTGTCAAATAACGTATGGTCTAACTTCACGCATTATTGAGAAAATTAATGAAGAAAGACGGAGTCCGTCCCTGACCAGCGGAAGACAATCAACCACAATCCACTACGGTTGTGTTGCAACTGCTGACTAATCAACGCAGCGGGGAACATTCGGTCGGCCCCCCCACTGCGGCCTTTCTCGCTGAACGTGACAATGACCTACATTCGCCAGGTTGATATGAACGTATACAAGCGTGGTCATGGTCCAACAGCTGTTTGTTGGTTTATCAACAATAAAAATCATTTGGATTTTGGAATCTTAATGTTGGTGTCTTTGTGTAGTGATTTGTGTAGTATTGAATTGCAATTCTATGGCTAGAATGCGACATAACTTTGTTCGGCCGAGACGCCTAGTTGCTGTGTTGAGTCGCTTTGTTTTGTTCGGCGATAACGCTTAATATTCACAATGTTTGTAAATCCGCATCACATTTCTGGATTAGGTAGGTACTAATCTCTCTATTTTTAATTGTTTGTACGGTCTTTTGCAACCGTAGTCAAGTCATGCGCGTTCGGCTATTTACCAGGGCCGGCCTTAGACGAATTTTTCAATACAATTTTGTTAGTACATAAAACTTTGAAATAGACTATAGGTTATTTGACCAAAATTGCTTCTCTGTCCTTGGTGAATATGCTCCTTCAAGGTTAGCCGTTATTTCTGAAACACCCTGTACAAACAAATTGTCTACAAAAATTAAGTTATGTTTGCGCTTTTACGTTTGACACCAATGCCAGCAATTTTACAAACCTAAAAGTTACTAAAACTAGTGCTACAATTTTCTAGTAGTAACACAGAAAATAGTGTTACAATGTACATGGTAGCTCTACACTAAGCCCGAATAAATCGGCGAAACGTGCGGCGAGGCTGGGTGAGACATAGCGGGAAAAGGAGACAATCCACATTCTCGAGGTTCGGCTCGTGGCTCGTGCATTCAGTGCGCATCTACTAGTCGGTGGCGTTAGTGTAAAAATATTTCAGTGCCGGATACCAGCACCAAATTTTGCACACATCTTGTACACATATTAAGGTTTAAATAATCACCGGGAGACACTCTCCTGGTGGTCAAGATCATCCCTTGATGACGTCATCAAAATGGCGGATTTACGTATAATGTTAACGCACGTATCTTCGTACATTATTAACCAATTTGGAAGTTTAATATATCATTTTAAGGCTCAAGTAACGCTCTTTAAAAAGTGTTTTATTCAATTTTTGTGCATGAAGGGTGGTTTTCGCACAACCCTCTAAATTTCGTTATATATAAAATTACTGCTATTCTAAGGACATTAGTTACATTAGTTGCCTAGTATGGCAGTAATTATAACAAACAATATTCATTTGTTTTCAGGCTATTTTAAAAACCTATCTACTTTCAGTTTTGGTCACGAGAAAATTGTACTTTTCTGGTAACCAAAAATATTTTACTAGAAATCAATATACGAACATAGCGTATGATACGGATTTTTGGTAAAAAACTTAGTAAAGATGGGCATGCTTATTGGAAAGCAAATAGTTTGCATGTATGCGAGAACCGTGTGGTTGGGTCCAATAACAAGGAAGTCTACGACCATATATCCCCAATTTTTCATGAAGAAGCAGATGCCCGTCTATTGCTTCATGTATGGTATGCCAGCACCTTCGAAGGACATACCAAAATTGCCATTAAAACAGTGGACAGCGATGTAGTTGTCATTGCGATGTACGCCTGTTCAAAGTTAGATAAAGTAGAGGAATTATGGATTGAATATGGAACAGGAAAACATCTGCAAATCTTCCAGTTAACAAAGTGCAGAGAAAACTTTCAACTGTGGTATCAAACCTGCTTCCTTTCTTTCATGGTTTTACTGTGGCAGACACTGTTTCAACTTTAGGGGGTATCGGCAAAACCACTGCATAGAAAACGTGAATGGCATTTAGAAAAATTGACAAAGTTTTGGTGAATTTTGAAATATGCGTCACACGCAGACTCTATCACAAAACGAGCATGCTTTCATGCTTCTTCAACGTGTCATGCTGCTTATGTATCATTCATCAAGCTCAGCTGAAACCGTAAACGAATCAAGGCGAATCTAACTGTGTCAATTTAATAGGTCCATTAAAAACATCCCGCCTATGTGTGAAGTTTCATTCAATCGTCTTAAAAGCACAATACTTCAACGTGATGCAAAACAGACAGATCCAAACGATTGGGGATGGAAGAAAATTGGCGATAATTCAGAATTCTTAGTACAATATTTATATTATTACTTTTCGCCTTAAAGCTTATATCCAACACTGTCAAATAATACACATATCATAGTATCATAGTGAAATACCTCATTTTATGAAAACTTGGGTTAGTTCTCAGTTTGGATTATTTCGTGAACAGCTTGGCCGGCGTTTCATGACTATGCTTTCACTAGTGGCGTATTTCATGACATCTACATTAGTCGTATGTTTATAGAGGTTAGCAGAAGTTTGTAGGGGTTTAGTGGGAGCTAAAAAATATTAACATGTAAAAATGTGTCTGGATATATTATTTGTCGTACGCAGATATTTTTTACATAAACTTAACTGGTTATAGCATATATACTGAATTGCTTATCCAACAATTTACTGGAATTTAGAGAGGTACGCAAAAACTACCTTTCGTACACAAAAATTAAATAATACATTTTTTAAAGAACGCTACCTGAGCTTTAAAATGATGTAGTAAAACTCCAAATTGGTTAAAAATTTACAATAATACATGCGATAACATAGTTCGCTACTCTGACTTAAATCCGCCATTTTGATGACGTTATAAAGGGATGATCTTGACCCCCAGGAGAGTGTCTCCAGGCGGTTTTTTAAACCTTAATATATGTACATGCTGTGTGCAAAATTTGGTGCTGGTATCCAGCACTGAAATATTTTGGTGCCTAATGTTGCTAACGCCACCGACTATACGGGGATGTCGCTGAAGTAGCAGCTGCCGCAGCGTATAGTGTGTATGCATAGTTTTATTGAAATTGTGGTTATTATTAATTAATAATTAAATGAATAGCATTAATAAAAATTTAATTAAATATTTGAAAAATTCCTCGATTGCTAATGATTTATTATTCTGATTAGATATCATATACTAATATATGACATAGTAATATGATTTCCCATAGACAAAAAATATTATTTGCAAAATTTATATTTTCTTATTTTGTATAATGTATTGCGGTATAAATACAATATTATAGTGCATATCCATACTGAATTAGTTAAAATTACAACTAAATAATTCTCCAAATAAATTTGGTAACATTACCTTTTTCAAATAGAAAATACTGCATATTTAAAAAAATTTTAATTCTGAGATTATTTTTACGAATTTACTGTGCGAACCATTTTCATAAAAGGCATCACATTTAGGTATCAGCAATTAATTAATCTCCTGTACTTTTTAATTTAATTTGCTGTTTGAACATTTAAATTAATGCTATTTAATTAATCTATTATTTTTTATCCGTTTAGTTAAAATAAAAGTTTATAAGTTTTGATTAATTGCTGATACTCAAAATTGAGTTACATTCTTACAAAAAGTTCTAGGAATTAATCTTGAAATAAAAAAATGTAAAAATATTTGTTCTATTAGAAAAAGGAAAGGTTGTCAGTTTCTATAATAAAGTAAGCACTCTGTATATTATAAATATATTAAGACGATAGCTAAAAAAACAACTATTGTTGCTTTTTTGAAAAATGTTTACGGTGGGAGAATTATTTAGGTGCTGTGGTTATTTTGACCAACCCTGTATACTGGTATGAACAACGATATTAACAATCAATAACTTAGTAATTGCCCTATGTAGATCGCAGTCGCAATTTGCGATTGTCTAGAGAGATAAAACAAGAATGACTGTTGGAGGTCTGTCGACACTAAATACATATTTCTTTTCGCTAATGTACGAGAACCACCTATACGATATTCCCCATTAGCGAGGGTAAAATAATACCAACGTACCAGGTAGTTAGCCGGCCCAAGTAATCAAATAAACTGCACAAAAACGATACAATACATTGAGAAATTATAGAAAAATAAGACTGGAATAACGTGGAACTATTAAGATTTATTTGAAAGATAATTAATTATTTAGTTCTAATTAATTAATTATTGATTTAATATTGCTATTAATTTTAATTTTCATTAGTAATCTTATAATACGGATGGTTAAATTATTGATATGCATTTGCAATTCTTCAATAAATATCATTATCTGGTATATTTTCCATTTTAACTTTGCGTATGTGATTTTTTTGCTCTAAATTATAGTAATGGGGACGTTACAAATACAGAAAAACTACTATCGGATATTAAATTTAACATCAATGTACACTATTTGTATTTTGCGTATAAATTTATTGTGTTCAATATTTTGTAATCTTTTTATTTCAATACTAAATAATGTATTCCATTCGTTACCTACTTTTCGGGTTGCATTGATGCACCGCACGTGTTTGATGTCATAAATCAGACCCCTGTCATAAATAATACCTTCGGGTATACACAAAGAAGCCTTTGAGTCGCGTCATTAGACGGACATTGAATGGATCGACGCGAATGCGAAGAAATAAAGCGGTTTATGGCGAGACACTCGCCGAACGCGTGATTTTTCCAACTATTCGACTTTTGGCAGTTCATGTGTGCGGATTTGGGTGAATGTGCTATCCACACTCTCCCAATTCGCGGTCTCTCGCTAAGCCTCGCGAGAGTTGTGAAGACGTATGACAATTGTGAACGACGAGTAGAAAAAACCTGTTAGGACATAAACGACAATTTGGAGAGAACAACCTTTTTATTTTACCCGTTGAAGTTCTTCGTTTGACAGCAACGTCTGTGCAGACAGCAATATTTCGATGACAAATCCGTCAAAAATCTCTAAAAAAAACAAACAAAAATTGAAAGAATATTGAACGAATGCATCCAATCCGAGAAATTTTAATATGTCAGCGGGCGCTCGCTCGCGGCCCGCAAGCCAATAATGGCTGTCACGTCGCGTGTGATAAATTCTGACGTGCCGCATTCATCTAGTTGTGCACACAGGTTCTTGGTTTGGAAATACTGTGCAAAGCCGGATGATTGATTTTCGGTATTCGCTTGTGGATTTGATAGCCGCGTCATCGGCTGTGGATTGCTGCTGCGGCTCGCACCTCTCGTTTTGTCGACCAGTTCTCACCTAGTTTTTATTTTGTTTTTTTTCCATTTCTCTCCGGGTCGGTTTATCCGTCACTCGATGCCGTTTTAATTTTCATGTGAGGTTAGCGTTTTCAGTCTGAATGCGAATTTTGATGTACTTGTGAATGTTTACAATTAAAACTTTTAAACTTTATAGATGGAACGGATATTCTCTTGGAAACTTTTTAACTCTTTAATGTGTTGTCAATGACATGACAAACCTCCACGATTATAACTTTCGGTAAAGAAATACCGGGTTATGAAGCGTTATGTCGTTTAGATGCGACAAAGTATTGTGAGTACGTAACTGCACATTTCCAGAAATGTGATGACATGAAATAGTAGCATTTTGTTTGCATTTTTCCCCCTACACACTGCTTTCTTCCTATTTGCTGTCATAAACAGTTTACGAATATTTAAAAAAATCTGATTAGCCTCGCAAATTATTAATTCGGTCGAAATGAGAAAACTAGTAACCGTTGTTCATCGTTTGCCATTTCATATTTATGCTTCTCTCTTCATTTCATTCCTGAAAATAGATACTTCCTCGTAACAGTAAAACCTTGGTACACTAACAAATTTCTATTTCTATATACTAATGTATAGACAACAGAACACTGTTCTAAAACTGCTACTAGCATTTGCTTAACAATTCGGAGCAAATTCAGCGTTATCCTTCCACTGAGACAAAAGTTACGAAAACTTTAACTAAAGGAAAGCGCTAAAATCTTAATATTTCGCGATATTGTACTTTTTATCTTCTATAAGGTCTCAAGTAACCCTTTTAGTATTACAAATATCATTTGAAATATAACATTTATGGGTGGAGGGCCGGCGCTGTGCATCCCCCAGACAAACAATTCAATTTTCTTGAAAGCTATGAGGAGGCAAACGAAACTATTCAATGGTAATAGACGGCAAACGAGACGAAATTTTTAAAAAAATGTTGTTTTATTGTTTTTACTAAAAAACAGCGCAATTGTACGTTTGTAACAAAAACATTGCAACTGAACGAGAAATCTAATTCGGTGCTCTAGTTATCTTTAAAGATCGTGGAGAAACAATTGGTGTTGTTATGGGCGGCATGTTTGACTTTATCATTGTAGGTGGTCTTTTCGTCAGTTTCAATTATGATGTATCACATTTGTTCTTTAGCCGTAAATTTTAGACGTATGTTACTTATTCTTATTATTTTCTTCGATTTTGCAAAGATTGAATCAGAGGTAAAATCAAGGTTTTGTGAGTATGTCACATCACTTCAAACCAATTTCTGTGTTTTTTATTTTTATGTTATCTTTAAATGAAGAGCTCTTCCAACATGAACCTGAACCCTGAATAAATTGTGTTGCTCATTTTTTCGAAATTTTTCTTTTGAAGATGTAATTTTTACGCAAAAACGAACAGCAAAGACCTGACCGTCAGATATTAGAAAGCAAACTGACATAATACTAATTCATTAAAAAACGAAAACGTTGATTTTAGTTCCAAAACACTGCAAAAACAGAAACATAAAAATGTCTAAAAATCTACATCTCAATGAGTGTAGTACAATATGTAAAGAAAATTCATTAAAAAATCTCAAAATCAAACATGGCGCCCGTAAGAAAACTAAACGTTAGCCATAGTTTCCCCACCATCTTTAAAGGTAACTTATAACGCCATTCGATTTTTTGGCCTTATCAATATATTGGTTGCAAACGACCAGTTCCAATGCATTTATGGGTAAAAAAAACTATGTTTCAAAATTTCACCCTGTATACTAAAAAAAAAATCACACTCTATACGAGACGCTATAAAATCTCTAGTGTTCCTTTTGACTAAAATACAACAAATGTCACTACATACTAATTTTATTTCACCATTCATTTCACATTAAATTGTTCCGATGTTATCAGAAATGTTGGATATCCATTAGGGCTTCCAACTTCGGGATCCCGAAACAGTTAAATCTAAATTATGTTCTTATTTTTTGGTTGATTGGCGAAATGTGGGCAATGATCTACAATAAATCAATTGAACTGTTTTTTTTTCTGTATGAACTTAAGTCTATAACAGCACCCTTTCTGATTAAATTTAGCATCTATCATAAAATGTGCATCTACATTCTACACCAACATGTTGCTGTAATAGGAAGAACAGATTTTGCAAGAAGGAGATATAATTCAAAATGCAGGCAAACACGAAAATTTTCGGTTTGCTTACGTCCTATGAGTTATAATACCACCAAAAAAAAAAAATTGTATTTAGAGTAGAAAAAATACACATATACTATACAAAAAGTAGTGGCGGATTTCTGTATCTGTATTCACTGATGTCCTACAGAATATAACATTAGTAAATAGTTAATAAAATACAGGTAATAGAATAGGTAATACAAAATCTAATTTTATAAACTGGATTAGGCTATTTGAAGTATACTTGACGAAACCGATAGACGAGCAAATTATATTCAGTTTTTTATGACAAGAAATTGAATATTTAAATAGCCCAACTCCTTGTTCATCTAAGAACTTGCACTGAATATGTCATAAATTTTGAAATATCAATAACGTCTTTACTTGATACCTATATTTTTTTGTAAACAATAGTTGCTTTATTTACTACTTGCATAATAACCATCCATGACGTCACAAAAATTCGTCAAAATGTTTTACTGGCATTAATATGAAACATTGAAAATTTTACTCGATCAAAATAAGCAATAACAAATAAGCAAGTTATTATCTAATACAGATTAAATTTTGTTTATTATTTTATTTCATTATAGTGAGTGCACTTTGACACTTTATACCTTTTAAACCGACAATTTTGGTTTTCAACTTGTAAAATTTAAAATTTCGTAAACGTGATGTTTCTGGGTAAAACATATTGCCCAATCAAGTATAGTTTAGGCGTTTCTTACTGACTTGAGGTGGTAACATTTCGCATCGCAGGCGTTTTGACGCAAATTTCGATTTTCCTGGATTTTTGCTGGCGGGATGACAAAATCTTTAATCCCAACATCCCGGGATCAGCATATTGTCCGGGATTGGAAGCCCTAATAGCCATACATAAACCAACATAACATGGGATTGAAACATTCAATTATTACGAATATGGCGCGTTTTCAATCTTCACAACTTGAGCAATTAGCTTTTCAAAGACATTTTTGAATTTAATTAATGTCTTTGGTAATATGCGTAATTGATAATAATTTATCCCGTTATTTGTTTGCCCATAGTGTATATACAGGGTGAGTTATTAGTATCCCGGCGGTCGACAGCTACTAAATCGTTAGAGAAAGAAAAAAAAAATTAACGCAAAAGTTGTTTGACTCACCAGTTTCTATAACGTAAAATTATTTCCATTTATACAGGGCGGTTTCATTTAGGCGTGACGGAAAATATGTAGATTTTTTTAAATGGAACGCCCTGTATATTTTATTCTTATATCAATACTAATAAATTGGTTTATCCAACCGTATAGGTTGCTAACGGTCAGCGTTAATAGTTCCTGAGTTATTCAATTATCTTATTTGTAAATCAGTAATACTGTAAAATACAACTTAAAAACCGGTAATTAATACTATTAGCATTAATTAATCATAGAAACAAACAATTGCGATCTAACGGCACTCAATAAGTTATTGCTGTCAAAATTAGTAACAATATTTGTCTTTTCCCTGAACGATGAGTTATAATTATAGCAAAGAAGAATTAATAAACATGATGTACATCTACGGCGAAGCCGACAGAATTACATTAGTAGCATCTAGAATGTATGAACAGTGATATCCGGATAGACGGCATCCCCAACCAAGTGTTATAGACAGGGTTCGGTTGCAATTTGAAGAAACAGGTTATATTAATTACCAGCACAAAACAAGAACTAAGACGGTAGTAGTGATACAGAGCCGGTTCTGGACCACTTTGTGTAAATTCAGCTATTTGAGTAGTATGTAATCAGAGCCTAGAAATTTGAGATTTCTAACCCAATTTGCATTTTTAATTTATGCAGAGATTTTTAATTTATGCAGAGGATGTTGCTGGCCATTGGGGTACATATTAATTAGGATTGGGGGTCATTTTAACTGGGGTACATATTAATTAGGATGTAGTAATTGCCTCATTTTAACTGTGGCGTGTTTACTGGAATTGCTTCATATTGTGAAATTAATATTTGCGGAAGGGTACATATAAATGATGCAAACGGTTTTTAAGGAATGCGAAAAGTATTGATCGTGTTTACCGGGGGGGCAGCATATGGTGTTAATTGTGCGGTATGAGTAAATTGGTGGATGGCAGATTGTGGTGAGTCATCATTAAAGTGGTCAGTTTTGGTCGTGTGCAGTGATGTGCAGCAGATATGTACAGTATGTACTGACCTACCTTAGGGTGCATATTAATTTGTTCATACATAGGGGCAACCGTCGTTTGTGTTGGTGAACATTGATTCTTTTTAGAGATAAGTGGATATAAAAATAATACAAAGTAGATACAGACCCAGAAGTAACAACGATTTTGAAGGTAAGTGGATGAAAAAATAAATGTCATAACACATATACAAAATATTTTATTATTTATTAATATAATTCTATTGTATATAAGTATAAATTCTTATAATTTTAAATTTCTTGTGGGTGTGGCGTCATTAGCGCTAGCGTCTGGTTGATCCGTCTTTTTGCTGCATCTTAATCTGAAACAATTGAAAAAGAATGAAATCAGTACAGTTTAACTTACATGTTGATTATTATTATATTGAAGAAGATTCAGATGAGTCGTATAGAAAAGCACGTAGTGGTAAGGAATGGACTAGGGCTGCTGTGGATAGGATGAGGTTTAAGAGTCGTATAGACCAAATTGCTCCCAAATTAAATACAGTTTTGAAAGATATGTTAATTAGAGTAAAGTTAGAAAACCTTAAATTTTAATTATTATATTGTTATTGACTGATTACTGTCTAGCATTATAAATCAAACTCTGTACATTACAAGTCCACTAAACAATCCTTCGTATGCCTTGATTGTGACAATACATTTAATGAAACTTGGCCTAGCAAATGGCAGGAAATTATCTATTTTGGAGAATTATACAATATGATTAATAATATTGCTATTTTTTTTTTTCTGTTGTTGTGTTTAGTTTCGTTTGTCTTATGCCCTTAATCTGGAGAAGGGGTATGTGTAATACGTGATAGTGGAGGGGATTTAATGGCTGGTGACTAGTGTAAGTATATAATCCCCTGTTTACATGAGCTAACACTTCAGTACTCTTTTGCAGTTGCTTTATTCAAACATCAAGATGAACGCAATAAACACAATGAACAACTGCTCCCAGGGTTTTAAGAAACTCGCAGTGTTGGAAATAAATAAAAAGTATAAAGTGCAAAAATTATCATCAATTAATACAAAGTATGGCGTTGCTATTATAGCAACATTATTGAGTATTGGGGATGTAATTCTACCAAAGAGGTTTTCAAATCTAGAGGACAAAATTGATGAATTAAATGCAAATTTCCAAATAAATGAAATTTTTTTGCAAGTAAAAGAGACTGTTGGGAAGTACACTCCAATTGAATTCAGTGAATAATGTCTACTTTGATCTTTTTTAATATATTTTTTGTTAATAGAAGAGTTGCACTACAAGTGAAGATAAAGGATCATAAGAAGAAATTGGAATTCTACATTACATATTATAAGACATTGTTAGCGTTAAGAGAATTAGATATTAAGAAATAAATATCAATAATTATAAATACGCACACATGAAGTGTTTAAATAAAATCTGTTTGTCAGCATTGCATGATTGAAGTCAACACAAATATTCAAGTTTATAAATGTATTATAGCTTTAAGAAAATCAAATGTACCAACTTCGATTAATAAATAGATTTAGTGAATCATACTTGTATTATTTTTTCCTTTTCCCTAAAGTGTTAAAAAAAATAAATATATGTAATATAAGGTAAGTATAAGAAGTGAGAGAGTGGATAGTGAAATGAATAAGAAAGCAGGTAAGTATACTTACATTTCTTTTGAATGATGCCAATACAGTTTCCATGGTTGACATTTTGTACAATTACACTGTTTATTAATCATATTTAAAATATGTTCGAACATCAATTCTACTCTTTGGTCCATTGCGATTGGTTTTCATTCCTCTAGCACCTTGTCAGCTTCATGTCTCCGAGTTAAATCTTTATATCGTTGTATATTGTGATTAATATGTTAAGTAAATGTAAAAATAAGGAACGGATATTGTTGACTAACTTAACAGTTGCAATGGATGAGGTTAAAAATCTTACTACAAAAATAAGTGTGTTGAAGAATGAAAGCGAATCGTGTGAGAAAGAAGTCATGTTGACTAACCTAACACTTGCAATGAATGATGTTAAAAATTTGACTATAAAAAATAAATGTGTTAAAGAATGAAAGCGAATCGTGTGAGAAAGAAGGAATAAAGTTAAGAAACGACATCCAGGATGACATCTGTAAAGAAAAATATAAATGTTTGACTGAAAAAAAAATATATATATATTTTACAGTTAAAACACTGCTGTAAAACCCCAAAAAACATTAAAACTACCTTAGAACCGTTAAATTGAATAAAAACGTAATTAACTAAAAACCAATATCTTCAGAACAATTACACGTTTTTTAAGTGTATGTACTTCTTTAAATATGTATACAATATAACAATATAACTCTAAATACCTTAAAATACTTTTTGCATAATATTAACGAGTGCCATCGAACCAGTCCATACGGAAAAATAGTCGTGGTAATTAATTCTCAGTCCGCAGAACAGCTGTGCGTTGAATTTTAATGGAATTTTGTTACATATAAGGGGAACCTAGCAAATTAACATTGTTTCTTATGGAAAAGAGGCACACATACTATCAATATATGAGATCTGGGTGTGCAGAGCTTTATATTTTTATATAGGGTTCTCAATCTGTTATTAGGGGTTCTTTAAGGTTTTTTACGGTTTTTTACGGTTCTCAAGCGGTTTTTTAGGGTTTCTTTAAGGTTTTTAGTGGTTCTAACGGGGTTCTTTTACTGTTTCAATTCGGTTCTTTAGGATTTATTTAAGGTTGTTATCGCATTTTTGTAGCAAATGCTTTGAAAGAACTCATACGTATATGAAATAAAATACAAGAAATGCATTTAACGCATCTATTTATTTAAAAATGGTACATGGTAAACATTATATAATTTTCATTAAACTTTCCAACTCCCATAAAACCAATTGATTACGCACTGTTAGTCCATTGCATAATTTTCCTTAAACTTTCCAGTTCCCGTAAAGCCAAAAACTCTTTTGCCGTTTTTCCAAATGGTGGTGGTGATGATGATGCTGTTCTTGCCTTCTTAAGCTTATTTTCCAGTTCCCATATTAACTCTTGATAACAATACCTTATTTGTTAACACAGAGATTCGTCCGATTCGTAATGTTTATCACATACTCTGCGGAGGTATGGAGGTATAAACTTATATAAATCGTGGCGGACATGTGATATTCTACACAGTTTTTTTGATTAATGTTGCTATACTAATCTATTTTAATAGTTAAAATACAATTAGTTAATAATTTTTTGGTTTGTTGTCTTTTAGTAGCTTCGAATTGGTTATGAATTGTCCATAGTTAAGCAGAAAATTATAAATAGCCGTTTTTTTTTAGCCGCGCGCTACTACCAGCGCCACCTAGAATCCCTCACTGGCCATGTTCAGAACTAGCGAACGGTAGGTTTAAATGTCTCATCCATTGCTCGACAATGTGCTTCAGTTTACACTGTTATCTTATTTGTATCTTCACTTATATGATTAACCCCGCCACTAATAGGGATAAATAAAACGACTTAAAAGCCGTAAAGAAACCGTAAAAACCGCTTGAGAACCGAAAAAAAACGTTAAAAAACCGATTTGAAACCCTAAAAAACCGAGTTGTAACTGTAAAAGAACGTAAAAAACCGTAAAAAACGTTAAAAAACCGATTGAGAACCGTAAAAAACTTTAAAAAACCGAATTGAAACAGTAACAAACCGCTTGAGAACCATAAAAAACGTTAAAAAACCGAATTGAAACAGTAACAAACCGCTTGAGAACCATAAAAAACGTTAAAAAACCGATTTGAAACAGTAAAAAACCGCTTGAGAACCGTAAAAAACGTTAAAAAACCGATTTGAAACAGTAAAAAACCGCTTGAGAACCATAAAAAACGTTAAAAAACCGAATTGAAACAGTAACAAACCGCTTGAGAACCATAAAAAACGTTAAAAAACCGATTTGAAACAGTAAAAAACCGCTTGAGAACCGTAAAAAACGTTAAAAAACCGATTTGAAACAGTAAAAAACCGCTTGAGAACCATAAAAAACGTTAAAAAACCGATTTGAAACAGTAAAAAACCGCTTGAGAACCGTAAAAAACGTTAAAAAACCGATTTGAAACAGTAAAAAACCGCTTGAGAACCGTAAAAAACGTTAAAAAAAGATTTGAAACAGTAAACAACCGCTTGAGAACCGTAAAAACGACTAAGAAACCTTAAAGAAACCCTAAAAACACGCTTGGGAACCGTAAACTTTTACAAAATTAGGAATAAGCTTTATTCTGATTGGTTGAAATTAGGTTCTTGAATTGAAATGAGATTTAAGTAACAATGGTTAATAAAACGGTTAATTGAAGTTAGAAAATGGAATCTAAAACTATAATTATAATAGTGTTTTTGTTAATAAAAATAATCGTATGCTTATATTAATAAAGCCAGTGAAATTATTATATCGCATTTTGTTGGTGATAAAAAATTAGATGATTTTAGGAAAGCTAAAGTTCTTTCCACTTGAATATCTACAAAGAATTGCCCTGAATTTACACAATGACATGCGCCTCCAGGAAGTCTTCTATAATACCTTGAATTTTATTTGTATGAGCATCACTTCCAGCAGTTTGAGATGAGAGTAATAAGTAAGTAAATAAAACATTAAAATACTTAGTCTACTTGACAAATCAATCTAAAAAATGCTTTTACAATATCTATCACCAATCAATCTGAGTTTTACTAAACATAAATTCTGCCTGTAGACGATTATTACGTCAAGATCATTAAATTCTTGGTAATGATTTTTATTTCTAGTTCTACTATTATAAACTTGTTGATGCTGCAGTTTCCAGCTTAATGCGAAATCGTAATATGAATACTTATTTCCTCATAATTCACATGATTGCAAAATCACATTACGAGTGTTATACTAGGCGAAGATCTGAAAAAAGGTATCACTCTGTCTTTTACTGCTCATCATAAAGCACACTGCTCCTGATAACTTTTCCCCAACAATTGAAAAAAAAAAAAAAAAAAAAAAAAAAAAAAAAAAAAAAAAAAAAAAAAATAAAATGTAAGTACTTTTTAATAATCTGTTTTTTCAACAATACTAATATAATTAATTTAGGGCGATTATTGTATTCCTGCAAGCGATGGTAAACATGTAAGTTATTATTATAATATCACATATCAATTATTTTTTTTAATAAAAATTTGTTGCCCTCCAGTATTCTTTTGAACTATTCGGTTGACCCTGCACTGGTAGAGTCAAATGACTGTGTCAGAAAAAGGTGAGTTTTATTACATCGTTACATATATTTGATTAAAATAGA
Organism: Melinopterus prodromus; assembly: GCA_964023965.1. Lineage (NCBI taxonomy): Eukaryota > Metazoa > Arthropoda > Insecta > Coleoptera > Scarabaeidae > Melinopterus > Melinopterus prodromus. The sequence goes on from OZ030397.1 coordinate 14,074,854, forward strand.
ATTTGAACAATCATAGGTTTTTGCTCAATCGTTTTTGGTTTACGAGGACGAGGTTCACGTTTTTGGCATTATTTAAAATGGCCTTTCTCATTGTAGGAAATGGGTAAGATTCTACATGCTATTTTTTGGGTTCTTATATACTTACATTTTTTCTATTTTTTAGATTTTGTCTAAATGTTCTCTCTGTCAACGCTGTCAAGGGAGAAACACCTATAATGAGATGTGAAACTGCATGCAGGGAGGCCAACATATCCATATTTTCAAAGACAGGTTCAATATTTTATCGTCGTCATCGAAGAAAACGTACCGTATATAATAACTAACACCCATGACAACTAGTAGTAGTGAGCAGAGTGGACTTCAAATAAATACTGATTTTTTTTTTGATACCTATCCCTAATAAATATGTTTTATTCTGTTACTTCTATTATTGCCTTATCTCTAAAAAAAAATCAAGCTCGTGCGAATCTTCACCAAACACACACGACGGTTGCCCCTATGTATGCAAAAATTAATATGCACCCTAAGGTAGGTCAGTACATACTGTACATATCTGCTGCACATCACTGCACACGACCAAAACTGACCACTTTAATGATGACTCACCACAATCTGCCATCTACCAATTTACTCATACCGCACAATTAACACCATATGCTGCCCCCCCGGTAAACACGATCAATACTTTTCGCATTCCTTAAAAACCGTTTGCATCATTTATATGTACCCTTCCGCAAATATTAATTTCACAATATGAAGCAATTCCAGTAAACACGCCACAGTTAAAATGAGGCAATTACTACATCCTAATTAATATGTACCCCAGTTAAAATGACCCCCAATCCTAATTAATATGTACCCCAATGGCCAGCAACATCCTCTGCATAAATTAAAAATCTCTGCATAAATTAAAAATGCAAATTGGGTTAGAAATCTCAAATTTCTAGGCTCTGATTACATACTACTCAAATAGCTGAATTTACACAAAGTGGTCCGTAAAAAACCGCTTGAGAACCGTAAAAAACGTTAAAAAACCGATTTGAAACAGTAAAAAACCGCTTGAGAACCGTAAAAAACGTTAAAAAACCGATTTGAAACAGTAAAAAACCGCTTGAGAACCGTAAAAAACGTTAAAAAACCGATTTGAAACAGTAAAAAACCGCTTGAGAACCGTAAAAAACGTTAAAAAACCGATTTGAAACAGTAAAAAACCGCTTGAGAACCGTAAAAAACGTTAAAAAACCTTAAAGAACCCCTAATAACAGATTGAGAACCCTATATAAAAATATAAAGCTCTGCACACCCAGATCTCATATATTGATAGTATGTGTGCCTCTTTTCCATAAGAAACAATGTTAATTTGCTAGGTTCCCCTTATATGTAACAAAATTCCATTAAAATTCAACGCACAGCTGTTCTGCGGACTGAGAATTAATTACCACGACTATTTTTACGTATGGACTGGTTCAATGGCACTCGTTAATATTATGCAAAAAGTATTTTAAGGTATTTAGAGTTATATTGTTATATTGTATACATATTTAAAGAAGTACATACACTTAAAAAACGTGTAATTGTTCTGAAACTATTGGTTTTTAGTTAATTACGTTCTTATTCAATTTAACGGTTCTAAGGTAGTTTTAATGTTTTTTGGGGTTTTACAGCAGTGTTTTAACTGTAAAATATATATATTTTTTTTTTTCAGTCAAACATTTATATTTTTCTTTACAGATGTCATCCTGGATGTCGTTTCTTAACTTTATTCCTTCTTTCTCACACGATTCGCTTTCATTCTTTAACACATTTATTTTTTATAGTCAAATTTTTAACCTCATTCATTGCAAGTGTTAGGTTAGTCAACAATATCCGTTCCTTATTTTTACATTTACTTAACATATTAATCACAATATACAACGATATAAAGATTTAACTCGGAGACATGAAGCTGACAAGGTGCTAGAGGAATGAAAACCAATCGCAATGGACCAAAGAGTAGAATTGATGTTCGAACATATTTTAAATATGATTAATAAACAGTGTAATTGTACAAAATGTCAACCATGGAAACTGTATTGGCATCATTCAAAAGAAATGTAAGTATACTTACCTGCTTTCTTATTCATTTCACTATCCACTCTCTCACTTCTTATACTTACCTTATATTACATATATTTATTTTTTTTAACACTTTAGGGAAAAGGAAAAAATAATACAAGTATATATGTATGATTTACTAAATCTATTTATTAATCGAAGTTGGTACATTTGATTTTCTTAAAGCTATAATACATTTATAAACTTGAATATTTGTGTTGACTTCAATCATGCAGTGCTGACAAACAGATTTTATTTAAACACTTCATGTGTGCGTATTTATAATTATTGATATTTATTTCTTAATATCTAATTCTCTTAAGGCTAACAATGTCTTATAATATGTAATGTAGAATTCCAATTTCTTCTTATGAGCTTTTATCTTCACTTGTAGTGCAACTCTTCTATTAACAAAAAATATATTAAAAAAGATCAAAGTAGACATTATTCACTGAATTCAATTGGAGTGTACTCCCCAACAGTCTCTTTTACTTGCAAAAAAATTTCATTTATTTGGAAATTTGCATTTAATTCATCAATTTTGTCCTCTAGATTTGAAAACCTCTTTGGTAGAATTACATCCCCAATACTCAATAATGTTGCTATAATAGCAACGCCATACTTTGTATTAATTGATGATAATTTTTGCACTTTATACTTTTTATTTATTTCCAACACTGCGAGTTTCTTAAAACCCTGGGAGCAGTTGTTCATTGTGTTTATTGCGTTCATCTTGATGTTTGAATATAGCAACTGCAAAAGAGTACTGAAGTGTTAGCTCGTGTAAGCAGAGGATTATATACTTACACTAGTCACCATCCATTAAATCCCCTCCACTGTCACGTATTACACATACCCCTTCTCCAGATTAAGGGCATAAGACAAACGAAACTAAACCCAACAACAGAAAAAAAAAAATAGCAATATTATTAGTCATATTGTATAATTCTCCAAAATAGATAATTTCCTGCCATTTGCTAGGCCAAGTTTCATTAAATGTATTGTCATAATCAAGACATATGAAGCATTGTTTAGTGGACTTGTAATGTACAGAGTTTGATTTATAATGCTAGACAGTAATCAGTCAATAACAATATAATAATTAAAATTTAAGGTTTTCTAACTTTACTCTAATTAACATATCTTTCAAAACTGTATTTAATTTGGGAGCAATTTGGTCTATACGACTCTTAAACCTCATCCTATCCACAGCAGCCCTAGTCCATTCCTTACCACTACGTGCTTTTCTATACGACTCATCTGAATCTTCTTCAATATAATAAAGAAAGATATCGACCATGTAGGATTGGTGCAACAACTTGCGTATATTTTTTTGATCGATTTCCTGCAAGCTGATTGTTTGGGTTATAATTTACCATAGCAGCACCAGTACTCTGTAGTATCTCCTTATAGTTATTTTCATCTTGCAAATTAAAATCTTGTGGATTTTTCTTAAATATTAATTCATATAATCCGCGAGTACCTTTATACTCTTTTCCTTTTACAGTTATGTTATCATTGTTTGCATTAAATTCTAACTCACCATTTCCCAAGTGAAACTTATCTAATACAGTGTCATGATGCACACCTGCGTGTCCTGTATCATATTCGTCACCAGGATCACTAACCAAACCTTTAATGTATTGTCCGGCTAGTGGACCAAATTGCTCTAAATACATAGAAAATGAAGCATCATCGTAGATTGGAGCACTTTGAATATTATGCGGTAGTTGAGTTTCCGGATCTACATCCAGTTCAAATGTTTCATCCTGATGCTGCTGTTGTTGTGTCGGTAAACTTTGAATAAATTCTTCATCTTCTTCTAAGGGCAATGAACTTCGGCCAAGAGCTTGTTTCGTTGGTTTCTTAATTGGTGATGGAGTTTGTTTTTTCCTAGGCGCTGGTGTTGATTGTGGTGTTTTGGTTATTATTTCACCTTCTCCTCTAGTATTACCTTCAAGTTGCTCTATTTTTACGACCCTGCTAGGTATACTTGTAATAATACTTCGCAGTGATTCAGTTAGTGGATTGTAGGTTTTCTTAAGATGCTCTTCTGACAACAATTTATTTGCCTTAAGTGCGGCTAATTTCCTTTTATATTTTTCTTAGCTTTTATTAGGCTGATTGTAGTTTCTTTAGCATCCATGATTGGAACACGTTAGAACCACTAAAAACCTTAAATAAACCCTAAAAAAACGAATTGAAACAGTAAAAAACCGCTTGAGAACCGTAAAAACGTCTAAGAAACCTTAAAGAAACCCTAAAAAACCGCTTGGGAACCGTAAAAACGTCTAAGAAACCTTAAACAAACCCTAAAAAGCCGCTTGAGAACCGCAAAAACGACTAAGAAATCCTAAAAAACAGTTCGAGAACCGTAAAAAACGTCGAAGAAACCATATATAACCATTATAAATTCCACATTCACATTGAAATAGTATTTCACTCAACGAAGTGTTTTCAAGAAACAACATGAGCAAATTTGAATGCATTAGTGAGTTATCTAAGTTTACAGAAAGTGAAGATGTTGGTATTAATTTGAGTGTTGTGTGTTTGTATTGATACTAAAGGATTGATACTAACATTATATTACATATATTATTGCTAACACTTTGGGAGAAGGAAAAAGTGTTTGTTTCAATAAATTCTTTAAACTCGTAAATACATGTGGTCTTAACAAAAAAGCTATTTTTTTAGTACCCGTGATAGATAACTTTAAACCACAGAAAATTAGTTTCGTAGAAAGGAAAGTACTTAGGCAAAGTTTTCACCCCTCAATTTACATATTAAAAACAGTAATTCTGCAATTCACACTCGGTTTACGTTCTTCGTGATGATTATAAATTCATACCATATGGTTGTGGGGTCAGTTTAATTATCATAACGAACGAATTTCTACCCTCAGAATATTCTTTTTAAACCATGTATTTTAGTGTTTCTTAATTGATATAACAATACCTTATTTGTTAACACAGAGATTCGTCCGATTCGTAATATTTATCACATACTCTGCGGAGGTATGGAGGTATAAACTTATATAAATCGTGGCGGACATGTGATATTCTACACAGTTTTTTTTGATTAATGTTGCTATACTAATCTATTTTAATAGTTAAAATACAATTAGTTAATAATTTTTTGGTTTGTTGTCTTTTAGTAGCTTCGAATTGGTTATGAATTGTCCATAGTTAAGCAGAAAATTATAAATAGCCGTTTTTTTTTTAGCCGCGCGCTACTACCAGCGCCACCTAGAATCCCTCACTGGCCATGTTCAGAACTAGCGAACGGTAGGTTTAAATGTCTCATCCATTGCTCGACAATGTGCTTCAGTTTACACTGTTATCTTATTTGTATCTTCACTTATATGATTAACCCCGCCACTAATAGGGATAAATAAAACGACTTAAAAGCCGTAAAGAAACCGTAAAAACCGCTTGAGAACCGTAAAAAAACGTTAAAAAACCGATTTGAAACCCTAAAAAACCGAGTTGTAACTGTAAAAGAACGTAAAAAACCGTAAAAAACGTTAAAAAACCGATTGAGAACCGTAAAAAACTTTAAAAAACCGAATTGAAACAGTAACAAACCGCTTGAGAACCATAAAAAACGTTAAAAAACCGATTTGAAACAGTAAAAAACCGCTTGAGAACCGTAAAAAACGTTAAAAACCCGATTTGAAACAGTAAAAAACCGCTTGAGAACCGTAAAAAACGTTAAAAAACGGATTGAGAACCGTAAAAAACTTTAAAAAACCGAATTGAAACAGTAACAAACCGCTTGAGAACCATAAAAAACGTTAAAAAACCGATTTGAAACAGTAAAAAACCGCTTGAGAACCGTAAAAAACGTTAAAAAACCGATTTGAAACAGTAAAAAACCGCTTGAGAACCGTAAAAAACGTTAAAAAAACCGATTTGAAACCCTAAAAAACCGAATCGTAACAGTAAAAACGACTAAGAAACCTTAAAGAAACCCTAAAAACCCGCTTGGGAACCGTAAACTTTTACAAAATTAGGAATAAGCTTTATTCTGATTGGTTGAAATTAGGTTCTTGAATTGAAATGAGATTTAAGTAACAATGGTTAATAAAACGGTTAATTGAAGTTAGAAAATGGAATCTAAAACTATAATTATAATAGTGTTTTTGTTAATAAAAATAATCGTATGCTTATATTAATAAAGCCAGTGAAATTATTATATCGCATTTTGTTGGTGATAAAAAATTAGATGATTTTAGGAAAGCTAAAGTTCTTTCCACTTGAATATCTACAAAGAATTGCCCTGAATTTACACAATGACATGCGCCTCCAGGAAGTCTTCTATAATACCTTGAATTTTATTTGTATGAGCATCACTTCCAGCAGTTTGAGATGAGAGTAATAAGTAAGTAAATAAAACATTAAAATACTTAGTCTACTTGACAAATCAATCTAAAAAATGCTTTTACAATATCTATCACCAATCAATCTGAGTTTTACTAAACATAAATTCTGCCTGTAGACGATTATTACGTCAAGATCATTAAATTCTTGGTAATGATTTTTATTTCTAGTTCTACTATTATAAACTTGTTGATGCTGCAGTTTCCAGCTTAATGCGAAATCGTAATATGAATACTTATTTCCTCATAATTCACATGATTGCAAAATCACATTACGAGTGTTATACTAGGCGAAGATCTGAAAAAAGGTATCACTCTGTCTTTTACTGCTCATCATAAAGCACACTGCTCCTGATAACTTTTCCCCAACAATTGAAAAAAAAAAAAAATAAAATGTAAGTACTTTTTAATAATCTGTTTTTTCAACAATACTAATATAATTAATTTAGGGCGATTATTGTATTCCTGCAAGCGATGGTAAACATGTAAGTTATTATTATAATATCACATATCAATTATTTTTTTTAATAAAAATTTGTTGCCCTCCAGTATTCTTTTGAACTATTCGGTTGACCCTGCACTGGTAGAGTCAAATGACTGTGTCAGAAAAAGGTGAGTTTTATTACATCGTTACATATATTTGATTAAAATAGAATTTGAACAATCATAGGTTTTTGCTCAATCGTTTTTGGTTTACGAGGACGAGGTTCACGTTTTTGGCATTATTTAAAATGGCCTTTCTCATTGTAGGAAATGGGTAAGATTCTACATGCTATTTTTTGGGTTCTTATATACTTACATTTTTTCTATTTTTTAGATTTTGTCTAAATGTTCTCTCTGTCAACGCTGTCAAGGGAGAAACACCTATAATGAGATGTGAAACTGCATGCAGGGAGGCCAACATATCCATATTTTCAAAGACAGGTTCAATATTTTATCGTCGTCATCGAAGAAAACGTACCGTATATAATAACTAACACCCATGACAACTAGTAGTAGTGAGCAGAGTGGACTTCAAATAAATACTGATTTTTTTTTTGATACCTATCCCTAATAAATATGTTTTATTCTGTTACTTCTATTATTGCCTTATCTCTAAAAAAAAATCAAGCTCGTGCGAATCTTCACCAAACACACACGACGGTTGCCCCTATGTATGCAAAAATTAATATGCACCCTAAGGTAGGTCAGTACATACTGTACATATCTGCTGCACATCACTGCACACGACCAAAACTGACCACTTTAATGATGACTCACCACAATCTGCCATCTACCAATTTACTCATACCGCACAATTAACACCATATGCTGCCCCCCCGGTAAACACGATCAATACTTTTCGCATTCCTTAAAAACCGTTTGCATCATTTATATGTACCCTTCCGCAAATATTAATTTCACAATATGAAGCAATTCCAGTAAACACGCCACAGTTAAAATGAGGCAATTACTACATCCTAATTAATATGTACCCCAGTTAAAATGACCCCCAATCCTAATTAATATGTACCCCAATGGCCAGCAACATCCTCTGCATAAATTAAAAATCTCTGCATAAATTAAAAATGCAAATTGGGTTAGAAATCTCAAATTTCTAGGCTCTGATTACATACTACTCAAATAGCTGAATTTACACAAAGTGGTCCAGAACCGGCTCTGTATCACTACTGACGGTGACCAAAGAGGGAAGAGGAGGTCCTACATTTGGCCACCTTGCCTCCTTGTGGTCTCGGTATACCAATCAGCACCTACTACACCTGAAGACGTGAAACTTCGTATAAGTAACCAATGTTTTTGACAACCTTAGAGTAAATAACAGGTACATGTTAAGAAATATCTCAAGATGTTTTTACAGCGCGTTAATGCTTGCAGAAGAGAAAAGGAGCGTCATTTTGAACAACTTCGAAATATTAATTAAAATAATAGTTACTTGTTCAGCAATGTTTATTAAGTGTTTATAGTTTGTCTCTGAATTTGCTTCAAATAGGTTACTAGGTAAAAAGGTATTTATTTTTTAATAAACGCTAATAGTATTAAAGTCTGAACATCCTGTATAGTGAATCTAAACTTTTTGGATACTATCATCTATCTACTAGCTTTGACTATTGTCTGATATAGTTTAAATGAAAAATCTGCAAAAATGTCATTGTTACATAGTTTTAAAGAAGATCGTGCAACGGGCCATATTTTGGAGAAATAATTAAATATCTCAGGTACTATTAACGCTGAGAGTTAGCAACCTATACCGTTGGATATCCAAATTTATTAGTATTCATATAATAATAAAATATACAGGGCGTTCCATTTAAAAAGATGTACATACTTTACTTCACGCCTAAATGCAAATAATATAAATGAAATATAATATAATAATATAAATGAAAATAATTTTACGTCATAGAAATTAGTGAGGCAAACAACTTTTGTCTTAAACATTTTTTTCTTTGTCTAACGGTTTAATAGCTATCGACCGCCGGGATATTAATAACTCAAGCTGTATATATATATGTATGTTATGCATTACGTCAACCTTGGACACAAAAAGAACGGTGAACCTTAACAGCGTAATTTCATTTAAGAACTAACGCCCTCCCAGCGGAAACTGTTGGCTATAACTCCGGCCAACTTATAGATATAACCTATTCAATAGAACTTCTTCCCATTTCCAATACCCAGTTCTCATCTATCCGCCGCCGAATACAATTTCAGGAGTTTTCAGCTCGTCAATACTCGCCGACCGGCAACGGGAGTAAAGGCATTATCGAGTTCACCAATTTGCGCGCGGTACGTGTGCGGATTTGTGTATGATGCACACAACCGGGCCACGGTATAAAACTTTCCAGATTCGCCGTTCCGGAAAATCAGAGTTCGGGGGGTTGCGACCGTCTGCATTTGCAAATATTATCGGAACTGGGTGGGGGGCACAACACCTGACCCCGTCCCTCACGCCCCTCTTACAGAACGGTTCGGTCGCAAAGCTCCGCGCGACTCAAGTCCGCAATGCCGTGTCCGACTACTTACAATGTAAGTGCCGATTCAGAATAACCGCCGTGAATACAAATATTATGCTAAGGCGGTTGCCGGAGCCCGGCTTGCCGCTGCTTCTCTCGCCAAAATATTGACATCGAATGCACTACACGGGACTTTAAAGGTGATACCGCACTATTTATGCGAAGGGACTGCAGATATCAGCCTGGTAGCTGGAGCATTTGGATTCGTTAGGGGTGAGATTTGGAAACTGTGCTTATTTTAGGTGTTCTCGAATAGCCGTTAACATGAATGCAGATAGCATCCTGATGTGAAATAGTAAGTGGATTAAAGCAAACATGCCGTGTCCAAAACCCGCCCTTATAGCCCAGTCCAATTAGACGAAATATGCTATGAACTTTGAAAAAATCAAAACCAGATTTATTTTTGAATACGTTTTTAGTAGGGCATTATAAATAAGATGAGTATAATAAAACACGAATGTTTTATGTAGACTGATGTATTTCGAGAAGCGTTTCCCAACCTGGGTTTCGCGGAACCCTGGGGTTCCGCGAGATGTTGTCAGGGGTTCCGCGGAGAAATAGTAACAAATAACGGTGGCGCTCGCTGGTTCATGGGCGCATTATTCGGTGTCATTTGTATGTATTATTTTGTATTGGATTATTATTTTAAATATTGGATAAATAAACTAGGTCAATCCATGAACAATTTTGATGTGGAGTCCTTCTAACCCAATTAACCACTGTTATTTCGATATTACATCCAACGGGCAAATATATTCCAGACTAATTATTCGTTAACTTCAAATGACAATATGACTTCAATAATAACTCCCAGCAATATAACTTCTAGTTCCCAGCAACTGGAACTCAATGTAAATTTGACACAGTAATTGAATGATTGTTGTTTTATATTAAGCAGCGGATGGCATAAAAACTTCAGAACCGTTGTAATAAGCTGACTTTTTCCAACTACATAATACGTAACATTACAGCAAGCAAACCTTTTAAATAAAATCGCTAGTAAAAAGAACTTTGATGATTGACAAGATTTAACTAATTACTATATCTTGTTTTCTTAACTTATTGAGGATAAAGAATTACAAAAATTTTCAAATTTTGTTTCATTTCCTAGTTATCTCAATAGAAGTTATAATCATTTTTAAAAGTTGTTTACTTTTTGAAATGCTTCATGTTTGGCTATTGACCTCTTTCTGTTAATCGTATTTTTAGTGTATTTATCATTTGCTTATTTATCTTTAGCTTAATATATAGGCTATCCCGTAAATAGATGTACAATCACAGATTGTTGGGACGCCAAAATGATTTAACCCAACTCATGCAATTCGTTTTCATAATGTAGTTATTTATACTGCGTTTTTTTTGCCCCGAGGTTGGTACGGTGATGCACGTTTTGACTAGTGTGTGTGTTTGAAATATAGTATTTTTTCGCTCAATTGTTATTTTGGCAGCGCCGTTCAACACGTGGTCGTTGGTGATTTGTTATTTTAGACTTCTGTCTGTTTCACTTATGTCAAGTTTGTTTATAATTTGATTTGAGGTCATTTTCCTCCGAAAATCTTCATTCATTTGAGCTTTAGTTTAGATTTGCTTGTAGTTTCGACTTGAAGTACTTTTGATTTTGATTTGGTTTTGAGAATTTTCTTTTGTTAGGTATTTTTTAAAATTATTATTTTCTTTTTCGCGTTTTTTTTGCCGGCGTTTCTGGTTAACAATTATTGTGCTGTCGGACTTAATTTTGTTTATCGTGTTAACAAAGTTTAAAGTTCTAAAAACAAAATAACCTCTAGAAACCAACAACCTGGCAGAGTTACTGATCGAAATCTGATATGATTTGTTTACAATGTTTTTTCGTTTCCAAATATGTGACAAAATAAACCTATAATTTAAATCTGCTGCTCATAATGGTACTTTAGGACAAGAACAGAGCTGTAGGTGGTGGATTTCAATATGATCTTACGTTCCAGATAAGATTACTAACCTGTCAGCAGTCAAGTTCTCAGTTTCTACTTATAACAAAATTGTCGGTCCCATTGATAGAAAATCAATAAATATGCAGAGTAATTTGCAATTCTGGGCGAAAATTTGTTGCATAGAGAACACTAAAGTAAAATTTAAAATTTTGAGATTGCATTTAATTAATCAAGAAGTAATAATGAAATTAAACTAGGTAGGTACTAAATTTTACAACGCATATTTGTTATTTACCTTTGGTGATTTTACATTTAATTTTGCAAAACTTTAATAGAAAATATAGTAAAATCTGTTATAAATAAAATAAGTGTGTAATTTTCTACTTGAATGTTTATTCCCAAAGTTTTTTACGTAATTGTTATTCTGACTCTTTTTACTTTATCATACGCAGTAAGATAAAGTATTGTAATCATGCCGAAAAAAAAATTGAGATTTTAGCGGAAATAGGTCTTTTTGGGTCCCCTGAACATTTTTGACCAAGGTACAAAAAAATGTCTGTGTGTGTGTGTGTGTGTGTGTGTGTGTGTGTGTGTGTGTGTGTGTGTGTGTGTGTGTGTGTGTGTGTGTGTGTGTGTGTGTGTGTGTGTGTGTGTGTGTGTGTGTGTGTGTGTTGGCTGTGTGTAAACGATTTTTGTGACGACGATTCCGGAGAAACTACTAAAGGTATCGGAACGAAAGTTCATATTTAGAAGTTTTGTTACCAAACTTAGAGCTGAAAAGCTTTTGGTTGAAAGGGGTCCAAAGGAACTGGTAGTTTATTCTAAGCCTTTTTGAAAGATTTTGCAAATGAGCCGCCATTTCTGTAATTTCGACAAAATAGTTAATTAATAAATTAAAGTAGAAGAAATTTTGTATAATTTATGACTATGACATTTTTTGGTAAAATTAATAGTTTAGCTTCAAGAGCAAATTCTATTTGATCGAGATCGGTCGCATCTGCATTGATATGAAATTACATAGTAGCCAGGATTTTGACAAATATTTTTTTGTGTTGTCACATTCGAAAACAGCTGATCTCATCAGAGGTTGGAGGACCACTATGGAACGTTGCCGCTGTAGTGCGGCAAATTATAAAATACAAATTTCAAATAAAATAAGATCACCAATTTGATTGTTTGTTGATAAGAAAATATCAACCCGTCTTTATATCTAATTCTAAAAACGATAAATTGCGAAAATTATAAATAAAGCATAGCGATGAGTGTAGTTTTATTTTAGTATGTTGGTAGGGCTGTGTCATGAACAAATATAAATGTGTCAGAATTTGAATTACCTTCTTAAGGTGCGGTTTCATTAGTGATAATGGCAGTGGTAGCCGACGCCATTATAGTATTTCCAATAGAAAATTGCTAGTGACTCATGTTTATGTACATGCAAACTAATATGTGTCATTATCACGATATGTAAGAAATACTATAATTTCGTATTCTACCACCGCCATTAGCTACCACTACCTACCAATCGGAACGCACCTTTAAACTTGACGTTTCGTCAAAGTGGTACCAGCCTAGCATTTACTATACAGAAATCATTTATTTATTTTTTCAAAAAACGTATTTCTTAAAAAGCAACACAATAAACGTTGTCACAAATGTCAAATGTCGCTCCTGCCAAAAACTAGATAGCGCGACTCGCTCACATGCGACGGCGACACTCCGCCTTCGGTGACGCGCCGCATCACCGCTCGTCGCGCTATTCCGTACTTTCGGCATTTGTGACATAAATAACTATTATTCTAATGACGTAGTGTAGGTAGTGTCAAATGCTGATGCTTTGACAATACCTACGATTTATCTCAATAGAAGAGATTCTCATGCAGCTAAACTATTAATTATATATATTGTATGATAAAGTCATGTGCCTGGTCACATCAGATTTTTTTTATAAGAACTTGACAATTTTCTTAATATCCTAAAAAGTAACAAAATATCAATAAAACAGTACTTTAAATAGCTCTAACATCTTAAGGATTTTTTTATTTGAAGATTATAAGCTGCGGAACAGGTTTATTTATGGTAGAAAAATAAAACATATTGTTGTTAACTGTTCCTAATTAAATATTATTTTTGTTAGTGGCGCGTTTCGCCTTTCGGCATTATCGAACTAACTTTTGATAATGCCAAAAAGCGAAACGCATCCGGAACAGTGAAGAACAATACCTTCTATTTTTCCTACTTCCTAAGGAATATTAACTTGCTATATATACATAGCTCCATGTGAAACTTTTAACTCAGAATAAATACTTCTTAATCATTGTATTTTGACCAATATTTCTTTTAAATTGTTTAATGAATTTATTTATTTAATTATTTGTAATAGGTACTGTATGCATTCTTTGTTTACGAACTGTTTGATTAGTATTTTCTTTTTCCTTCCTTTGGTAATACTGGAAAGGGCTGTAACTTTTGAAGGAACTGAAGAGAACAAATAAGTTTAACCTTGAGACCTCTGCAATGTTACAGACGAAATGAATGGAATAAACTACCAACAAAGCTGTAAAATAAGAATTAACTGTAACATCGCTGGCTGGTTATTGGATACCAGCTATATTTCTGTATAGTTTTTACAGAATTCGCTTATTCCACATAGATTTTCCTATGAAATTACAACAGTACCACCGTAATTTAACAGGGTATTTTTTTAAATTTTACAGGAATATTACTTTAATTTCACAGTAGTAAGTAATTTTCAATCATTGCACAGCGTTTCCTTACAAACTTTTATCTGGTTACTTGATAAACAGGTTTACACGTTTTTCTCTTCGCAAAAAAATATTCGAAATGACATTGGGAAGGACATTGTATGTTTTTAGGGGGTTTCGCCAGGTTCCACCCTATTTAAAGGGTTCCGTAAGAGTAAAAAGGTTGAGAAACGCTGATTTGGAGAATATTAAACGCTATCGATTTCGGTTATTAATGACCATCTTCAGGCGTATAAACTAAAACATAAAAATATAAATAGTTCAAATAAGAATCGACAAGGGGTAGGCCAAATTCACGACGACAAATTACAGTTGTCAAGAAGGGTTAGATTAAGGATCCAACTAAGCTACCGTCAAAGTGTAAAACTAATGATAGTGTGACATAATTAAAGGCTAGCAACTAGATGGTGCACGAAAAATAATAAATCAAAAAAATGTACATAGGTTTGTGTGTGTGTCTGTATCGCTTGTTGGTTCACTCTTGTCTGAACGGCAGCATGTGCTCGTATCACCTTGACAGGTGTAGCAAGTGGGAGGCGCGGGGGGGGGGGAGAAAAGGGTCATTAGATGTAAATTATCATATTAAGATGTTGTTATGTTTAAACTAAATGAATTATTAGGGAATTGAACCTTAAGCATTTGTATTATTAAATCAATGGTCAGAGACTAAAAGAACAAAAGAACAAAACTCAAAATCATTAACAAATGTAGGTATTCAAAGTATTCAAAGTATCGGGGCTTTACAACAGAAAGGACTTGAAAATGTGGGTTTCTGGAAAAAAACGTAATGGCATTGATTATGTTGGAATGGGATTATATCTTTGTCGTGTTTAAGAATTTCGTATTTTTTAAGTAGCGAAAGTTTTATAGATTTCTGTCAGTTGTGTAGGAGTGTCAGATTGTCAATGGTTGCCTTATGACCCTCAAGGAACAAATAACTACCAAATGCTGACGTTCTATTGTTTCTAATGTGTTGGTTACATCTAGTCTTCAGTGCTCTGCCAGTTTCGCGAATATACATATATCGCGTCACAATCTGCATTTCATTTTATAAACTCCTCTTTTATTTAGTTTATTTGAGTGTAGTTTGTTAATTACTAGTAATCTTTCAATTATAGTATTTCTAGAATCTTTGTTAAATGTTATACCTAACATGTGTCATTTTTTGGATATTAAATTATTTCAAGAAAATTACTTTCAATTATTCGGAAATTATCCGCTGTAAATCGTTGGAGAAAACTTATCCGGCCAAAGTGTTGTGTTGGTTACATATTATCGACATATCGGAAGAGTTCTTCGAAAAGTTATACTATAATTTTTACAGGTTTTAAATAAAAAATGACTGCTGGGAGAGTTTAACGAAAAGTTATACCGGGTATTAATTTACTCCGAGTGTAAATTAATTATACGATCAAAGTTGAACTCGAGAAAATTAGGGAAAGTCGATTTTTCCCTATAAAAACTCTATTATATGAATGAATCGTGAAATTCTATGGAATACCTAAATGGTATTTTAATAGAAATTGAAAACATTGCCAAATCTAGATTACGTTGAAAAAGAACTGAACAATTATAAATAAACAGATATTTAGTGAGCATTCTTTTTAAGTCATTATTAATATCAATTTGAAGCAAGGTGGATTTAGTTTTTTTTTTCAAATGGGAACCTTATATGAATGCATTTTAGAATTATATGGAAAATTTTTGACCAACTTTGTGTTAAATGTCCTATATCTAAAATGCATATTTACCAACTTAAATTGATTTTTAAACATTACAATAGAAATTGAAAACATGCAAAATCTAGATTGCGATAGAGAACAGAAATCCCCAAACACAATTTTTAAGTCATTATTATAGTCCTGAGTCATTCTGATTAAATTAGTATAAAATTATGAGAGTGCAAAAATGAAACAAACAAAATAAATGAATAAATAAATTGCGGTTTTCTCCTTAACATGTTCCGATTCTTGATCACACATTTATTGGTGCCTCTGTCAGTTTCTCCAATATGTATCGCGTCCCAATCTGCACATTTTATTTTGTAAACTCCTCTTTTATTTTGTTTATTTGAGTGTAGCTTGTTATTTACTCGTAGCCTTTCAATTGTGTTTTTATTTGAGCTTGTCGAGTTTAGATTGTGGCGCTTTATAATAGATCCGATCTTTGAGTTTATCTTTCTGTTGCATAATATGGATATGTATCGCTGAGGTGACCTGATGTGAGGGTAAATGTGTTTCATATTGTTATTGCGCAGTGTTCTGTTATATGAAGAATGGTTTCCACAGGGATTGTAACCATTATTCATTCATACCTATGGCATAATTAATTATGAATAATGTATAAAAACTCGCAGTCGAGCATACTTTACTGTCAAAGATGATCGAATTCCGGTTTCGGTTACTAGAGGTAGTAAATAAAGCTAAATACGTGATTATCAATATAATTTTGAGTTGGGTTAGATATACAGATATAATTTTACAGTTTTTGTGATGCTCATGAAAACATAATTATTTTACACCAAACACTGCAGAGATTCTTTGCTTGACCATATTTATTTCAATTAGATAAATGTTTGTGTTTTGAAAATTGTAAAGTTTAGGCTACTTGCGGTAGACGTAATTTTTTATTTTATTTTTTCGTTTGTATGAGTATTTTTGTGATATATGAAGTTCATAAAACCAACTTTATATCAACGGTATGATAACTCATTTGATTTGAAAAAAAGAACAATTTGATAAGCCAACGTTTTGAATTTTTATTTTCAGGAAAAAGATAGTTGGTACAAGTAGTGTATCTTTATTTAGCTCTATTCAATCTTTTAAATTATATTCATGTTGTAAAGTTTAACCCCTTTCCTTACCATAATTTTGTCAAATACAGGTTTTTTTGTACCTAATAGATTTAGTAAATGTGTAAATACACTTTCATCCAGGAATAAATATATTGTTGCATCTAGTGAAGAAACTTATTTATTTGAATTATACAATATTCGCCCCAGTGTAAGTTTAACTATTAAGGAAACACCTCTAATGTTTTGGCGGAGGTATGGCGAAAGACTAATAAATATTTTAGGATTCAAGAAGATGGTAAACAAATGTTATAATTTACTGGTTTTGAATAACACACCAAAATATGCCAAGTTGGGTGAACGGTCTAAGAAACAACAGTAATACTTTTTTCAGATTCCATTACAGACAAAAAGATATAAAACAAAAATTAAAGTATAAAGTCTTCTAGAAAAAACGTAAAAAATGTTTACATATCTTTGCAATTTTATATGGGATTTGATCTATGACAGGAAAACCATACAAAAATCAATAATAATTGTCTATTTCATAAATACTATCATAGCAAAGCAAATAAAAACAACGGAGTCAGATGTGTTTTTGTGAGATAAGAAAAATCATTGCGCAAATTGCAAAAAGGAAACACGTCCTTATTTTTGTTAAATTATTAACGTGATTACTAAAGCCTGCTAAGTTATACGTTTTATAATATTAAATTAAAAAGTGTAAACCGTATTTTTGGAATACTGTATGTGTATTATTACAGATTTGTTTAGTTATTGTTGCTAATTTGGCTTTGTTTAAATTAAAACCAAGGTGCTAAGCCTGGCTTTACAACTAAATCATCTTCACGTACAAATGGAATGTGACCTTTATATTCATTCAGCCGACAGTATGGATGTTGACAAACTAATTAATATTTACTTATTATTACTATTATTTCTATGGTATATCAGTACCTATGCTGAGTAATTTAAGATTTTGATTGGGAAATATTTTAGCTACATAAATAAACATACTCCCATCATCAATCGCTTTGAATTTTGTTTTTATGGAACAAGACAGCACAAGAAATATGCACTAATACACAACAATTATGAAATCTTCCTAAAAAACGGGATATTTTAAAAACATCGCGCGACGCGGGACAAAATGTGAAAAAGCGGGACTGTCCCGCCAAACCTTACGTATATGACATTTTACACAAAGTTGATCTAAACTTTTCCATTGAATTTCACGATTCATTCTTATGATAGGGGTGTCATTGTGAAAAATCGACTTTCACTACTTTTCTCGAGTTCAACTGTGATCGTATAGTTAATTTACACTCGGTGTAAATTAACGCCCGGTTTAACTTTTCAATAAACTCCACCAGCTGTAATTTTTTAAAAAAATTGTATGTAACATACAGTTTCCCTAAAGTTTAACGAAGATTTCAAAAATGCAATAAACTACAGGGTTTTCAATTTGAAATATGAACGTTAACACCATTTCTGGTGAAACCGGAACTATCCAAAAATACTTCGAAAAATTACTTAATATTTTAGTTAAAAAGATTCATTTCGTTCGCCATACCTTCTAATGGCAGCTCGTCGTGAAAGACCCTGTATAATATATTATCTATTATTTCACATTTATACGTTCCTTTAATGTATATATTGTCTATTAATAAATCGTAGCTGCATATGTAGTTATTTTCCAATCTACAACGCTGCTAAGGTTTCCTACGATTTTATTGTGTACTTCAATTAACCTCTTTCGCAGTCTTAAACATAACTAAAAAAGTAAATCTGACCTTTTTATCCTTAGTTGCTGCCTAGCTTGACTTCCATGGTACCGTCCATGCCTAATTAAGAAACACAAACCATCATAAGCACCTATGCGACAAAACCATCAACATCACCAAAAGAAACTTACCTTCGTACAGCTCTACAGGAACGTATGTTTTCCAGAAATCGTACGAATTCACATGACAGTCCGACCACAATATCACAAATCACATAGTTCAAATTTCACTAATATTTCGCGCGTTCTTTAGCTCATTTATAAGCAAATTATGTGTCTATTGGTTGAGATTAACACTAACAAAATCACAGCCGCAATATCTTAGTTCGTATTTTCGTTTTGGAACTGGTTTTTCACATCGCTTTCCGCGCTGGGCCAGGAACGCGGCCCCCACCACGCGTCTGTAATTGCGAGTACCTCCACTTTTCGCTGTGTCTGGCTTGGAGTGGAGGAGCGTTTCCAAAAATCTGCATGCTTTCCTTGTCTAGCAAATTATATGTATTTTTATTTGTGGACTGTTCTTCCTACCTTTTGTGGTTTTATACATTCTGTCCACACAATTTTATAGAATAATTTCTAACAAATATTAAGCCTCATGATTGCATATTAATTATTTATTGGGAAGCTTTATTGCATGCATCATGAAAGCGAGTATAGGATTTTTGTCTATCTAGTTTCAGTTTTATTTATGGTTTCGCAATGCCAAAGTTTGCATCAGAATTACCGAATTGCTTTTAATCAATTATATTGACATTTGCTTTTTTTTTAATTAACAGCACCTGATGAATATCTAGCTATATTAATTTAACATAAGATAAAAAGTTTATTAATTGTATTAATCATCAATAGGATTTTTAGTTAAAATACGTGTTTGAATATAATAAATTTACTTAATTATTGGTGATAAATTATTTTACCAGGTCTATTTAGGTAAAAAATAAACTCTTTCTATTAACATAAATTCTTCAAATATGTATTTTGTAGGTAATAAAGATTATAAATAAATGAATTTTTATTAACTAATAAATATATTAAGAAGGTTAATTATTTTGAGGCCCAAGGAGGTAACAAACAAATGTTCGAATCAAACGAGCCTAAATAATACAACAAAATACGGTTTTTACACAAACAAATTATCAAATATTGATATCTATATTTTGGTGGAATTTAATACACGTGTAGAGGAGTGTAGTTTCTAGATCAATTTTATTTAGTCCAGTGTCTTACGTGAGAAAACGCCAGAATCAGAAAGATTTTTTTCTGATTACATTTGCAGATTTTTCTAAAATAGAGAAAAAAAATATCTACTGTTGGCTATAAGACAATTTACGATATGATCAATGTAATAACATTTTTTGTTCATAGGGATTTTATTGCAACCGCTCAGTTGCTTTTCCTTAAGTCCATAAGTTTTAACTGATTTCATAGTTATTTATCCGAAGATATTGTTGTTCACAAACTAATCAGTATTGAGGTATGTAAGTTACCTAAGACTCACAACTTTTGTTACTACTAAAACCACTAATTTTTAGATGATAGGTAGCTGAAAAAATACTAATTTATTTTGTTTTATTAATTATGATTAAATTAAATTTATTATTAAAACTATGATGATATACTGTTATTGCCTTTCAGCCAACAATTTGTAGAAGAATGACATGGGTTTAATTCGAGTTGGCTACTTTAATTGGATTTTGAAAAAATTGTGCAAAAACAAGTGACGTATTTATTTAAAAAAACTTTTTTCTTCTGATGAAAATATTATATGAAAACCCACAAACTTTTGGACTAGTTGGTTATTGTTTTTTATCATAAAGTATGATTCTACTTAAAATTGCCTAGTGTGTTTTGAACGTTTTCAGCCGTATAATGTAAAAATCTGATGTGGCCAGGCACATGACTTTATCATACAATATATAAAATTAATAGTTTAGCTGCGTGAGAATCCATTTTATTGAGATAAATCGTAGGTATTGTCAAAGCATCGGCATTTGACACTACCTACACTACGTCATTAGAATAATAATTTATGTCACAAGTGCCGAAAGTACGGAAATGCGCGACGAGCGGTGATGCGGCGCGTCACCGAAGGCTGAGTGTCGCCGTCGCATGTGAGCGAGTCGCGCTATCTAGTTTTTGGCAGGAGTGACATCAACGTTTATTGTGCTGCTTTTTGAGAAATGTGTATTAAAAAAATAAAAAATGGTAATATTTCTGTATAGGAAATGTTAGGTTGGTACCACTTTGACGAAACGTCAAGTTTAAAAAGCTAAGTCAAATTCTGGCAGATTTATATTTGTTCATGACACTGTAGATGTCACATCCGTACTAACATACTACAATAAAACTACAGTCATCGCTATACTTTATTTACAATTTTCTCAATTTATCGTTTTTAGAATTAGATATACAGACGGGTTGATATTTCTTATTCAACCTCTGATGAAATCAGCTATTTTCGAGTGTGACAGCACAAAAACATATTTGTCAAAATCCTGGCTACTATGTAGTTTCATATCAATGCAGATGCGACCGATCTCGATCAAATAGAATTTGCTCCTGCAGCTAAACTATTAATTTTACCAAAAAATGTTATAGACATAAATTATACAAAATTTCCTCTACTTTAATTTATTATTTATTTATTTTGATGAAATTACAGAGATGGCGGCTCATTTGCAAAATCGTTGAAAAATGCTAAGAGTAAATAGCCAGTTCCTTTAGACCATTTTGAACCAAAAGCTTTTCAGCTCTAAGTTTGGTCATAAAACTTCTAAATATGAACTTTCGTCCCGATACCTTTAGTAGTTTTTCCGGAATCGTCGCCACAAAAATCGTTTACACACACACAGACATACATACACACACACACACAGACATTTTTTTGTACCTTGGTCAAAAATGTTCAGGGGACCCAAAAAGACCTATTTCCGCTAAAATCTCAATTTTTTTTTTCGGCACGATTACAATACTTTACCATACTGCGTATGATAAAGTAAAAACAGTTACCTACTGGTACGAAGAAAACGAATTGTAAAAATTAAAAGGTTTATCAATTTCAATGTACCCTTCACTGACGTCAGACCAACAGGAAACAATATACAATAAAATACTATTTAAAGTCCGATGTGTGTTTTTTTATTTGATATTTTGCAAATCCGGATTTCGACTTACCCCAATCTACGTATGGAAAAACGTAATTATATAAGTAAAAATACAATAGATAAATGGCTAAATTAACCTACCGTCGAATTGTACAATATGTCATAGAAATTCTTCATATTTCATAATAATTATTAATTTACAGAGGATATAACGTCGGATGTTACTAGGGTTTACGAACTGTATGTGGTTCCTATCCCGTCTATTCCTATCCTATCTATTGTTCCTGCTGCACACAATAATAAAAAATTAAATAAATTTTTTGAATTACAATTACGTTTTGAAAAATCTTTTACATGATTGAGGTTATGATTATACATGTGGCAGCTGGTAGCAGCACTGTGGCATTCAATCCAGCCAATCGAATCCACGAACTTCACGCATGCGTAGTGTATCCAGTGGCACTACGTCGGATGAGACGTAGTGATATTATCAAAATATCTGTCAAATCCTGGCTAATTTGTTTTATTTAATGCAGAGACAATCGATCCCGATCAAATAGAATCTAATGCAGCTAAACTATTAATTTTATATATTGAATGATAAAGTCATGTGCCTGGCCACATCAGATTTTTGCACGTTATTTTTAATGCCCAGCCAATGGTTTATATAAAAATCTAGCTGGAGTTAAGCTTTTCCGAAGTAAAATCCTACTTTGACCGGAGTAATAGTAACAATCAAGATCCCGAGATTAAGGCAGAGTAAGAAGGCCATAATTTTCAATTGCGTTTTAAGTGTATGTGGTTACGCTGCCGTATTTCTATAAAAATAAATATTTCCAGAAGCATGCTGTTTGTGCTCTAAAACCAGACATAAACCCTCAAGAAGCAATTTCCACAAAAGGCGGAGGTGCCGTCGAAAAACGCTTTTATGGTACCGTTTGCGGAATAGAATACAATCGCCTCTTTGAGAATACAGTATACAGCGAGCGGCGCAACAGAGTTGAGGAGCAATTCATATGAAAATCTGCGGAGTTAGTAGGGTGGAAAGATCGGTTCGGCCCCAACGGGGTTAAACGAGGTCTAATGACATAGAAAATCACTCCGGAATCCATTTCTTTCTCGGAGGCAAGTCGGCAAAAAGTTTCCCGAAAATTACACCACGGGCTATTGGATTCGAATCGAACCCAGTTTAGCTAGACGATGACGACGACGCAACCGATTACGCAAAACATCGTTCGGAAATCATTTTGGAAATCGTTCGCGAGTGTTGCAATCCTCGATAATAATTATAAATAATCATAAACATAAATAGTTTTCAAATGTTAATATGCGTTAACAATGTCTTTTATGTTCCCAAAATTGCTTAATCGACGTTATAGATAAATAACAAATTTACGGTAAAGTTCAAATGCTCATTTTCGTTTACAAATATATAAAAATTTACTATACACCTGGACCTTGATGTATTCCAGTCCTGCAATTCGATTACCTTCTTAAAAATAAATTGCACGCTAAGTTAAAGCCCCTTGTGGGACTTACTTATTAATATTTTTGTGCATGGTGCATGGTTGTAAACCGATTTTTGTCGATATAATGCTCCATTTAATTCTAATTTTGTATTTTTTCTGGATTAATAAACTTCTATTTATTTATGAATGTATTTAATTTTTGAAAGTAAGCGGCTTCAGATATTTAAATGCGTCCCTCCATTCATTGAATGTTTTTTATTTTTAAAGATTTGTTGCATTTTTAAAGTAAAAAGTACTAAAATGAATACACTTTTGTTGATAAATTGCACACATTAGTAGCAGTTATTTATTCGCTGAGCTGACTCAGACAGTTGGGAACATGGCCTCGTTTTCGGTATATTTCTTTGTGCTAAATACGAATCTAGCACCAATAACGACAAAGTAACCTGATATCTAGGACATAGAATTGTTTTGTTACCGTTGTTACCACTGAAACTATAAACGGAAACTATAAACTATAAACAAAGTATTGTTGATGACGTCATAAGACTAGACGATTTATGGTGGGAAATTCAATAAGATACAGAAATGTGTAGTTCGCATTTCGATAATCTAAAACCATCGTCTTCGTGGATATTTTAATTTATTTCTATTTTCATCGATATGTTTCATACTTAAGACAGACGTACTCCGTATTTCAAAAATGTGATTTATGCTTTTAAAATCTATTAGAGTAAGTCTCAAGCTAAGTCAGCCGTAACGAATGCGTTGTAGTTGTATGAACTTCTTCGTCAGTTTTGATGCAACTCCGATGTTTGTTTTTAACAGTTGGAGCCTTTTTCTTTTTCTAAAATATCACGTGATATCCACGGCGAAGTTAGCCATAAAAGATGCCCATAACCTTTCTTTAACGATTTTTTAAATAAAACATATGCCAAACGGTAGAGATGTTCAAGTAGTATACGCCAGAGTTTTAAACTGAAAATTTATCAAACCGTTTTGCTTAAAATGCCATGTAGATAACGCTGTATTAAGATTTCCGAATGTCTACAAAAACAATTGAGAAGTATTCCATCCAGCTACATCACAGAACATCGACGTCAGTAACTTCACAGAGTATATAAAATTGTGCACCGAACATCGTTATTAGCAGGACACTACCCTTAAAACAACTTACTCCAATGCGTCCGTAAAATTAGAAACTGGTGCGTAAATCGTTAAGTGAATGCTATAAATGTTTAATAACTTCTACAACTTCTCCAACAATTACTGTTGTATAATGTTCAGTCGTACGTAAAATTGTAGATAATTAAAAGGGCTAGCCACCTTTAGAATTTTGCACCATTGCTAACAACCCCTAAGCGACGGTAGTACGTATTAGATATTCATTCAGTAAGAATTCGTCGGCAGCTCCAGAAAATTGTTTATAACTTAGGCAAATGTTGTTGCATACCACAACTGTAGGTAATTAGAAGTACTTGCCACCGTCAAATGCTAGGAGGTTTGCGACATTGCTAATATCCCTAAATGACGACAGTATGCGGGTGTCTGCGATGTCTACGATGTCGGTTAAATATGACAAAAGTTGCGTAAATGTGTACTTTTTCAGAACAGTTTTAACTTTGTTTAAAATTTTGCATGGATTATACTAGTTATTGCAAAAAAAAGTAAAAACTGCCGATTCCTTTTTTCTTGAATAATTTTGCTATTACGATTAATAGAAAGTCGAAAATTTGTATTTGACATAAGAGCATACTCTGAAACCATTTTTGTTGACATTTTCAAAATAGTCCTTTAAAATCACCGTTAACGGGGCGATATTCAAGTTTTTATTTCTTATGGACTTTTACATATATAAATAGAATATTAAAAATGCTTTACAACCATGTACAACACATTTATCAAGATACCACAAAAATGCCATTAGGTGTCACGCTAGATCACCCGACTTAAGCGCGTGGATTTTTTTAAATGGGGCTTTACGATAGCCAACGTGTATCTAAGGAACTATGATACAAAGCACTACTTTTAGGAAGCCCTGGAGAGGGCTTTTAGGGATACCTAACAGATATAATAATAATTAAGTATAGAACTTAAATAGCAACCAAATGTTAATATTTGTATTAAAGTATTTATAAATTTGCCTTTATGTTAATGATTGTCTTTGTGAAGTAATTAATTTACTTACGGTTTTTTTCATTCCATTCGCAATAAATAAAGGGTTGCCATTACAAGGCTTAAATAATTATGCAATTGTTTGTATTTTTACGTCAAATTTTGCGAAAATTCCGCCCTATCTTAAACGTGTTATACATGAGGTTGTGCAGCAATCTCGATATTCTATATAAAGTATATAAGTCTGTAAATATCAAACGGAACCTCACGTAAGTGAAGATTATTTATTCTAAACAAGAATTAACAATTACTGAAGAGGCCTTATTAGTCTTCTCCAGTGTCGTCTAAAGACCCTGTGCACTGTATAGTATGGGTCATGGTCGCTAGTTTTTATGTTGCGACATAGAAGAAAATCCATGGGCGTTAAGTCGGGCGATCTCGCGGGCCACGTAATGGGACCTTCAATGTATTTTGTGATAATTTTATACACGTCTCATACAAAGTTGTTAAAGCTCGTTCAGTATTCTATTGAAAACTGTAAAAATTCAATATGAAGTCCATGAGAAACAAAATGAGTGGAACATCGCCAAGCCAAAGCTGACGGACAAAACATTTTTTGATAACAAAAATGGCTTCACAGTATGCTCTTATGCACGAATACAAATATTCTACTTTCTATTTATCGTACTAGCGAAGTTATTCATGAAAAAAGAAATGGATAGTTTCTTGTTAATACCTTCGGATGCATAATCGAAGTCAGATGCAGTAAGTGGCATTTGTTTATGTAGCCGTCTAGTGTTCTTATTAGATAACGCTTTCTTAATTAAATCATAATTTTAGGCAAAACCGTGTGATACATTTTCGGTTCTAATCTCTGGCATATGTATGATTATAAAATTTGATAAAAAAGTTATTAATATCTTTTTATGGGTAATTTCTAAGCGGTAAAGGTGAAAGAGATACCATGCCCTCTCATAAATTTTCAAGAAGAGTAAGCTGTAATTTTATTATAGTTCGCAACACGTCCTAATGACTGGAGGTAGGCACCAGACTATACGAAATAATCCATTATAAAAACATAATGTAAACCTCGTAAGTGTTGACCAACCCTGTACAAACACGACAAAATAGTAGTGTAATTTCTCACATGACTTTCCCCACCATTCCACACATCAATTTGGGCGGACCGCTATTTATCAATAGCAAATTATTCGTAAGTAATGCGATTGCCATTCACATAATGGATCCAAATATTCTTTGGAGTGTGATATACGAGCATTATTAATGTTCCGCGATCTGCACGCAAACACCTATTCTGTTCGTGCGCGTTTATTATGGGTGTGCCCGAACAAGCATACGCGCGCCGCGCTGCCTCTGTTGGCGTCGCTTTGAACGTACTTAATCAACTGTTTTATAAGCCTAACTGCGAGCGACTAGATTTATTGTTAATTATCTAATAATTCGTCGGAATTGTTGGGCGATCAATTAATTTTAATCGCTTCACGTGTTCGAAATGTCTGGATTAATATACCAATTAGGATCTGTAACGCCCGATGCGCAGCATAATATCATTTTCGTAATAATAGCAAAAATCTCATGACATGTTTTTATCCTGTAATAGTGTTTGAATATAGAAGAAAGCTTATGTAGAGCAATTTTTACATTGTTTTTACTTTATCATACGTAGTATAACAATGGATTGTAATCGTACCAAACAAAAATTTTGAGATTGTAGCTGAAATATGTCCTTTTGGGTCCTCTGAACATTTTTGACTAACGTACAACAAAATCTGTGTGTGTGTGTGTGTGTGTGTGTGTGTATATGTATGGGTGTGTGTGTGTGTGTGTATGTGTGTACCCTTTTTTTGTGGCGACGATTCCGGAGACTACCAAAGGTATCGGGACCAAACTTCATATTTAGAAGTTCATGACCAAGCTTAGAACTCGAAAGCTATTTGTTCAAAAGGGTCCAAAGGAACTGGATATTTGCTTTTTTTATTTTGTAAAAACAATAAAATAATTAACCTTCTTATTATATTTGAGTTAATAAAAATTCATTTATTTACAATAATTATCACCAAGGGAAGAGTTAAAATTTAAAACTTGTTTAAACAAGTATTTTAACAAATTCTTATTGATAACTAATTAATACATTAATACATAGATAAAAATTTCAACATAATTGTTTAATATAATTCTGATGCAAATTTCGGCGTTCCGAAAATATAAATAAAACCGAAAATAGATAGACAAAAATCCTATATTGCCTTCATCAAGTATACAATAAAACTTCCAGCTTTACTTTTTTAGTTATTTCTAAAACTGCGAAAAGGTTTAACACAAGGATAACTGCAGGAAACCTTGGTAGCGTTGTGGATTGGTCAGTAAACACATGCAGACATTATTTATTATTACGCAATATACATTAAAGGAAGGTAAAGATGAAATATTAAAATATACAGTGTCTTTCACGACGGGCTGCTATTAGAAGTATATGGAGGACCATATGAAATGAGGAATTGAAAATATGTGTTGTTGGATACGATTATTTTAACTCAAGTATTTTTAGTTCTTGGTTACTTCCGGTTTCACCGGACATGGTATTTACTTTCACATTTAAATTGGAAAACACTGTATTTTCTAGTATTTTTCAATCTTCCTTAAATATTAGGGCGATTGAATGTTACATACCCTATACCTAAAGTGTCATTTTTAAGATATTGATTTTTTTCAATAAAAAATGACAGCTGCAAGATCACTTTCAATTATTTATAAATTAATAGCTGTGGTCATTGGAAAAACTTGTGTGGCAAAATTATTAAGAAGATAACATAATATCGATACATTGGCCGAGTTTTTCGAAAAGTCATACCAAACTATACGATCAAACTTGACCTCAAGAAAAGTAGGAAACTTCGACTTTTTTCCAATGGCAACCCTATCATAAGACTGCATTTTGAAATTCTATAGAAAATTTTAAGTCAACTTTGTGTATAATGTGCTATACCTAAAATGAGTTGTCACCTACTTACATCTATTTTTACTTTATCATACGTAGTATTGTAATCGTGCCAAAACAAATTTTTTGATTTTTGCGGAAATATGTCCTGTTGGGTTCCCTGAACATTTTTGACCAAGGTACAAAAAAGTGTCCGTGTATATGTGTGTGTGCGTGTGTTACCGTTTTTGTCCGTGCAGGTGTGCGTGTATATATGTACCCGCTTTTTAGTGGCGATGAGCCCGGAGAAACTACTAAAAAACTACTATGTTTACTCAAAACTACTATGTTTACTCAAAACATTTTTCCACGATTTTGCAAATCAGCCGCTTTTTCTGTAATTTCGTCAAAGTAGTTAAATAATAAAGTAAAGTAGACTATATGCTGAATAATTTATGTCTATGACATTTTTTGATAAAATTAATAGTTTAGCTGCATCAGCAAACTATTTGCTCGAAATCGCTAGTACTGCATTAAAAATAGCTAGGCAGGATTTGACAGAAATTTTGATACTCTTGACAGTATTGTCACATCAGAATTTGCGTCGGAAAATACTGCTAAATAGTAGGATAAAGTAATGTGCCTGGCAACATTAGATTTTTTTATTTCAATGTTTTTTTTTTTTCTGAAATTCCGTTAAAATTGTAAATTAATGTTTTTTCCTTCAAACGAAATTCAATAGAAGTTTTTATTGTGCTATACCAGTACTTATGTAGATTTGTATAAATTCGCCAGCATCACAAGCTCATATTCTACAAATGGAATAGCTTGTAAATAAAACATTTGAAAGAAAGCCTTGAACTCTATCAGTACGGAACCCCAGTATGGATTTTCTTATACCCATATTCAGTAACTTACTCTGCTGTAGAATTTAAGGACTTGACATTTTGGTAAAAATATTTGATTTTTGGCGATGTAATTGGTCTAAAACAATATTGTAATTGTTTTAGACCAATTATATCAGTTATCAACAAAATTAAACTAATTTAAGAACAGTAATGTTAAGGTAAAATGTATGTGAATGGATTTGTTGTAGTTTAATGCAATTTGCGATCGTTGCATCCAATCACCAATATTGTCGATAGCATTCTGCAGTTTTAGTATTGCACCTTCAACAATTATCTCTACTGCCATGGTAGCAGTGTCGTCAGCAACGTTAACACTATCTGGTTGCCGAAGATCATGTGTATAAAGAAGTAGAGTATTGGGCCAAGGACACCACCTTGTGGTACTCTAATTTTGTTACTTTACTCTACCGGCAGTATGGACCTTAGTTCAAGTACCACAAGGTAGTGTTCTTGTAGTACTACCTTATAGTACTCCAGGTTTAATTGTTTTGAGAGTTTATAATCATTATCTTGTTTTATACGGAAGAATTTTACGAATAAAAACTAAAGAATAAAATGATTTGAAATAGAATTAGGTATTGCGTACTTTAAAACAAAAATGTGAAAGTGCAGCAACTAAACAACAAAGTATAATTTTTGCACACCCCATTCTACAGCTGTTAACTAAGTTTTATAAAACCAAAATTATACAATTAATACTCGATAATGAAACCAATATAACCAATACTTTTCGCAAACAACTTAAAAAAGTCAAATTACATAATCTGTCGTGCTAGTTAATTACACTGTTGTTAAAAATCCCCAATTTGTCGTGCTGAATACATATTCTGTCGTGTTAACAATTGTCGAGGGGTAAACCAAACTTGTCGTGCGGAGTACATATTTTGTCGTGCACAATTTTTCGTCGAGAATACCGAATTTGTCGGGACGATAGGTATATATTCCACTTTTAATTCTGCTGGTCAGTCTGTAATAACCACGACCAAAAAGTAGGGACACCACATTTCTGCTAAAATAAACCCCCTTTTTTTCCTTCGAAAAACTAATCCGCGTAATACTATTCCCCCTCCATTTTACGGTAGCTCCCTTTACGACTGGCATGGCACCGGATGAAGTCCGCCGAGAGAGAGAGAGGCCATAGCACAAAGGAAATATAAAATAATCCATCAAATTCCACATATAAATGCGCGTCATCAATCCGTCCTGCCACGGTCCGTTCTGCACGGGCATTCCGCGTCAGCATGCGCCCACGTCCAATTTGTTCCCGTGGATGTAAAATTGCCGCAATGCATTTTGTCCATCAACGCATAATATGTAAAAGTATATATATAGTTCGCGGTTGTATACTGCGAGGACGATGTCTGTCGCTCCCGGTTATTCCGGGAGGGGAGGGAGGCAGGGAGCCATTGTAGGGAGGAGGTGGGGTAATGCACGGGGTACATTTTTCATCTGCCGGGTAAATTCTGATGCATAATATCCATCTTGGCCGAACGCGAAAAGCGAGGTGAGTGAGTAGTCGTAGCGGTGGCGCTGGATACTAACGTGTATGGAACACAGGATCGTCCTCGTCCTCGATGTCGCTGCTGTCGTCCTTCCCTTCTATACATGCACGTAGATATATGTGTACTCACACCGACGTGGAGTAATTGCATCCACCAAAGAAATACAGGCTTTTTCGTGGTCTACCTACAGTACCTACGTTTGTACTTCACTCTGCAGCGGGTCTCTCCAGTCATTTTAGCTAATTCAACGTGGTAATTAATTAAAGAAACCATTTAAGGGATGTTGCATGTGTAACTTTATTTGTGAAGTGGTTTGCTTCGCATGACCGACTCGGCGAATTACGACGCTTTTTAATTGTGGCATTACATATTAATTAAGTTGTAACGTATGCCATGGAAATTGAGAATTAAATGAGGAAAAGTTGGGTGAGAGATATATGCAAATTATTCGTTACTATGTTAATAATTGTTGTGGTAGGTTGCGGAGCTGTAGTTAGCTGATTTGAGGGTGGAAAATCGTTTGTTTTGTTTTGGTCAAATGGAGCAGTAGACATTGTTTAGCATCGAATACAGGGCGCAATTTAGAAATAGGCACGACTAGTCCAATTGCGTTCTTGGGTTATCTTTAACGATGGTGGAGAACCTATGGCCAACTTTTAGTTTTCTTATGTTTGATTTGCCATGTTTGATTTTGAAATTTTTTAAGGATTTTTCTTACCTTCTTTACATACTGCACTACACTTATTGGGCTCTAGAGTTGTAAACTTTTATGTTCTCATTTATTCAGTGTTTTGGAACTAAAATGTTGATTTTAGTAGACTTCGTTTTTACTTTATCATACGCAGTATGGTAAAGTATTGTAATCGTGCCGAAAAAAAAAATTGAGATTTTAGCGGAAATAGGTCTTTTTGGGTCCCCTGAACATTTTTGACCAAGGTACAAAAAAATGTCTGTGTGTGTGTGTGTATGTATGTCTGTGTGTGTGTAAACGATTTTTGTGGCGACGATTCCGGAAAAACTACTAAAGGTATCGGGACGAAAGTTCATATTTAGAAGTTTTATGACCAAACTTAGAGCTGAAAAGCTTTTGGTTCAAAATGGTCTAAAGGAACTGGCTATTTACTCTTAGCATTTTTCAACGATTTTGCAAATGAGCCGCCATCTCTGTAATTTCATCAAAATAAATAAATAATAAATTAAAGTAGAGGAAATTTTGTATAATTTATGTCTATAACATTTTTTGGTAAAATTAATAGTTTAGCTGCAGGAGCAAATTCTATTTGATCGAGATCGGTCGCATCTGCATTGATATGAAACTACATAGTAGCCAGGATTTTGACAAATATGTTTTTGTGCTGTCACACTCGAAAATAGCTGATTTCATCAGAGGTTGAATAAGAAATATCAACCCGTCTGTATATCTAATTCTAAAAACGATAAATTGAGAAAATTGTAAATAAAGTATAGCGATGACTGTAGTTTTATTGTAGTATGTTAGTACGGATGTGACATCTACAGTGTCATGAACAAATATAAATCTGCCAGAATTTGACTTAGCTTTTTAAACTTGACGTTTCGTCAAAGTGGTACCAACCTAACATTTCCTATACAGAAATATTACCATTTTTTATTTTTTTAATACACATTTCTCAAAAAGCAGCACAATAAACGTTGATGTCACTCCTGCCAAAAACTAGATAGCGCGACTCGCTCACATGCGACGGCGACACTCAGCCTTCGGTGACGCGCCGCATCACCGCTCGTCGCGCATTTCCGTACTTTCGGCACTTGTGACATAAATTATTATTCTAATGACGTAGTGTAGGTAGTGTCAAATGCCGATGCTTTGACAATACCTACGATTTATCTCAATAAAATGGATTCTCACGCAGCTAAACTATTAATGTTATATATTGTATGATAAAGTCATGTGCCTGGCCACATCAGATTTTTTATTGAACTAAAGTTACCGCAGTTTGCTTTCAGTTGTCTGACGGTCAAATCTTTGCTGGTCGTCTTTCACGTAAAAATTACATCTAGTACTAAAATAAAAAAATCTGATGTGGCCAGGCACATGACTTTATCATACAATATATAAAATTAATAGTTTAGCTGCATGAGAATCTATTTTATTCAGATAAATCGTAGGTATTGTCAAAGCATCAGCACTTGACACTACCTACACTAAGTCATTAGAATAATAGTTATTTATGTCACAAGTGCCGAAAGTACGGAATAGCGCGGCGACCGGTGATGCGGCGCGTCACCGAAGGCGAAGCGTCGCCGTCGCATGTGAGTGAGTCGCGCTATGTAGTTTTCGGCAGGAGTGACATCAACGTTTTTTGTGTGGCTTTTTGAGAAATACGTACTTACAAAAAATTAAAAATGGTTATATTTCTGGATAGGAAATGTTAGGTTGATACCACTTCTACGAAACGTCAAGTTTAAAAAGCTAAATCAAATTCTGACAGATTTATATTCGTTCATGACACTGTAGATGTCACATCCGTACCAACATACTAAAACGTAACTATACTCATCGCTATACTTTATTTACAATTTTCTCAATTATCGTTTTTACAATTAGATAACAACGGGTTGATATTTCTTATCAACAAACAATCAAATTGGCGATCTTATTTTATTTGAATTTTGTATTTTCTACTTTGCCGCAGTAGAGCGGCAACGTTCAATAGCGGTTCTCCAACCTCTGATGAAATCAACTGTTTTCGAGTGTGACAGCCATAGACATTTCTGTGGTGACAGCCCAAAAAAAATATTTGTCAAATCCAGGCTACTTTGAAGTTTCATATCAATGCAGATGCGACCGATCTCGATCAAATAGAATTTGCTCTTAAAGCTAAACTATTAATTTTACCAAAAAATATCATAGGCATAAATTATTCAAAATTTCCTCTACTTTAATTTATTATTTAACTATTTTGTCGAAATTACAGAAATGGCGGCTCATTTGCAAAATCTTTCAAAAAGGCTTAGAATAAACTACCAGTTCCTTTGGACCCCTTTCAACCAAAAGCTTTTCAGCTCTAAGTTTGGTAACAAAACTTCTAAATGTGAACTTTCGTTCCGATACCTTTAGTAGTTTCTCCGGAAACGTCGCCACAAAAATCGTTTACACACAGACATACATACGCACAGACACACACACACACACACACAGACATTTTTTTGTACCTTGGTCAAAAATGTTCAGGGGACCCAAAAAGACCTATTTCCGCTAAAATCTCAATTTTTTTTTTCGGCATGATTACAATACTTTAGCATACTGCGTATGATAAAGTAAAAAAATCTGATGTGGCCAGGCACATGACTTTATCATACAATATATAAAATTAATAGTTTAGCTGCATGAGAATCTATTCTATTGAGATAAATCGTACGTATTGTCAAATCATCAGCATTTGACACTACCTACACTACGTCATTAGAATAATAGTTATTTATGTCACAAATGCCGAAAGTACGGAATAGCGCGACGAGCGGTGATGCGGCGCGTCACCGAAGGCGGAGTGTCGTCGTCGCATATGCGCCAGTCGGCTATCTAGTTTTTGGCAGGAGCGACATCAACGTTTATTGTGTTGCTTTTTAAGAAATACTTATTTAAAAAAAAAATGATTTCTGTATAGTAAATGCTAGGTTGGTACCACTTTGACGAAACGTCAAGTTTAAAGGTGCGTTCCGATTAGTAGGTAATGGTAGCTAATGGCGGTGGTAGAATACGAAATTATAGTGTTTCTTACATATCGTGATAATGACACATATTAGTTTGCATGTGCATAAACATGAGTCACTATAAATTTTCTATTGGAAATACTATAACGGCGTCTGCTACCACTGCCATTATCACTAATGAAAACGCACCTTAAAAAAATAATTAAAATTCTGACAGATTTATATTTGTTCATGACACATCCCTACCAAAACACTAAAATAAAACTACACTCATCGCTATACTTTATTTATAATTTTCTCAATGTATCGTTTTTGGAATTAGATATAAAGACGGGTTGATATTTCTTATCAACAAATAATCAAATTGGTGATCTTACTTTATTTGAAATTTGTATTTTAAAATTTGCCGCACTACAGCGGCAACGTTCCATAGTGGTTCTCCAACCTCTGATGAGATCAGCTGTTTTCGAATGTGACAACACAAAAAAATATTTGTCAAAATCCTGGCTACTATGTAATTTCATATCAATGCAGATGCGACCGATCTCGATCAAATAGAATTTGCTCTTGAAGCTAAACTATTAATTTTACCAAAAAATTTCATAGGCATAAATTATTCGAAATTTCCTCTACTTTAATTTATTAATGTACTATTTTGTCGAAATTACAGAAATGGCGGCTCATTTCCAAAATCCTTCAAAAAGGCTTAGAATAACCTAAAAAGCTAAACTATTAATTTTACCAAAATATTACATAGGCATAAATTATTCAGAATTTCCTCTACTTTAATTTATTATTTAACTATTTTGACGAAATTAGAGAAATAGCGGCTCATTTGCAAAATCCTTGAAAAAGGCTTAGAATAAACTACCAGTTCCTTTGGACCCTTTTTAACCAAAAGCTTTTCAGCTCTAAGTTAGGTCATGAAACTTCTAATTATAAACTTTCGTCCCGATACCTTTAGTAGTTTTTCCGGAATCATCGCCACAAAAATCGTTTACACACACACGCACGCACGCACGCACACACACACACACACACACACACACACACAGACATTTTTTTGTACCTTGGTCAAATATGTTCAGGGGACCCAAAAAGACCTATTTCCGCTAAAACCTCAATTTTTTTTTTCGGCATGATTACAATACTTTATCTTACTGCGTATGATAAAGTAAAAAATGGGAGGAACAAAATGTGTTCAGGGTTCAGGTTAATGTTGGAAGTGACATTTATGTCATTTAAACATGGCAAAAATTAAAAAGAATAATAATTGGTTTTAAGTGTTGTGACATACTCAAAGAACGATGATTGCAGTTCCAATTCAATTTTTTGCAAAAACTAACAAAAGAACAATAACATTCGTCTAAAATTTACAGCTAAACAAGTGTGATACATCGTAGTACCTGACGAAAAAACCACCTAAAATGTTACAACCAACAATGCTGCCCATAATAAGACCAATGGTTTTTCCACAACCCTTAAAGATAACGCAAGTACACAACTAGATTTCTCGTGCCGTTGAAATCTTTTTGTTAGTAATTCGATGGAGTACAGGATAGAGCGGCTGCTATCTACGCTGGAGGCCCGGGTTCGAATCCCGGCTCGGGCTAAAATCGACTGTCCTGGTGTTTTAGGCAGGAAACAAATACAGTTGCATGTCATGCCGTCTTCCATCGGATGAGGAAGTAGGTGGCCCGTCTGCAAAATGCCCTAAGTTGCGGAAATATACCGACGTAAAATACACTAGTAAAAAAATATCTGTCAAATCCCGCCTAACTAGTAACTAGTACACGACCGATCTGAATCAAATAGAATTTGAGCATGCAGGTAAACATTAATTTTACCAAAAAATGTCATAACCATAAATTATACAAAATATCGTCTATTTTATAATATATTATCTAACTATTTTGACGAGATTACAGAAACAAGACAAATGTACGTTTTTAACTAATTATGGTACAAATTTTGTGGCGCCTGAAGAAGCGTCTAGTATAACGCGAAGCATGTAGCGACTAAAAATAAAGAAAATAATAAGGATTAGCACGTGAATTTTTAATTAAGGCAAATGTCATTACCTATTCATTTTAACACACCCTTCATTCCACATAAAATTGACCGATGTTATCAGAATTGTTGCATAGCCCTACATAAAGCAGCATAACTTTATATTTAAGCTACTGTTATTGCGAATAATGTATGGTTTCCAACTTTACACTACAAGCAAATCGTTTTTTAAAGAAATATTTCAATTGACTTAATATTATTGGAAATACGAGTAATAAAAAATTTGGAATATTTTGTACCGGAATGTTATATATTGTTGAATTTTGGTTTATATTATTGAGTTTCTCTAAAAAAAAGACGACAACCTTACTCATTTTTCGATATCTCTTATAGTTACCAAGATTTTCTATAGTAACATAAAAATTGTAAAGTTGAAATCCATTATGCAAATATTAAATAGGTAGGTGTTCACAGAAAGGCCTCTTGGATTTTGCATATAAAATTTAATTTACTTGGGACTAGTTTCGAATCACACGATTATTCATCAGCCGACAAATAGTCAAGGTCAAAGTTTTAATTGTCTGCGCTCAATCATCCCTACATGAGGTAAGGTCAGCAAATGGACAGCAACAAGGTGTCGAGGGCACATTACAGGAGAAACAGGTTTCTCTGCTGACCTTACCTCATGTAGGGATGATTGAGCGCAGACAATTAAAACTTTGACCTTGACTATTTGTCGGCTGATGAAGAATCGTGTGATTCGAAACTAGTCCCAAGTAAATTAAATTTTATATGCAAAATCCAAGAGGCCTTTCTGTGAACACCTACATAAAAATTGGGCAACCCTGCACACTGTGCAGAGGTTTGTATATAGTCTATGTTATTCTTGTTTGTGTTCCTATTGTTGTGTTGCTATTTGTGCTCATGTTACCATTTATATTGAAGTCATTCATACCATTGCTGACCATAGGCATCTCCCTAGTCTTTCCTTATGGGTCAATCAAACATTCTTTTACGTCACTGCGGGCCAGAAGACTAAAACGTGTGCTCAAAATTTGTGCTCTTCTTGAAACAAA
This sequence comes from Melinopterus prodromus, assembly GCA_964023965.1. Lineage (NCBI taxonomy): Eukaryota > Metazoa > Arthropoda > Insecta > Coleoptera > Scarabaeidae > Melinopterus > Melinopterus prodromus. The sequence goes on from OZ030397.1 coordinate 14,112,401, forward strand.
AACAGTGGACAGGGCTTATGAAACGCTTTTGGGGTGTGTAATTTTTTATCTGATAAAGTTGTGATTTAAATTTTTATAATGAGATATTTTAAGATCTGTGAGACAAAAATTCTATATCTCATTGGCAGACGGCAAAATAGCCGATGTATTGTCCGATCCAACGTATCTGAGAGGATTTTAAAAATTTATGGAGAACCAAAATTGCCCAAGACCGTGAGATTTTCATAAATATTACTTCCTGTAATATTTGAAGCTATCTGACAAATAAATTGCAATGTATGATGGCAATAAAAAATTTAAAAACTGGCAGATTCGCATAGAATTTATTCTGGTGTTCCAAATAGTTAGTAGTTAATTTTATTTTTTGAATAATAGTACGCTTTTTTCATATTTCAATTTTTAATGTCCATGGTCCAGTACTAACAAATATGTTTATTAGTGTCATAATCGCTGAACGAACATAAATTTTATAGCAGATACATTTGCTACAATTGGTGAAACTACGACAGCGGTTCCGACATATTTTATTGCCGCCCCTTAACATCTCCAGAACATCAAGATAAAATCTGCCGTTTACATAATCGAACGTTTAAGTGACCATAACGAACAGAATCTCAAGTGTTACACTTCCGTACATTCGGAAAATTATCGAATAGCCCATCACGGATACTTCCTGTGCAAATGTCTACCACCACAGACCGGATAACACGATAACCTAGCCTTCCTGGATACCCTGGACGTTCACGTTTTGCACGGCGATAAGCGCCCTCTACGTCAGGACGTTTCATAGGCGACGGAAACATCGCCGCCTAGCTCTGCTTATTGGATTTCAACAGCACACTGCACGTAGTTCTTGCACGTACCATTCTCTAACGCGAAAAGTACAGATTTTAGTTCTTCGGGGCGCCGCGGCGCGGCGCTGACGTGCGGTAATGTATCGAGTCCCGGCCGTAATAGAAAAACTTTGCGCTGAGACCGGGGAAACACGATCTAAACAGTTGATAAATGCAATTTTTAACAGGAAATAAACCCATCGGGGAATTTAATACGCCGCTTTTCCGGCGTTACTATTTTTGTAGGAGCGCGGAGTTCTGGATACTTTTCTAATTTAAGAAAAATCGTATTGAAGTTTGAGAAACTACTTCGATGAAAACACGATATTCACGTCTTTTGCGTCATTCCATATTTTTATAATCGTCAACATGAATGCACGACAAAAATATTTTAAAATAAATTTAAGGTAAACGTTTCAAATTCATACACTGTCCTAAATTCCGACATACTTCTGTTTAATTGGATAAAATAAGAAATCTACAACATTGAATAGTAGTTTTATTATGTAGTTTTATTATTAAAACATTTGAGCGCAAATATTTATTATTAAAACATTTGAGCGCAAATGTTTTAATATTATAACTACATATCCAGGTTTACCAGAGAATTTTATTTAATAATAACACTCAAACATGGAAAAGGTGGAACAATTCATCAAACAATTGAACTTTATTTTAGGACATCATTGTTTGTTGGTTTGACATTACAGTTATCAACCCACAATCGTTTCTTAATTTACCAATGTTCTAATGGTCAGAATATAACCTAAAAGTTTGACTGATCTTGATAATTAGTAGACTTTTTCCTTATAAAAGGTAACTGCAATTCGACTTCCTTTTACATCGCTACAGGATAACCAGAAATTAAGAAAATTCTCATATTATCTATTTAGGCTGACTAAAAATGCTTTATATTTTCATAATAATACGGTGTACTACGCTTTTAACCACTATTATTTACAAATTTAGGGGTGTCGGAATTAGGTACATGTATATATAGCACGTCCTTAACCCAGACATGTATGTCGGAATTGTGCACATGGTTAGAAGTAACACATATGGCTCTATTGCTGTCTTTACACAAGGAAATAACATATTTTACATCGTTTGTTATATTACAATTAATTGTGCGAGTTAGGAATATCAATAATTATTACACAAGCAGCAGAGAGTAGTGATTTTGGCATTAATACACCACCTTTGGAGATCACAGTAGAACTCGTGCCATCTCCTTTAAAAAATAATTCTTCTGTAACATTATTATCTAATGCTTGGAGAGAATATCTGTTGATAAACAAGAAGAAAGCACTAAAGAAAATCATTCTAGAGAAATAAGAAAGAAAGCAAAAAAAAACAGAATAAAGAGTTGCACCAAGAAAAACACCAACAATTCCAGATGCAAGGAACATTGAAATACAGATCAGGGAGAGAGGACAGACTGAAGAAGACTAAGGACTTATTTTATGCTGTGTTTAATTAAAGATGCTAAAACATAAATGTTTAACATTTATTAATAATAAATCTCGTTTAAGTAATATTTAAAACAATTAATATTTACTTGAATGTATATATTTGTAGTAATAATGTACCACAAGCGTCTAATTTAGGAGCACTGTCTGAATCGGATTTTGCATCAAAATATACGCTTAGTGTTGGAATTATGGGCAATTGTTAAACATAAGATATAGTATAAATCAATTTTCTTTAAAAATTAATGGCAAGATATCTTTAGAAGGAAATATTTGTTTAAAATAAGATGACATAGTCATTACCTATCAGCATAAATATAAATTCTACAGTTACAAATGTAACAAAAATTCCATAACCTATCTAAATTTGGGGCGTTTACCTTACATGAATTACTTTTTACTTTCACTTTATTTTTACTTTCAGATCGATTGCTCCAAATTTACATAACTTCTAAATTCATAACTAAATCAATTTAGTTTTTAATGATGATCAAAAATAGGTATATACGTAAATCTATACCTACCACGCGTCCTTAATGGTATTACAAACGCTGAGACAATTTTTTTTTCTAAAATGGGAGGAACCTCAAGTTGCTAATATTTTAATAGTTTGAAAAATTTGAGGAAATTAAAACATTAAATTTCGTCCATATAACAGTTTTTACCCGATATTATGCTAATTTTCTGAAAACAAAAAAAAACTATAAATATTTCCATTTTTTAAAGCAAAATAGGGTCTACATAGCTAGATAGTTATGTATCTAATAATTTCCTAAGTCGTGTTAGACAAAATTTTAATTTAATGATTTAATTTAAACTTAACAATGGATACGATAACGAGTTAATTGGGCTCCGATTTTACGTTTGTATCCGGTTGCACTTACACAATAAATTGATTGTTTTGTTTTAATATATGAAAGCAATTAACAAGCTATTCTGTTGAATTAAAATAACAATTTAATAATCAAGATAATTATACAGCTAAAACATAATATCACCTATAATTCAACAAATTAATAACTAGTAGTAAAATAGTATGTAGTGTCAGTAACGTGAACTAATTAATTAATGTTAGCTAGCTTTTTTCAAGGAGTACATGTTACTAGACTGGAACACAATTAAAATAAGGTAAAAATGCAAAATTTCCTCTCTGCAAAAGGCCATATACAGGGTGTTTCAGAAATAACGGACAATCTTGACGAAGCAGTTGCACAAGAACCCTAATAAACATGTTTTGTCAAATAAAGTATGTTGTGTATGTTGTAAATTATATAAGCCACAACATGGCATGCCGATGGGCATGGCTTTGTCTTCAATTTTGTCTGACATCATTTTAGACCACATTGAACAGAAGCATATAATTAGTAACACCAACCAGTATACCGGTCACATCGCCAAATGGATTAGATATGTCGACGATATGTCGTAATTTTTAGAAAACGCTCCTCCTTTTGACTCTGTGCACACTCATAATCGCAACGTACTTCATCTTATGCTAAATCGATACTTCACGTATCCCTTAGAAGAGTGATCTAAAATCAGGGAATTAAATTACATTTATGAACTTGCATCGAATAATTAATTCCCGATAAAGCACAAGATATAAGTTAATACCGACCCACTTTTTGCACCAGAGGAAATTAACAATAACCGTTTACTTATACTAGCACCACTGTAGCTTTATAGAATTTTACCTAAATAAAACATTTACCGTGCCTTTAAAAGTCCCCACCATATATATAATTGTCTAGTTAATTTTAAAGCCACTACACCAATTATGGGAAACTCCGGTGTATACAGGGTCAGCTGCTCTAATTGCTCTTCTGTTTACATAGGCCAGCCCGGAAGACAGATTTCTAAATAAATTACAGAACATCAATGCCGACCATCACTAATTTATTTAAACATAAATTGGAAACAGGTCACAACAAGGATTCAAGGAATACAACGATAGTAAACTTATCTATAGATTCAACAGAACAAACTAGATTTACTGGAACAGTATCAAATAGAGAAGCATAAAATAAACAAAAGTATAACTTTGTTTAACGACCAGAATAGTTTAGTGTAGTGTAATACATGTTTTCCGATTATCATCCTTCGTGTTTTATTTTAGTGACTTTTTCCCATTTCATTTGAATTAATAAGTATTTTATCCTGACCCTTTTCAGTCTTTTTGAAGTTTTGTTTATGATTTCCTTTTTTCCTGCTGTTTTTGGTTCGTTTTATCTATGATGACTGTGTTACTTTGGTTGCCTATGGCTGACTGAGCACGTTATTTCAGCCGATACTATAATTTTTCATTAGTGTCTTTAGTCTCCGCTCTAGCTATGTATGTGCAACATACACGTGTATTTTGTGTCATGTTTTAGTTTCATTTAGATTTGGTGTATTACTGTTTTTTGTTTCCAACAATGGATTAACAATTGTCATTGCAACTGGTGACAAAACAACGCCTCCGGCAAAATATCAGTCTTCCTCCACTCTGGCGTGTCTCGCTTACATTTTGCCATTGACACACATTCTGTTCGTATCATCGTTGTCACCTGTTCACTGGTTTATCTACAATAAGAATCTTTTGGATTGAGTATTTTTTATGTAGCTCATGTAGGTGTGATCGTGTAGTGATCTATGTAATACCAGAGACAGCAATTTTATGCGACGGATGACGTGTATGCGGAACAACTTTAATCGACCGCGAGCGTAGTTGTAGCGTTAATTTATATGTTCCTTCAAGGTTAGTCGTCATTTCTGAAACACCTTGTACTTATACTTTTAAATGGTGTAGATAATTTAGTGTTCAAATAAAAGTGTAAGAGGGGTTTTTTGCTAAGAAATTGAAATATGTTGTATAAGTAGCTTTGTCAGTGAAAATGTTTCATAAATATGGTTGCCTTCTCTCGTATTTTTGCCAGGGCACGACATATACGTAATTGCGTACTTAAACAAGGAACCTTTGAGTTCGTAGCACAATAAAATTAACCTTCGTCATAAAATACAGGGTCTCCCACGACGAGCTGCGACGAGAAAAGTACTAAAAGTAGATTTTTTCAAATGGCAACCCTAACATATGAATACAATTCTCAATTCTATGGAAAATTTTAGATCAAGTTTGTGTATACTATACCTAAAATGTACTTGTGCCTACTGAAATCGATTTTTAAATATCACAGTAGAAATTGAAATCATTGCCAAATCTAGATTGCGTTTCAAAACAACTGAACAATTTGTTATAAACAGAACATTATTAAACAAGTTGTTTTAGGTCATTTTTCATTATAATTAATTTATTATTTATAAAACTGTAAGCATACAATAAAACAATATTAAAAATAATAAAAAAATAGTTTAAGAAAATAAAAAACTGCTTAATTATATTTCAGTAACTGCTCAACATCGTTGCTGTTTGCTCCTAAACATCCTTCAATTCTTTTTAACACATTATTGTTGGTGGCGTCCCTGATTGAGTTAGCATATAACCCATTGATACCAGCTCGAACTCCATCTTTCATGTTCTCCTTATCAATTATTGGGTCCTCATTAACTACGTTAATAGACCCGCAAATGAAAAAAGCCATTGGCGTCAAGCCGGGGGAACGTAGTGGATACTTGTATGGCCCATTAAGGGCAATCCACCAATCGCCGAACATCTCGTTAAGCAAGCCTCATGCTGCAACAGTTGTGTGCGCTGTAGCACCGTCCATTTGAATTAAGCAGTATTTATTACTTTACGATTTTGTTTCATTGTTAATATTGTAGGCTTTTAATTTTATAAATACTAAATTAATTATAATGAAAAATGACCTAAAAAGCTTGTTTAATAAAGTTCTGTTTATTCCAAATGTTCAGTTGTTGTCAAACGCAATCTAGATTTGGCAATGTTTGTTATTTCTACTTGTTAGTGTTGCCATTTGGAAACATATTGTATATTAATATCAATAATAATAATTATATTCATTCTTTGTGAGTAGAATCTTTGGCAGCGTTTGAAGCAAATAAAATTAATTCAATACAAATGAGAATACTCCTAGAAATATCCCCGACGAAACGCATAGATCAAAATTATGACTTGGAATTTAATAAATCGAAAAGTGCACCGAGTGCACCATTGACGGAATATCGAATTAAACTGAATATTTATGATACCGGGGCGGTTAATAATATTTATAGTGGGGGCTGGCGGCCGCATCACGCATAAATCACCTCTAACGGTAATTGAAAAAGTAGTAAAAAGTAGTGATCTATTGATGTCGTCGAGGCAGTGCAATTTGATGGACGGCTTCTATTACAGTAGACGGAACCAAAGTCTCATAGAGATATATGGAGCGTCACGGGGACCTTACGACCTACATATATATGTGTGTGCACCGCCTTACCCATTTCATATCGTTCTTACGTAGCGCATTACACTTGATTACGGTGTATAAAGATGATAAAGCATGTTCGTAGCTATGCACTAAACGATTTAAAGACTTTTCAAATGATAATAGCGCCTTTAGTTAGAATGGTATCATACTATATGGTACTCAACTATTTAGATCTAGTCATTATTATAAAACACTGGTATTTTCACCTGCCTATAAACTCCTGAATAGCTAATTCTATTGGTACTAATTTAATCGTCTCCGCTTTAAGTTTTGAATTAGTATTTTTAATATTGTACATTACCTGTTTGATTAAAAAAGTAACCAATCGTATATTGTTACGTAGTTCTTAATGGGGGAGGGCTCTAGGTCAGGATGGAGATGTAAATAAAACTCGCACCGTTGCTTAGTCCGTGAAACATGATAGCTGAGCGTATACTCAGTATAGTATACTCAGTGTATACTCAGTTGCTGCAAACTACTAATCCTCTTTCCATCCCATGCCGTCAGCCGTGGCTTTTATGTATATGAATTTGGCAAGACGTCATGACCTGTTTTGGGCCCCCAAAAATCCTGAGTTAGGATTTTTGGCTGCACACGGCTCTTGATATAAGTTAATGTTAATTTGCACGTTTTGAACGCGTGCCACAAAGGAATGTCATTGTTCCGATTTGAAACGCCTGATGCATGCATTTCTGGCCAAGCAACTGTCTGCCAGTTGGATGGGTTGGATGACCTGGCCTCAATTATACAATGTAATTAAACTATACTTCGCAACAATCACTGATGCTGCATAAACATGTATGGGGTTATATACCCTCTACCTTTAGAGTCTAGGCGACCCCTTTTATGACGAGAAACTAAATCTCCATCGGCATCCTTCACATTATTTTCAAAACAACACACAATCCAAACAATCGTGGTCCGAAAGCAAACATTTATGTTGTTCTTTTATTATTCTTATAATATTATGTAATAAATATTCTTATACTTGCATGTTTTGTCGTAAAACAAACAATTTATGTTAAACATATCATTTTCTTAACATGAGACAACTTATTCTCTGTGTGTTGTTATTATTCATTACCATAATTACCATATATTGCATAATTTAAATTAAATCATTAAACACTACATTTTTTGGACATCGTGCATATAATAAAAATAACTAATTTGTGGCCTTACTTGATGGCTTAACAACATAAAGGTTTATTTAAAAAAATAAAATCCATACGATCATTTTTAGAAGTTGCAAATTGGGTATACTTTCGATTAGAGCTTTTTAGGTTCCGATTAGATTCTACCAAAAGTTGTACTTGTTCATTATACAATTTGGTAGTCCATTGGTATGCAACAAAAAGTAAATATTTAAAATATTTTTCAGTGTTTTGCTAACGAGTGCTTCTTAACTCGATCGGCTAAATGGTTGGAAATTGTTATTCCAGAAACGTCTACCTCCACGTTAGATTCGCCATTTTACTTAATCTTTGTAGTCAAATTTGGCAGCAGTGAAGAAACCCCAGTAACTATAAATTTATTAGAATTGCAGCAAAATGAAAACTTGTTTTAGACATCCTTTCCATTATATTTTATTGGCAATTTTTATTGTTTAGTTTTTTAGTTCGGATTTTTAATTAGCGAGCCCAAAACGTTTCTAGTTTCAGTTGGATTGAAAATGCTTATAACTTTTGGTCACCTCTTGGTGGTTGATTTTTTTCTCTGTTTGCAATGCCGTGAGAGGCAAAAAATAAAAGTTAATATCTTATTTTCTTTGCTGTTCCTTTCTTCATTTTTAGCAAGAAAAACATAATAAATTGTGATTTGAAAATCCAGTTAACTACACCATTAAAAACTAGATAGCTAGATTTCAAGCTATCAAAATCATACATGCGCAATTAAAAATACTTGTTTCGTTGCTTTCAAAGGCTTATATTTTCAATAAAAAATCCTTTTCGACAGAATTTAATGAAATGCTGTCACCACTTAAAAGTTGGCTTATGCCTATGTTGCGATCCCAACTGAAAAAAGTAGCTGACTGATTTGGCACCAAACTGTCAAAAGAGAAGCCTTTTAAAAATCAAACAGTCAATTTCTATTCGACGAAAGCTTGATGTACTATCTTGGCCATATATTATGTCTCCTCTCTGACGCCTATTTTCTCGCAAATCTAGAGGCCAAAAATTAAAAAAAAAACTGACTCCGTCCTTGATTAATATGCAAGAACTCATAAAAATTAGAAAGCTGTATATGTTGGCGTTTTCTCGATTTTTCCTAATTAAGAAGAATTGGCGCTGTTTTTGCCCCGTAAATGTCATTCGTTTAACTTTAGCCATTAATTACTCCGGAAATAATCTATAGATTTCAACGATTAAAAAGTAAAATCACCTGTGGAATGCTAGCGTTCAATGTGCATTTTTGTAACATCATTGGATTAGTGCTCGACCCACAAAAACCTATATTATGCAATGCCAGCAACTCCTTTATTCGAAGAGCTATAATAACGAAAATATAGACTATAGGCTACCCATTACTTCATAGGTTTAAAGTTTATTACATAATCATTGTTTATCTGTCATTTTCCCTACAAAAGATCGAGTTGAAGCATCTCATGATTGCTGCAATTGACGCGGCGCTCTTCGGTCTTTGGAGCGAGCGGGGGAAGCGATCGACAGCGACGCTGCCAGTAGTTGGGGATCGCAAGTGCATTAGCATTAGTAACTGGAAGAACAGGGTTTACGAACACAATATAACGACACGGCGATTATGCCTCGCCAAAGAAATTTGGATATCCGGCGACAGATTGCCGAATTAAAAAATAATGGTTAAATGAGTCAATAGGATAACAGAACCACGAACAGGCATTTGGTAGTCCCATGGGATTTCTTGGCAATTTAAATCGGATGTCGGGATTACCATTTAAAATTAATGAGTGATCTGCAAAATATTCTACATGTCTACAAATTTACGATGCTAAATTTGTAACAAAAATTCGATATTCTTAAGTTTTATACGCTCAGAGCTGACGCTTATAATATATGTAATATATCTAGAGTTTTATTTATTTTATATTGTTTGTGAATGTATTTAAATATAATTAATAAACTGTTGAAATTGTTATAATAGTTTGAATATTTATATAACAAAATCGGGCATACTTTTTAAATATTTTTTGGGTTCATCAAGCAAACTTAATTTAGTATTCACCACTAATCGGCAAATCTGCTAACTCTATATTATTAGATGTATCCGTTTCCATCAAAATCTTGTTTCAACCTTATTGTATAAAAACTGAAGAAACCAAAAACGCCAATCGATAGAAGAGATTTCTCTCGTACCGGGTCATACATTATAATCAAAACTATGCAAAAATGAAGACATTAATTGTTAGTTAAAATTACTAGCTTGACAAGTTATCGTTCTTTTTGTGTATTGATAATAAGCTGCGCCGGTTGTGTCAGCTGTGTCGGTTCTCTCCGACATGCCAGCACCGCTAACGCCTCCCTTCCCCGCAGCACACCAAAGACAACGAGCGTCGGAATTCACGCGGAGTTTCAGCACGGTCTTTTGTTATAAAAATGCAAGATAAACAATGATTTTGTAATAAATTTTAAACCTATGAATTATTGCGTAGCCTATAGTCTATATTTCATTATTCTAGCTCTTCTAATAACGGAATTGCTGGCATTGCATAGTATAGCTGTTTGTGGGTCAACCACAAATCTAATGATTTTACAAAACGATACATTGAAAGCTAGCATTCTGCAGGTGATTTTACTTTTTAATTCGTTGAAATCTATGGATTATTTCAGGAGTAATTAATTGCTAAAATTAAACGAATGAAATTTACGAGGAAAAACAACCCCAAGTCTTCTTAATTTGGAAAAATCGGTAAAGCGCCAACAGATACAATTTTGTAACTTTTATGAATTGTAGCTTATTAATCAAGGACAGCATCAGCATTTTTTCAAATTTTTTCGCCCCTAGATTTGCGAGAAAATCGACGTCAAAAGAAGGGACATAATATATGGCAACGATGGTACATACCTACATGGAAATGTAGCCGAGTGAATATACCGTCCCGAAATATACGTAATATGTTTTGAAATACTATATAAGTAAAACAGCCTGCCAGTAGTCTAAAGCAATTCAACATTCCACAATTTGAAATATAAACTTCATCGATTCGAGTATGCAAATTATTTAACAATAAGCTTCAATTCGGCCAGCCACTTGATGCACCCGGAGAGATCAGTTCCGCGACGGCGAAACGAACATCCAGTTCGTACTTTGTGCAGTTTCGGGCACCCATTCCTTTGTTCGTCCAGCCGTGAGCCTTCTCGAATCGGTATGGAAATTTTATAAGTCTCATTGTAGGGCTAACGCAAACAGCAGCAGCGCGAGCCAGAGCTCTCCCTCCGGGATTGAATGGAAACTAATGATATAGAAAATCACTTCCGGATCCGGCCTCTTTTCCGGGGCCTCGCTCCGCTGCAGCCGCTGTCCGAATAGGATCCGCTGAAAATTAAACTCGTACTCCTGAAACGACGTCACGTAACCGATATCGGCTCTGTAGGCGCCTCGACCTACAGCTTATCTAGCAGATCGGACGCTACGGCTCTGTCACATTGAAAAGGCGGAATAAACTAACTCTTACGGGCTCGACCGGTCGAATTCTTTTGTGCGAATGTTCGGCTTTAGAACCAGGGAATTTGAAAGCATAAATTTTAGCTTTACTTCTATCTATGGGATACCTAACGATCACATAAGCTACTCGTACTTTACGACCAGCCTTATGCTTTTATGTACTAAACACCGTTACGGGAATGGCAATGCTGTATTACTTGCGGTCAGACAATTTAAGATGTGATATACAGGCTGTCCCGTGCTTGTGAAAAAGTGCGTTATTGGCCTTAAGAAATCTACATATGCACACATTTCGTCCGTATACAGCAGTGGTTCTTAACCTGTGGGTATTTACCCCCTTGGGGGTAAAATTGCAATCTGGAATGGATAACCGTGCCATAGATTTTTACTTTATCATACGCAGTATGGTAAAGTATTGTAATCGTGCCGAAAAAAAAAATTGAGATTTTAGCGGAAATAGGTCTTTTTGGGTCCCCTGAACATTTTTGACCAAGGTACAAAAAAATGTCTGTGTGTGTGTGTGTGTGTGTGTGTGTGTGTGTATGTGTGTATGTGTGTACCAGATTTTTGTGACGACGATTCCGGCGAAACTACTAAAGGTATCGGGACGAAAGTTCAGATTTAGAAGTTTCATGACTAAACTTAGAGCTGAAAAGCTTTTGGTTCAAAAGGGTCCAAAGGAACTGGCTATTTACTCTTAGCATTTTTCAACGATTTTGCAAAGAAGCCGTCATTTCTGTAATTTCGTCAAAATAGATAAATAATAAATTAAAGTAGAGGAAATTTTGTATAATTTATGTCTATAACATTTTTTGGTAAAATTAATAGTTTAGCTGCAGGAGAAAATTCTATTTGATCGAGATCGGTCGCATCTGCATTGATATGAAACTACATAAGTAGCCTGGATTTGACAAATATTTTTTAGTGCTGTCACCACAGAAATGTATATAGCTGTCACACTCGAAAACAGCTGATTTCATCAGAGGTTGGAGAACCGCTATGGAACGTTGCCGCTCTAGTGCGGCAAAGTACAAAATACAAAATTCAAAGAAAATAAGATCACCAATTTGATTGTTTGTTGATAAGAAATATCGACCCGTTGTTATATCTAATTGTAAAAACGATAAATTGAGAAATTTGTAAATAAGGTATAGCCATGAGTGTAGCTATATTTTAGTATGTCGGTGCGGATGTGACATCTACAGTGTCATGAACGAATATAAATCTGTCAGAATTTGAATTAGCTTTTTAAACTTGACGTTTCGTAGAAGTGGTATCAACCAAACATTTCCTATACAGAAATATAACCATTTTTGATTTTTTTTTAAATACGCATTTCTCAAATAGCAACACAAAAAACGTTGATGTCACTCCTGCCGAAAACTACATAGCGCGACTCGCTCACATGGACGGCGACGCTCCGCCATCGGTGACGCGCCGCATCACCGCTCGTCGCGGTATTCCGTACCATTTCCGTACTTTCGGCACTTGTGAGACAAATAACTATTATTCTGATGACAGTAGGTCGTGTCAAATGCTGATGCTTTGACAATTCCTACTATTGATACTATTGACTATCAAAATATTTGTCACATCCTGGCTAACTAGTTTAATTTTAATGAGATACGATTTATCTTAATCAAATAGATTATCATGCAGCTAAACTATTAGTTTTATATTTTGTATGATAGTCATGTGCCTGGCCACATCAGATTTTTTTAAGGTAAATATCAAATTCAAAGTACAAATTCTAGTATTTTTAAATTATTGTCACGGGGTAAAATTTTAAATAGTGTGCTTAAGATGCGTGAAGACATATCTGTCTTTTTAAAAAAATCCCTGAACAGAACAGGAGAAGAATCTTCACATAAAAATAAAACACAACAACCATAATATGCCAGCGTATTTGCCTGAGTTTTTCAGTAAAATTAACAGTTTAAGTGCTCGTGCACATTGGCGAGCGTTAAGCGGTGAGCGGTGGGCGATGAGCGGTGAGCGTTGCAATGCTCGCGGTGGTGTGTCCATATTGGTAAGCGGTAATTTGTGAGTTTGCGGTCGACAGCGAGGGTGTTCATCGGTTTGTAGAAGTATATTAAGAAAAACCCCACCATTTATTAAATTAATTTTGGAAAGAGGGTAAAAGATATAGTGAATTTCAGCACTGATTTTACGAACTACGATTCCCCGTAGATATAAGTTTGAGATAATAATTTACTGAACATTATTTGGTTTGACCAAATTTATTACAGTCAACATAACTCAAAATTTGTGGCATTAACGTATGGGAAAACCCGATGGGTGTTAATTTTTAATACCGGGAAACAAAAAATGTAATAAAAATTATACATTTCTATTTAAAATAACATCTCCCGGTAGAAGCAAGTGACAGAAATAGTGGAATATTAACTTCTAATAGAACAGTTCCCTGAATTACCTAATATTGTACGACAATCGGATGGTGATGCAGATCTTGATTATTGTCAAGTGAAGGCAATCCAGAATTTCAAATCAAATCAAATCAAATCAAATTTATTTCCACTGACCGAATACACAGTATGGGAATTGTCAACACCTAATGCAATAAACAATAATTCGTTATAATCAATAAACTAAACTATATGACACATTCACAGGGGCTACGATTGCATGTATTCGTCAACAGTGTAGTAAGCCTTTGACAAAAAGTACGCTTTGGTACTCCTCTTAAAACCTGAGTAACCGGCCACCTCTCTAATACTCGATGGAAGGTTGTTGTATATTTTGATGGGGTTTATGTATGGTCCGTTGGATGAGATTGCCAGTGAGTGCGCAGGGATCACTAAAGTGCCGCGTTGACGGAGGTTGTGACCACTCATCTCGATCCTGAAAGATGCTGTAGGGTACATTTGTATGTTTTTTTTGATGAACAGTGCACAATTTAACATATATAAGGACGGCACCGTCAAGATACCCAGGCGCACGAATACATCCCTACACGACTCATCCGGCCTCATAAACAGCATAGTACGTAGTATTCGCTTCTGCAGGATTAGCAGGTCTTTCACGCCGCTGGCATTTCCCCAGCATACTATGCAGTAAGTTAGCACTGACTGTACGCAGCCGTAGTAAAAGTGCTTCATGACATTTAAGTGCACGTAGCTTCGCAGCTGTCTCATCAAAAAACAGTACGACGACAGCTTACGTGCCAGAAAGTCTATATGACCGCTCCAGCTCAGCCGCGGGTCCAACCGGACTCCCAAGAATCTGAGGACCTCTCTCTGCACTAGCGACCCGCCGTTCAACCTTACATGGAGACTGTAGTCAATTTGTCTGGCCGAGAAAACCATAAGCTCAGTTTTACGGCTGTTCAACGTAAGGCCGTTCTCTCGGCAGTAGGTCTGCATAGCATCTGCTGCTGCGCAGGCACCGACACTCAACTCTCCAGGGTTAGCGCCCGACACCGCCATCGCTGTATCGTCCGCGAAAAGCGAGATGTACGGTGCATCTGCTGCTCCGATATCGTTGATGAACAGCACGAAGAGGACCGGTCCGAGGATGCTTCCCTGAACAACTCCAGCCGTAACGGGCAGCACCCGCGACGCCCAGGAACCCGTAGCGGAACCCAACAATACAGACTGCGTGCGCCCGGTTAGATAGGTCCGCAACCAGTCGTAGGGCACTCCCCGAATACCATACTCAAACAATTTATCCATCAGGATATCGTGTCTAATTGTCTCAAAAGCGCGCTTTAAATCGAAAAACACGCATGCGGTCCTGGCTTTACTTTCAAATCCCTGTAGTATGTGGTTGCAAAGGGAGACTATGGCGTCCTGTGTGGTTAGACCTCTCTGGAACCCAAACTGATACCCCCTTATTATATTATTCCTTAATATAAATTCTGTTAGTCTTTTCAAAAATGCTCTCTCGTAGATTTTAGAAAATGCCGGCAACAGTGAGATTCCCCTGTAGTTCGTCATCTCTGCCCTGTCACCTTTTTTATGCACCGGAATTATAATTGCTCTTTTTAGGGTAGAAGGGAAACAACCCTGAGTAAAGGACACATTAATTAGTTTTGTCAGCGGTTCCGCGATAAGTTCCGCGACTTTGCCTAACAGGGAGTAAGGAATTTCGTCAAATCCCGACGAGTTCTTCTTCGGAAGTCCCCTTAGTAAGTTAATAACTTCAGTGGTCGTCACAGGATCCAGAAACATGGTATTTTTGATGGACGGGATATTTGACATACGGGGAGGGGTGTCTCGATCCACCAGCTCCTCAATCGAGTTAACAAGAAAATTATTAAAACCGTCAGCCGCCCGCTTACCAGTAAACGTATTACCCTTATCGTCTCGCAACTCAGTCGGCAAGTTGCAGTGGTCAGGCTCCGAGCGCTCTTTTATAATGCGCCAAGCGGTCTTACACTTGTTATCAGAATTCAAGTACATGTCACCGTAATAGTCCTTCTTAGCGTTGTCTATGTTGCGAATATGCTGCCCCTTGATGAAGTTATAATTTGCCAGTACTGCGCGGTCACCCGTGGACCTGTATAACACATGAAGGTCCCGCAAAAACGCGCCCTCAGCCACTATCTCAGCCGTAAGCCAAGGTTTCTTATTAATTTTCTTCGCTCTCAGTTTGGTCAGGCGCACAGGGAAGGCCCTATCCATTAGAGTCAAGAAGTGATCGTGAAAAGCTTTCAGTCCCAAGCCGTCCTCGATATAGTCGAGAGGTGACCAGTCCGCCCGCGATAATAAACTTTTAAAATATTCTACGTTAATGTCCGAAAAGGAACGGCTACGACGATACACACAATCGCTCACAGTCTTTACGTTAGAATAGGTAGTCACGCTTTGCATGAAATGATCAGACATATCGGTATAAATCACTTCGGCTTCGAGTTTGTCGGGTGTTAAGTTAGTAAAAATAATTTGGATTGCTACTCCACAAAGGGTAGTAGATGCATGTCACAAAGTGTAAAAAATCAAGCAGAACAAATAATAGTAAGATTTTCTAAATTACTTTTTAAGTTTCTAAACACAGATCGCAACAGTACATTTAAATATTTAAAAAACATAACATAAATTAAATATAAGAATAACCGTATATGATTTTATTATAGCCTGAAATCCTTAAAAAATCCCAGTTTGGCGGTAACGTCCTTATTTTTATAATTCCATCCTTATCATTCCAAAGGGAAGGTATCAGTTCTTTGAAGATTAGGAATTCTTTAATAATCTTAATTTATTAATCTTAACGTCCTCTTTTCCTGTTAAATGGCCACCTTATCCTACTTCTGAATGCTTTCTCTGTCATAATAAATACAATTCAAATTGTAAATATTTACAATTAGATCAAGCCGATCCGTTATCATGAACGGTCTTCTGTTTTGACCGTTCAACCAGAACTCATCCTCATGTACAAGGCCAATTTAATAACAGTTTACAATTTCTCAGAAACTTGCTGAGATTTGTAGAACTCAAAATTCTATTTCGGATGACGTGTATTGATGTTCAAGATGCTGAAAGGGTTTGAAAAAGAGTGTAATGTAAAATATACCGTAGTTACAATTTTTTAACAGTAGTGAGTTTCAGTAGACAAGACGTAACTCAGTGACTGATCTTGTCATGTGATTGCTTATTTTAACTTGCCCCCCAGCCCGTTAGCGGAATTATTACGACGGCCCTCTTAAATACCCTCCTTTTCAACGAAATAATAATGGTCATGATACTTAATATCACATTCCTTACTTTTCGAAACTATTTTACTGTGCTTCCCTTACAACAAACCAATAGCAACTGAGCTGTGAGCGTTGCAATTCAAACAAACGTAAAGCTCGAGCGGCACAGCTCTCCGCTACCGCGCACCGCTCTGTTCATGTGCACACAAACACATAATCCGTATGTTAAAAATATTTTTTTCACCGCGCACCGCTCACAGCTCACCGTTCACCGCTTAACGCTCGCCAATGTGCACTAAAAGCACTAAATGTCTCATTGCAAGGAAACATGGGCAATATTTTGATAGCGCAAGATATAGTTGCTGGTTTTCTGCGAAAGCTAGAACTGTACAAATGTAAAGTTCAACCTGGTGACATATCAATGTTCACACAATTGTCCGAGACAATCGATGCTCACAACGAAGAAAAAATTCTGTTTCACTAATTCCATCGTTGAGCATCTTCTTTGATACATTCGTTAAATCGCTATTTCCCGATCAAAAATAGTCGTCAAGCTTAGTCCTGGGTGCTAAGACCATTCTCTACAGACGTCTAAATGTTTAAACACAAAGATGTTTCAGACCCAGTTCTACCTCTCCTAAAACGCGTTTTCAAATAAACACGTGATTTATTGTTCAAAGTTTATGAAATTTTCAGTGTAAATAACGAATAACCTTAAATAATGAGTTGAGCTGAATGAAAAATAATTTTATAGAAAGATAAAAGTTAATTTCACTTCTACATATTTAGTTTTTTTCAAATATACAACATCTAGCCCAACTCATGATACAAAAATAGAGATTTTATTTAAGTACAATTTTAACCCAAACATTATAATTGCGATAATTGCCCATATTACTGCTGCCCGGTGTAGACAGCAGACGTCAGAAACTTTAAACACCGCCTATAGCTGGTAACTACGGATTGACATTAATGGGGACAGGCTGACCACTCCTAGCAAAAAAAAAACGTCGAAACGATATATTTCGTGTCGGACGAGAAGGCAGCTCATTAAATGTGGAATTCCAAGATTATGATATGCCTACATTTAGGACAAAAATGCGGACTGAATAATATATTTTAGCCGACAGGGCTTTAAGAATTTTAGTTCCAGTTGGTACTAGTTATAAATGTGAAAGCGGCTTTTCAACTTTAGTTTTCAACACTGGTATACAGTGTGTCGAGGTATATTCTTCATAATCCATTTCTAAGAGAATTGCATGCTTCATAAAAGTTCTGAATACAGGAATTTGACATAAGGGTAAAGTATCTTTATTTTATACATTGCCGTAAAATCAGGCTTGCCGCCAGCCACGCAAGCCAAGCCAAGCACGCGTGCATAACCATGCTATAACTATGCCGCCCCGTCACGTCACCATCCTTTACGCCATTTTTATACTCAAAACGGCACTAAAAATATCACTTGTAAACAGTTGACTTAATACTAAGCATTAGCAGAATTGCGGGTGTTGTAAATAGTGTGACTTGTAATAATTATATAATAAAAGATATGGAGTAGTCTCTTTATTTAGAAATTATTCATCGATTTCAGCATATACAATGCCATCATCAGGTCACTACGGACTACGGACACTACGGATATCAAATATATATAAATAACGATCAACAACAACAGACGTTAGATGACTTACTGTCATGCGGAAACAAAGTATAGCGTCATTATGGTAAATGATAGCGGTATAGCAGTATTTCACTAGCATCAATGTAGCATGGAACACAAAACAAGTACAAATATCTCGTCATCAAATTGTTAATTGCCTCCTTCCCACTCAGTGGTTAACAAATAAAATTGAATCAAAATTTCGAGGTTATGAGAGAGTGGCTCTAAATAGGCCAGAGGTTCTAAATAGTTCACAATGATCCCAAAATATCGATGGGGCTGGATTAAACAATTATCCAGAATTAACAACGCAGTCTAATAATTTCTAATAATTTCAAGTGACACATCAGATCGACACAAACGGAAAACGCAAGGTTATTAAATTATACAGGTTGCCTGGTAACTTTTGACCAATAAGCGGCCAGCATTTCAGCGCGGGAACTACGTGACTTGGTTTACCCGTTCAAATTTATATGAATCCATATTTATTAGTGAAAGCTCGTGAATACGCTGTGCACCGTTTTATGGCTCAACACTGATTAGTTCGGAGAAAATGTAGTGAATAAAATTGACCTACAGGTACTATACCTGTATATTATACATATTATACCTATACAATCAGAATACATAAACCAGACTTATTTTAATTTGGAACTACTACCTTCCTACGGCAAACGTGGCATCCATCACCGTTAAATGATTGCTAACTACTATCACTGACTTATACTATTTAAAATTGAGTCACTACTATTTGAAGCAGTGCCGCGTCTAGTGTTGGCCCTGAACCTGCATAGTGCATATCGTATCTGCCATAAGACCACAAATAAATATATTACTTAATACATTTATTAATATACATTAATAAAGAAATAGATATATAGAAATAAAAATACCATTTTTAAGTTGTTATATTTTTAAATGAAAATATGTTATTTTACAAACCTAAAATGATCTCTTTCTGATTTTGGCTTCAATAAATCTTTTCATGATTTCGTCATAGTTTTTAGGGTTTTTAGAAAATCCTTTTCAGGTTTTGCAAGGACGTTCAGGTTTTACTCCGAAAGTGTACCGCGTTCATGAGAATTTGTTACATTACGTGGTCATAGATAATATAGTATTCTTCTCAATAAAATAGAAGATTTGTGATTTCGCAAATACAATGTCAATAAAAAACTTTTTTAGAAAAGTTTACAGATGATGCAATAAATGATATAGGATGCTGAAATTGTTGTGCTTCGTATTTCAAGAGAAATTTATAACAGTCCAGTTATTTAGAAAATCTAAAGAGACTACTACAATTTAAAAATACTCTGATGTGTTTCTATAGATAATGTACAATTTGCACTAACTTTAATACAAAACTAACTTAAACTTCTAAATGTAAATTTAAGTCAAGATAACTATATAAATTAACAAGTACAAAAATATATTAATTACTATTCCAGTATTGTTGTGACATTAAGATAGCTTTATTAAACTATCAAATTCAACAACAGATATATTGATAACATCTTAAATAATTGAATAATATAAAACATTTATACATATTTTTATATTGCAAATTACAAAAATCACCAGCTTATAACTCCTTAGATTTAAAATTACTAATGGTTTAAAACTTACTTCACATTTAACTAAATATACCGAAAAACTGAACGGTGCAGTAGATATGTAATCCAACGCAACCCAAGTCTAACTTAAGAGAATATTTTTTAAATTATAAAAATAGTCAAAATATGGTTTCTCAGATCAGTTGCCGCGTAAAAAATATTTGGATTATATAATCGTAACGTTTTGAAGCTGCCCATTTTATTTTCCTGTTTGAAATGCTGAAAATAAAGTATTCTACTCGAATAAATTAAATCAAAGAAAATATTTTAATATTTACCTGCTCTTTCACTAAAACTGAAAATCCACAGTTCTCAACATTACGTAACATCGCCTCCACTTATACCAAACCAACGAGCGCAAATAACCCTTTCATCTACCTCTTTTCACTCCATATAACCTCATTATATCAATATTTAACCTAAGAAAGGCACGAGGTCCTTTCGTGGCAAATGGTAACCCACCCACCGACTGTCCATTTAATCCAAACGATGTTTTAGTTACGTAGTTGTCAGCGGAAGTGCGGCTTTAAGGTCCCCTAGTTAGACCGAGAACATAAAAGGGCTCTCTCATACACGTTTTATTCGCAAAACGGACCTTTCAGGAGATTAAACTGTTGATTGTTCGCCCGGGCAATGCTGGCGTTTTTATTTGAAAAGAAACTATCACACAAGACGGCTCAGGACGTCCCGCTGAAAACGAGCAGCTTTGCTGAAACGCTTGAGATTTTCAGGAGGCAGCCGCTGTCGGGGAATCCTCGCAAAGTAAACGTTTACTGTTCCTATGTTTGCTTTACTTATATTGAATCGATACAGGAGGTTACCTAATACTTTTAAGGATTTTGGAGGATTTTCCTTTGTTGGTAGACAATTTAGTATGTCCAACAAAAACATAAAAGAGAGTGTTTATAACGGACTTTAGTAGGGACTTTGCCGACGTGTTCGTGGGGTTGCATTCATATAGATTGGTAGCAACATCAAAATGTTATGCAGAGCTGAATTAATGAGGTCGAGTGGTCCGAAGAATGCTTCTACGCTTTCTATCGATCGGACAGCTAAATTATTTGCCCATAATAAGCCCGTTTTTTAAAATTTCTTGCTCCAGTTACGTTATTTTTTTAAATAAAGGGAAACCATTGGAAAGGTACTGGGGTGCTTCATGGTGGGTTAAAATTAGGAACATTGAAACGAGACAAAATCTTCCAGATTTTCGTCGATTAATATTTGATGAAATATGTATGTACAACAAATGAAAATGTTTAACGACATATTTTGCCAAATTAATATAATAGGCCTGTATATTATTAACCTATTATATTAATTTGACAAAATATGTCATTAAACATTTGTATTTATAATTCAGTCTGGATATGGCAATCCGGTTGATAGTGTGAACCTTACTTCCAAAGTAGATGACATTTGATAGGTGTACGTCAAACTTAGAGCTGAAAGATGGCTGAAAGGGTTCAAAAGGGTCCAAAGGAACGGAGGTTTAGTCTTAGCATTTTTGAAAGATTTTGCAAATAAGTCGCCATTTCTGGAAATTCGTCGAAATAGTTAAATAATAAATTAAATTAGAGGAAATTCTGAGCAATTTCTGACTATGAAATTTTTCGGTAAAATCAATAGTTTAGCTGCATGAGCAAATTCTATTTCATCGAGATCGGTCGTACTGCATTAAAACTAGTAGCCAGGATATGTCAGATATTTTGATTCTAATGATGTCAAAGTGTCAAACGCTAATGTTTGACAATACCTACTGTTAATATAAGCTTCGTTCGGATATTGTACCCCGTTACACCTTTTACACCCAAGAACGAGTGTCATTTGGACGGTAGTTTTATTTTAATGCGGACATAGCCGATCTCGATTAAATAGAATCTCATGCAACTAAACTATTAATTTTATATATAGTATGATAAAGTGACGTGCCTGGCCACAACCGATTTTTTTCTTTCGGCACGATTACAATACATACTTTATCATACTGCGCATGATAAAGTAAAAATACCATTTGTCTAAAACGTATTGCCAAACAATAAGTTTGTCACATCGAATCTGAAAATAAATTTTTAATAAAATTTTTCAAGCATCAGACATATGTGACCTGGGCTGTGGAAACGTAGTTGATGTGCAAAAGCACGTATTCATGAAAAACGTGGTTGTTTTTTAACAACAGCCGCTAAAATAGCTACCAACCTGGTTTTGGGTTCATAGGAAAGGTGTCATTTTCTCTGTTACAATCATCCAAAAACTAAAAATGAACAGGTAAAGTCCCTTTCCATAGTTCAGGTCACATATGGTGCCCATAAAAAAGAAAAAGTGGACACAAATCTTAAAAGACAACTCAAGTACACAATTGGATTTTTCGTGCATGATGTGTAATGTGCAAGAGAGGGGACTTTATTTTTGTTTTAGCAATTGGAAAAATTAAATTAAAGTTAGTTTTTTATTAAAAAATTAGAGTTAAAACTAAACCTATAATATATATATATATATATATATAAAGGAGAACTTTTAAATATGTGAATTGTGCAATGTTTTTGTTACAAACGTGTAGCTAATTTCTGCTTTCAGATTCAGATTGTACAAATACACAATGTATTTTAAATAATATCTGATATACTATGTTCTCAGCACTGTACTGGCAGTGACAAGACTATAGAAATAGTTTTCACTTGTCCAGTAAGTACTTGGAAATATAGGAAATGCTTTATCGTACTGCGTGTGATAAAGTACAAATATTGATGACAATTCAGTAACAATAATGAATAAATTGACAATCGGAATTTAAACTTTTCACAGAAATGTGTATTTTAATAATCAAAAGTCGACTTGCTTAAGGATTTTTTAAAAATTACAAACAATCTATAAGAGTTTCACCTGTTTCCATACTTTACTCGCTTACTGAATAATAGAGCGGAGATAGACTTAACTACTATGGGATACAAGTTTTACAACGTCTTCCCTGACCATATAAAAGCACAGAGTCTAACTAAATTTAAAACAGGATTGAAAGATTACCTGTTGACCAATACATTTTATTGTTGGGGGTAAATTTGACAACTATAAACTGCCTTCCTCAACTAAATAGTTTTTGAATTTTATTATATGTACCTTATTAATATGCCCGTTTGTGCAGTATATTGTACTGTATATCTATGCGTATTATGTGTATTTGTTATCTCCATGTCGTGTATTTACTATCATTATTGTTGTATATTGTTGTCAGTATTATTGTGTATATTAATAATTATTTAATATTCCATATGACTTGATCTCGAAAAATTAGTTACAAAAAATCAATCAGACCGAAAATAAAAAGATTTTTTTTTGTCCACAGTGTATTTTGTGTTAATAATCGAATTTTATAACAATTGCCAACCCATAGTAATGTTGAAGATTTTCGGAAAATTCATGAAGCGGTTTTGTCTAAAATTCAATTTATTTACTTCACCATCTCATCACTTCATATTATGCACTTGCCTGCTATTGAACCAAAAAATCATTTAATTAATTAATTTCCAAACGTACATTTCTATTCCACAGTTTTCAAACATTTTATAAATTCAATTAATAATAATCAAATGTATACAATATTTTCAGACGATTAATGAATTATATTCTTGCGTAAATTTTGTTTCCAAAGTTAGTTTTTTCATTAGATTAAAACAATTTTACATGACAAATTGTTGCTTGCTGATGACATGTATTTCCTTATTACATAACTCTAGGAATCCCGACAGATCGCGTTACTTGAAATTCGCGAAAAAAGCGAGAAAAATTACGCTCCTGATAAATGGTCGACCTTTTTTTGAACCGAGAGGGAACTTTTCAAATTTGCGAGGCTCGTAAATATCGGCACCGGTAAATGTTATTAGTCCAATAACGTCGCCGAATGACCCCCAATGAAAGAAGTTGGCCCGAGCAGTGCGCGAATACATATTGCAGTTCGGCGGAAAGTTGGCCACCCTGAACCTGTGCGCACGTTCCCCTCTAATTTGTTTGCCTGAAATCCTGTCGTTCGTTGCGTTCCGTCCGTTGAGAAAAAAATCCACTTTCGCAACTTTCCGAAAATCCATAATTCTCGGAGGCAAAGAAATGCCTCGCTCAGTTTTCAAAGTAATGACCGGAGTTTACTCCGTCGCTGATTAATTTTTAAGCTAATTACTCCAAGCTGCTCCCCTGGCGTGCGAAGTAAAGAAACTCGGCACGCCGAGTTTGATTTTTTTTTACTTTTTCGTGGTACTCTGTCATATTGTTTTAATGGTGGCTGTCAATATAGAATCTAAATAATTTCCTGTTGCCTTCATCGTGTCGAATAAGTTTTATGGAACACTGTTCTTCTTAAATTCTTCTCAAATGGGGCACCTAATAGCCCAGTCAAATTAAGTCTAAAAATGACTAATAAAAATATTTAAAACAACCCGGTAAAACCGGTAAAACCGTTGCCCAAAAATTCGAGAAAGGAGAAATTTAACTTGGTTAACAACCTTCAATTTTAAAATTTAAACCGTATAAACGTACAAAATTTTCTTTAAAGTAAATAAAAAATCTAAGGAAAAAGTACCTTTTGCCCATTAGTTTACGTTACCAGAAATGAACATCGACACCCGAGTGAATGTTATCATCAAAATATTGTAAAAAGAAGAACAGGCAAGAAAGTGTTAGAAAGTGAAGAAAAGTAAAGTTGCTAGAACTTCGTGGCTTGAATAACACAAATTATAAAGATCAGCCTAAACCTGCTAACACTCCCCTCATGTTGAAGTAAAAGAATTGAGTTTATACAACATACAAACTGTTTTAAGAGGGGCAAGCGATGATGAAAACCCCAATCCCACTTTGAAAATGAAGTGTGTACTAATGTATCATGGCACAAGAAGTGTGAAAATACTAATGTTTTATAAGTGATAAACATTTATGTGGAGAGTAAGAAATGGCTTGTGTGCCTAAGTAAATAGTGACGAACGATGTTTAGTTATTAACATTGGTTATTAACATTGATCAAGAATGTATTTTTGCGTCTTCGGATTGACGCTATTGACCTGGTATTGTCTGTTTACATAAAAACATATACGGCAATGGGGCAAAAGTTGCGCTGAACAAATTTATCAAAATTAATAAAGGTTTAACATTGTTACTATTGAATGTATTAACAAGAAACTGACGCGTTTCTGTTACATTTCTACTCAATGTCCATAAAAGAGCTTGTGGCCCAAATGTCATTGTAACAACATTGTTTGCATGCAATTTAATAGTGTAATTGGATTAAGATAATATTGAATATCGGAAAAACTATCTATGTCAACTTGCGTTGTTACATTTTTGGGACTTATTATTTTTTATTGTTTGCAGCAAACATATGAAAACTAGCTTACAATTGTTTG
This sequence comes from Melinopterus prodromus, assembly GCA_964023965.1. Taxonomy (NCBI): domain Eukaryota; kingdom Metazoa; phylum Arthropoda; class Insecta; order Coleoptera; family Scarabaeidae; genus Melinopterus; species Melinopterus prodromus. The sequence goes on from OZ030397.1 coordinate 14,138,018, forward strand.
AATCTGATCTTGAATCACCTTTGTTATAAGGGTGTATCTGTCATTTAGTAGCAATTTCAAAAAGTTCTATAATTTGAGAAAAAATGGCGTTTTGACATAATTAAAAAAATGACATTTAGTGGTTGCCACCTGCTGGAAACGCTAATTTAAAAAAATAAGTAATATGATGTTTAATTTGATAAATTCTATAAGTGATGATAATAATAATGGTACGCAGTTTTCCGAATCTGAATCAGTACACAGAAATTATTTCCAGTTTTTGAACAAAACAAATGCCAAAATGCGTTGTTTTTCTTATTTTGTAAGTGAGTTTTACAAAAACTCAAGACAATTTACAATTTTCTACCTTCACATTAATTTATTTCAGTCATTATTCAGTTATGTTCGCATCTACGTTGAATAACCAATTAAGAAAGATAACGATATACAAAATCAAATATATCTGCAAACTATTTTTTTCTCAATTATAGAAGAATGCAAACGCTGTCCGTCAACGAAAAAGTTTTTTATGATTTAAAATCAAAATTTTAGACCATTTTATATTTAAGTTAATATCAATATGGTACTTCCAAAGAATATTGTTTGGGTTTTATGTTTAGTGAGGTTCTGGATTCAAAAGACAGAATCTCGGTCCAAGTCGCTATAAATATTTCCAATACAACATCAATTGCCATTAAAACCTAACACGTTAAAATCTGTGACATCTTGATCTTTACTTTTTATAAGCTCTACGGTAAAACACGGCATTATGTCCAGCATCCAATCACCGATAAATGAGACATGTTACCAGAGAATAAGTCAGGATGCACGCAAATATATCAGTGACTATACAGTAAAAAAATCTGATGTGACCAGGCACATGACTTTATCTTACTATGTATAAAATTAATAGTTTAGCTGCATGAGATTCTATTTCATCGAGATCGATCGTGTCTGCTTTAAAATAAGACAAGTTAGCCAGGATTTGACAGATATTTTGATAATATCATATAAATACAAAATGATATAAAGAATGTTGGTAACAGCAGGTTGTTCCAACACTAGCGTTGCGACATATATCTCCATCTCATCCGACGTAGTGCCACTGGACACATTATGCATGCGTCAAGTTCGTGGATTCGATTGGCTGGATTGGATCGGATCTATAGGCGGTCACAGTGCTGCCACCCGCTGCCACATATATAAGGTTATCTATGAGCTGTAAGTGGTATGGCGTTAGTGATGCCGAATATTACCGGCTAACGGCCGCGGTAATACCGACCGCCCACTTTAAGCTACAATAGCACCATATATCGACGGTCCTAATAACTACTGGCCACGCATGCGCAGTTTGATCCCAGGCACCACATCGATAGACAAAATATGTATCTCCGTCTCACATTATTGGAACCGAGACTACACATTGGCGCTATAGGACAAGGTCCGTATAATCCCTAATACGTATATGGATAATATTGAATGAAAATAATTGTGAAATCCTCGCTAACTAAGTTTTAATGCTCTACTATAATTTATTATTTAACTATTTTGACGAAATTACAGAAATGGCGGCACATTTCCAAAATCCTTTAAAAATGCTTAGACGAACAGCCAGTTCCTGTGGACCCTTTTGAACCAAAAGCTTTTTAGCTCTAAGTTTGGTCATAAAACTTCTAAATATGAACTTTTGTCCCGATACCTTTAGTAGTTTCTCCGGAATCGTCGCCACAAAAATCGAGTACACACACACACACACATAGATACACACATACACACACTCACGATTATATTACTTTATCATGTTGCGTATGATAAAGTAAAACTAATTGCATGATTGTCCATTGATAATAATTTTCCATCAGCATAAGCATCATGTGATTTGACAGTTTATGTAAAAATGCAACGCTATAGTAAAATTTGTGCAATTAACTGAACTTCCATGAGCACAAAGCCTCTTGGCATGTCTGTGCGAAAGTATTGGAGACTAGCTTAAAAATTTTCTAACTAACCTGGGAACGACAGTCGCCCTTTTTCTGTCAGCGACCTGCGCCCATGTAAGCGCGAACTAAAGTTTACATAAATACTAATTGTTATTGTGTGTCTTTCTTCTTTTGAGAATTGCATTGTATTCTGGGGCCAGAAGTTATTCTAAATTACAAGTATAATAAAATCCGAGAAAATATACACAAAGTCTGCCATAAAGCAAAATATTCATTGGATTTCAGGCCGACGACTCTCATAAATCCCGCGATATATTAACGGAGGAGGGTCCCCGTTAATTATTTTCGCCCTTTTGTTCGAATTTTTCACCTGTCGTTCGGAATCACCGGCCGTATACATTTTTTGTTGAATGTTAATCTTTCCAGCGTGGACGACCGAGCACCGCCTCCTAATCAAATTAAACAGACGACATTAAGGAAAATTTATGGCCGTGTTATGAAATGCCAACGGGAAAAACGGAGCAACGCGACTGATGCTGGTATGGGGTGCTCCACTGTCTGGCTCCGGGCATGTTTTGCCACCTATCCGACTGCCTCGCATATTATTATACCGTGTGATGATGTATGGAGCCGATATGCACAAACAAATAAATAATACCTGACCTCGTAAATGGAACAGGAGACTCACTCACACGCTCTCTCAACGCTTGGGAGTTGCTAACGTAACCTGCAAGCAAATTCTATGATTGTGCGCACTTGACTGCTCGGCTTTGCCTGCTGTAAATCATGTGAAACCGAGTGAGATAATGACAGTTCCCCGTCTAAAGCTGAGTGTGGAATTGCGAGGTCCTGAAACTAGCAACATAACCTGTTATTTATGCGACTTATGGTCTGAGCTTTAAAGTTTCCACATTTTGAGAAATTAGTGATAAATGATGGAATCATTGGGAAGTAGGATACTAAAAATATTAGGCACAAATTCTTACAATATAGCTTATAAAAGATATTGTAAAACTAGTTTATGTACAGGCAGTCCCAAAAGTCTTCGTATACCACAAGCAAATGAGAAATTCAAGAAAATAAAAGTACAGCAACATATATTTATGTTATCCATCTGCTTATAAAATAGATCTACTTACGCAAGAAATACGTGTTTTTCATGAATTTCAACGCAAAATTATTGTGTTGGTAATAGCCCCATTAAATAATCTCGAATAAGTGTTGGTATATTAAAGAAAGTATGTCGTTACAAAAAAGAATTCTTCTCTAGAAAGGTTTAGTTTGACCTTCCTTAGATTCAATAATTACTTACTAGATACTTTTAACTCGTACGCCGATGGGTTTGTAACGTTGCACATTGGGGTATTTGACCCAAAAAGCTGGCATAAATCAAATTTCTAAATTGTTAAATTCCAAAAGTAAACCAGCTTCTGGGATAGGTAAAGGGCCGATGTATTAAAAGGCGGTAATATTTTTTCACCTGAGCCCTGCGTCACGTGGTCTTGTCAGCCAAAAGTTAGGGTTTACTATTGCTGAACATATGAACTTTCATTCGACATTATTTTTATTAAAATTTACCCACAATTTTGTTTATTGCAGGGCGGAGAACATTCGCTGTTATAAAAAATCTGATGTGGCCAGGCACATGACTTTATCATACAAAATATAAAATTAATAGTTTAGCTGCATGAGAATCTATTTGATTGAGATAAATCGTGTCTGCATTAAATATAAACTAGTTAGCCGGGGTTTGACAGATATTTTGATAGTCAATAGTATCAATAGTAGATATTGTCAAAGCATCAGCATTTGACACTACCGTCACTACTACTGTCATCAGAATAATAGTTATTTATCTCACAAGTGCCTAAAATACGGAATAGCGCGACGAGCGGTTTTTTTGTGTCGCTTTTGGAGAAATACGTATTTAAAAAAAATCAAAAATGGTTATATTTCTGTATAGGAAATGTTAGGTTGATACCACTGATACCACGAAACGTCAAGTTTAAAAAGCTATTTCAAATTCTGACAGATTTATATTCGTTCATGTCACTGTAAATGTCACATCCGTACCAACATACTAAAATATAACTACACTCATCGCTATACTTTATTTACAATTTTCTCAATTTATCGTTTTTACAATTAGATATAACAACGGGTTGATATTTCTTACCAACAAACCATCAAATTGGTGATCTTATTTTATTTGAATTTTGTATTTTGTACTTTGCTGCACTAGAGAGGCAACGTTCCATAGCGGTTCTCCAACCTGTGATGAAATCAGCTGTTTTCGAGTGTGACAGCCATAGACATTTCTGTGGTGACAGCACAAAAAAATATTTGTCAAAATCCTGGCTACTATGTAGCTTCATATCAATGCAGATGCGACCGATCTCGATCAAATAGAATTTGCTCTTGCAGCTAAACTATTAATTTTACCAAAAAATGTCATAGGCATAAATTATTCAAAATTTCGTCTACTTTAATTTATTATTTATCTATTTTGACGAAATTACAGAAATGACCAAAATCGTTGAAAAATGCTAAGAGTAAATAGCCAGTTCCTTTGGACCATTTTGAACCAAAAGCTTTTCAGCTCTAAGTTTGGTCATAAAACTACTAAATACGCACTTTCGTCCCGATACCTTTAGTAGTTTCTCCGGAACCGTCGTCACAAAAATCGGGTACACACACACACACACACACACACACAGACATTTTTTTGTACCTTGGTCAAAAATGTTCAGGGGACCCATAAAGACCTATTTCCGCTAAAATCTCAATTTTTTTTTTCGGCATGATTACAATACTTTACATACTGCGTATGATAAAGTAAAAAACAGTTTTATGCAGAACTTGAGTGTTTTAGTTTAGTGTTTAGCTTAATTAAGTTTCAGTGGTTCAAATTATAGTATACATATTTGACATTACAACTACTGGAAAATCTGCTGCGGATAGGTGCGGATGCGGTTTTTGTGATTTTATTTCTAATACGTTGTAAAGGAAAATACAAAAATTGATGTACCGGCTTATATATATTTTGATGCAATTTTTTGAAACTGTGATGTAGAAGTAATTTAGAACATATTTAACCATATTTAGCTATTACAAAAGGTTACGGTTATCGAGATATTGACAGTTTTATGTTCAATGCACCTTTTATGTTGTAAATGCCGTTCTGTACGTATATTTTTCCGTTTTGGATCATGTATAGCAAACAACCCCGATGACCTAGGCACTTAAAAATCATCCGAAAAAAATCTTAAACTTTGTACTTGTATGTAAATTTCTTAGAAATTTGTTGTTTGAAGCCATCGAAGCCAATCGCATTCATATTCAAGGCAAGAAAATACATCGAAAGCAACTACAACTCGCATACACAGTTCACTGCCTTAAAATTGATTCTTGTTGAGGAGAGACAATAGTAAGTTTGGGAATAGAAACTGGTTAGGCGTTTTCGATAAATGTGTTTATGCGGAATGCGAATCCGGTTTCAAAACATGCGTATTATGGTCATACCACTAAAAAACGATCGTTTCAGCTTGAAGTATGATCTAATTTCGAAAGTTTTCATTGAAACAATAAGTATAAGTATTAGGGAATTTTGAAATAATACTAAATATAATAGATTTTATAGTGATAAATATCGTAAAATAGGTTCTTAATTGCGTCTACTATCACGTCTTAAAAGGAATGTATCGAACGGAAAATAGCATGTAATGAAAATAGCGTATTTACCGTTTCAATATCGACTGATGTAAACTTTCATTTTCTTCCTCTATCACTGGTCTTAAAAATTAAACTTTTTTCATTGTTTTGTTACAACATAACAGGCCCAAAAATGTTATCTCATATAACTCAGAAATGACATGTATTGTTCAATTTTAAATCCGTCCATGCTGCGTATTTAAATAGGACATGCGAAATATATTTATGTAAATTTCACACATAAATAGAAATAAAATATGAAGATAGAAATAAAATCACCCAAAAATATTGATGATAAATCTTGTAGCAGTAATTAATTTACAATAAATGTACTGCAGTGAAGAACAATTGTTATTAATTAAACAGTTTGCCCTTTTCCCTATCTGGTATTGTTTTACGGTATTTATTGTTATTAACGTTCAAATACGTAGTATGAATGTTAAAATACTATACATAAATAAAACAATACATCTAGAGCCCTTATAGGCGAAAAAATAATTTTGATTTTTGATTTTTTTTGGTAACATAGGGTGACATAGTGTGAATGACTATGCTATTATTTTTTTTGTAGCGTTTTTGTCTTGTGTTATTTGTTGTAAATGATATTGATAATTAGAGACATTATTCTTATTTGTTAGTATTCTAAAATAAATAAGAAAACACAACAAACATGAAATTAAACAAATTTTAAAAACAACCCATATTGTTCATTAGTTTTACATTGCATTCATTCTGAAAAATCTCCTTTGTTTTTATGGTTGTGTCATTTTTACAAATTATTTTATGTTATTAGCCACGGTTATCACTAGAGCTGTGAATTATATGCACTAAAAAACAAGGATATATGCGCATATATATGCATATATTTTGTAAATTATATGCACTTAATCTTACTAAATATGCAGACATATGCTGAAAGGTAAGGTAAAATACAGGCACAAATGATAATATATTTGACAAAAATAAGTACATATAACCGGTACACGAGAGTAACTAATTAATGCATTCCATAGGTCAAAAAGGAACAAATCTTCGCCTTAATTTTTTAACGTTGAAGCAAACGATTGGTGTAATGTAACCTGTGGTAAAGACTTGAATTGCGTAGATTTCTTATGCAATTTAGTGCCAACATGTATTACTTGAAATTTTTTATCGCATGGTATCGAAAATACATAAATATTTATCATAAAAATTATAAAAAAACATGCAAAGTGAACTTACTGTTTTACACAAACACGCTGCCATTATTTAGAATGAGTTCAGGATAATTTAATTAATAAGAAATGTACGAAGATCCAATGCTTTACTGCTTTAGGAAACGTTGGTAGAAAAATGTTTTTAAACAAAACAAGGAGAGGGAACCCCCCATGCACTCCTTCACTACTGTGTAGCGGAATAATTCTGGCCTTTATGTAAATAAAGCATAAGAGAGCAAAAAAATGACAAAAATATGCAAATATGACCAAATATGCAATATTCTCTATAATATGCTTGAAAACGAGTAAATATGCTAAATATGCAAATTGAAATTAGCCTCAAGTGCTTTATTTTTACGTAATTCTTGTAGACACACAAAGTAACTTGCTCGCATATCAATATTACAAAATATGCATTTGACATATACACACATAAAAATACGGAGTTGGATTTAACACCGATTCAACACCGCTATGGATCTCCCTCGCGACCATTTGCGCATGTAGTTAGATCGGACGGAGTTGAATTTTTAGGGAGTACATTCACTCCTTTTGTAGCTATTATTATTTGAAAAGGAGTTGAAAATAAATCTTTAGGGAGTTGGTTGTTTTCACCGCGCGGGTGTTAAAATTATCCTATACGGAGTTAAATTTATACCAAAGGGAGAAATGATGCGGGGGCCAGCAAAAATAAAAAATATGCCAATTAATCAGTTTTCTGTGTTCTGATCACTAGTCAATAAGAAACAACAGTTTAGTTAGTTGTTTTTTAGTGACAGTGACTGTAACACAGAAATGTTATTAATTTAAATACTCATGTAATTTAGATATCAATCCTTTATTTTGTTCAATATTATATCTATTCCACAATACTTACATATAAATATACTATAAATAATAATCAGTAGTACACCGTCTTGTCTGTCAACTGCAACAGGCAATGCTCCACTTCTTCCTTTTTTAAGTTCTAATGGTAAAGAAACCTGTAATACAAAACCAAATTAATGCGTATCAGTTGTAAATGTAGTAAATAATACTTACGTGACTAAACATGTATCAGTTTTACTGTCACTCCATCCCCTGGCACACGGAGGCGGTAAATATGTCTCAAGCTGCAATATCAATAACTATTTTGTTTGAAAATATATCTTACATTGCTTAAAATGTATCACTGTACCTTTGTGGCAAGTTGTTGGTGACTTCTCCTACATATGTATTGAATTCGTGGTGAAAAACTGGTGTAAATTTTGCTTTCCACTTGCCGTGACGTTCATGGAATAGTAAAATGTGCGTTTTCTTCTTCTATACTTAATTTTTAAGACAAGAAAACTGTAATACAAATGGGAATTAATACTTATCAGATACATTCGTAGTAAGTAAAACTTACGAACATATATTTTATTAATTGGTAATTAAACCTCATCCCCTGGCACAGGGTGCGGTCAATACGTCTCAATCTTCAATGACAGTCACTATGATTATAATGTAGCTGAAATGTTCAAAAATATAAAAGCTTGTGACCACAACCAATGGGTAATATATACAACGCACAAGTACCTACCTGTCGTTACATACTTGTCGTATTAAATGCGACGAAACCTAAAATGTCTCTGTTATTGTTTTCGTATTTAACACGGAGATGAAAATAGACTGCTCCATGCCAAATAGGTTACTAATATGTAATATATTACAAGTAATCAAAAACTAACCTCACTCCTAACCTACAGCACAAGTCCCGTGGCCGAACTGCGAAGCGACCGCCTTCGTGGCGACGTTATGACGTACTGTTGTTGCCAAGAGGGCAAATTTTTCACTTTTTGAAATAAATCGTACCTTTTTGGAAATTGTTCACTCCACGCGGAGTTTGAATGAATAAAAAAAAGTATTTTCTCTCGTTTTCTCAGTTATTTCAACACCCTGGGTGGTGTTAATTTTTATTTCACACCGTCGTGCTGGAGCCGGTGAAAATTTTCACCTTGTCGGATATCAACTATTTTCAACTACCTGCTGTGTAGTTAAATTAACTCCGAAATTATGTATAACAACAATTTTTAAGATACAATCAACTGATTTTCGAAGAAAATTTCACTCCTTTTTGTGTACGATTAACTACGTGCGAATTCACTCCGTAAAATTTTTATGTGTGTAATCACAGCTTTAGTTATGACCCCTGTATGCTCGGCAACTTACCTATAGCATGTTGATATTAAGTGAATTGCAAGAAAAGTAGCTGCCCTTCTATCGTTTATTAATGTGTCATTAATAATTTTAATAAAGAATGGTTTGTAATTATATATTTTTTCAGAATCATTGATCTTTTATCCCAGAATTTAAGATTTGGCCGCATTGCCAATCAAGATTGTAGAATTTTTATTACTTATTGATATACTGGCGTAAGTATTGTTAATTTACTATAAGAATTTCCAGCTCGTGTTCATCGAGCAAGGCCTAATAATAATACTAATAAATGTCTTTATTGGTGCACGAAACGCGCTACAAAATACAAAAACAATACAAAAATACAAAAACGAAAATACAAAATAAACAAATAAATATGCAAAGGAAGCAAATAATGATACAAAATAAACAAATAATGATACAATATAAACAAATTAAATTAGAGTGTAAGCACCAAAAGGCGCGGTATCAGGCGCAGTGCCTGGTTTTCATACCGAAGCTTGAACTTAAATTTAAATTCCCCTGACTTAAACTTAAAAGTAAAAGCCAAAATCAACCATCAACTTACAAATATGTAATAATTCCGTATGTAGGAATATATATGTAATACGTGTGTACGTATGTAATAATGTATAACTAACAATTGTCACCTTTCAATAAACACGATTATAGACTTTTTGTTGTCCATTTTGTCTGTATTTTCGGTTTTAAATATTATCTCTCAATAATTCGCGTGGTTGCCAACCAATATTATCGTCCGTCTCCTGCTTTTGTAGAACACGAGCCAACAATTCTTTTATCAAATTAATGAACGATGCGAAGGCAATATTAATTGGAACTCACTCAATTGTAGAGAAAGGGAACAACCATAAATACAGGCACAAAATGATCACAATTGATTAATTTTATTCTATAATCGTGTCAATCGAGCATCCGATAAAAAGTTTTAATAATAAATTGATAAACAGTAAAAAGGCGACAAAATTGATTTAAAATTTAACCGCATTAACGAGAAACAATGAGAAAAAGCTGGAGATAAACAATCCAATGTAACTAACATTGGTGACGATTGTAATCGGTATAGTCATCATTAGGATAAAAATGCCGTTTAGACCGCAATGCTGTTGCAGCCTCGATAAATAATCACTTTTTTGGCTTGCTACACAATATACTATAGGTATGTAAAATGTCAGTAGATTTTTTTTATTCAGGGCGAGGGACAGGGGCCGGCACACGCCGAATAGTTTGGGAATATTTTGAATAGTTTAACGACTGTACTTCGATTATGGATCCTTGTACTCAAACATGAAAGATAATATCCCTAAAGGGCTACAGAATAACGTAATATATAGGCTTACTTGTTCGTGTGGTGATGATTACATCGGTGAGACAAAACAATATATAAAGGATAGAGTTCAACAACATCAAGCCACCATACGTAGACTGACATCTGGCAAACTAAAGGTGAATGAACACACAGGTCTAACCTTACACATTGCAGAAAACCCAGAACATAACATCCTATTTGACGAATATAAAATCATTGACAAAGAGACAAATTATGTAAAACGTCTCTTCAAAGAAACCACTTACATATACACCAGCCAAAAAAAAAACATGAACCCCAAGACAGATATTGAAGATCATCTGGTGTCTACGGTATATGGATCATATATAAAACGAATCCACATGTAGAATCTTCCTTAGCCCTGTTGACAGCCGCCTTGAATTGAGGTTATGTTTTCTATAACTAACAGTGAAGTTAGCCCGTGTATGTGCCAGTGACATGACAATACCACTGTTCTATTACTAACTTAACAAGTGACGCCACATTCCTCGAATAATCGATATTTTAATTTACGTTTATAGGTTAGGTTCTTACACAATTATTATAGCCGTTTCATCGTAGTAACTAATTACATTTACATCAGTTTGTTACAAGATCTATTAGAATAACGTGTAGTGTTATATAGATATGATTCACGTACGTTTATTATAACCTTTTATAACCTTAATACGAGTAAGTCTGCATTCATCATTATCTTATATTATTATATTATATAGTATATTTTATTTTGTAAATATTGTAGGCCCTGAAGAAGCCGAAGAGATCGGCGAAACGTCGGCAAAGTATATGAAAAACAATTTTTTTCTAAAGTTTGGGAATAGTTGTGTTCAAAATCCTGGGGGGAGATATAGGCAAGAGCACCCCCTTGCCAATATGTAGCGGCGCCCCTGGTCGCTGGGTAAGTTACGTTGGAAAAATTAATTCGAAAAAATCAATTCGGGAGGGTTTGTACCGGTTGCGCCCAGTCACTCAAAGCACAGCTTCTTCGTAATTGTCGGTACTAACATTTTATACACATTTAAAGCTGTAAGCTTATCGGCTGGACTTCTTGCGATCGGCTCCCGGACTAACTGTAAGTCAGGAAATAAAAGAAAAGGGATGTAGTGGTGGTCAGATTTCTGGCGTAACCACGTTGGAGTTATTTGCATATGTCTGTCCCGGGAGTCAGAAAAACTTTTCCACATAATTAATTTAATTGTAATTTATGCACCGCGTCGGTTTTTTTGCGAGCGATCCCAAAGCGGCCAATTAGGAACGCTTCAAAACGAATAAATTCATATGAAAACGTCAAATGCCACAAAACTATTCACAAATCAAAAGCGTGCATATTTATCATTCCGTCACGTCTGGCTAATTTGGCAGGTGTATTTTTTGCTCAGGTCAATCTGATGCACCGATGAACAAAATATTCAAAATATGCAAAATTTAGTGATTTAACTGCCACATTTTATCTTGGTTCAGCTATTTTTTAATATTATTTTTGCTGTGTATTTACCATAGAGAATTTCAGTTCAAGTAGTTTAGCGTGTTGTTATCGTTTTAGCTATAACTCAACAATTTCGGTAGGCCACTATTTTGTTATACTTACTTGAACAAGTTTTTCATTTCTGACATTTAAAACACTTTGTCTTTACAAAATATGCAATGAAGTTTATTCATTTTTAGAAAACTATAGTTACTATATTTATTAGCCTAGCCGGAAATGTTCTTTTAAGAACATCCTTCTTAAAAGAACATTTCCGGCTCCAACATCCTTTCAATGCTCCAACTAGAAAGCATCACTAAACCAAATTAAATTTGTTAAGAAAGTATACTTTCAGGCCTAATACTTAAATATTTGGCTTTGAACGTATCTGAACAGTTCTTTTCATAACAGAAGAACAAGCCTTGTGTATTATCGGTGATTTCAGATACAACATAGCATGACCTTTGAATATCAAGTCACAATTAAAACAGCTTTCGCTAGGACAGTTAATAATTAATTTTATAAGCTAATAATACAAATTCATGATAAATTCATGAAGTATCGACAAGACCGCGGAACGGATAATGAATTTAAAATATACCAGCGGGCCGGGGACATTTTTGGACTATATTCGACCTTTATGTTTTTTGTTCATTAAAGTTTTTAACATATAAACTATTTACTGCGACTTAGTCGTGTTTAAAGCCTGTTATTATAAAACTTCAGGCACCGAATATAACCTTAGCTACAGGCGGATTTATGAATAAGCTAATGACCTCAACTACAGGCTGATTAATACACTAGAAGATAACTGGTTTAAAAATTTAAAAAAAAATCCTTTGAATGGGAACGTATACAAACACCAAAACTAGCCATTGAACTAGTCGTTGAAGTTTACCACACACAAATCTTGCAGGCGTTCGTGTAAGATAATATCTGAAATGGAAGAACGTATTAATGAATAACTGAGATAAAATAGAGATATCAGCGCTCTCTTAGACCAACGTTAAAATAAATTCTAATTAACGCATTTTGTTACATTAATCACTATTAATCACTAGCGTAAACATGCTTGTGGACACATGGCGACAACGTGTGATGCAAATTGTCAGTACGAATTTGTTTTGTATTCAGAGTTTAGATAGGTTCTATCTGTTGTGATCATAATTCCTTGTTGTTTAATCACGAGAGTGCGAGAGTTAAACGGCTACAATGAACGGTTAAAAATAGTAAATAACGTTTCAAGGTTACCGTCGAGTATGCAGTTGGTAGTTGTTATAATCTTCTCAAAATAGAAATTTTCTCGCTGTCATTAGCATTATGTAAAATGTTCATATCGTCGTGACGATGCATCTTCACTTTTGCGATGGGTGGACGATCAGTGTTCTTGATTATCAGCATTAAAGAAAATCTTTCCACGGTAATGGTGCTTTTATGATATTTCCAGAATTTCCACCAACAGAAACAATAAATATATTATATTTTTAGGTAACTAGTTAAGAAAAATAGCTACGTTTGCCACTGAATGGCCAATTTAACTTAATACCAGCCGATTGAAATTTTGATAATGACGAAGGTAGCAAAATTGACAAATACATATTCTTATCAAGCAATACATTGTTTTTAAAAGTTTTGAATTCTAAACGAAAGACTTTAAAACTTTGTTTTTTATGTAATTTGCCCGCACGAGCAAATGTATGTTCACGCAGTATGATAAAGTATTGTAATCGTGCCGAAAATTAGATTTTAGTGGAAATAGGTCTTTTTGGGTCCCCTGACCATTTTTGACCAAGGTACAAAAAATGTCTCTGTGTGTGTCTGTGTATGTGTGTACCAGATTTTTGTGGCGACGATTCCGGAGAAACTACTAAAGGTATCGGGACGAAACTTCATATTTAGAAGCTTCATAACGAAACTTAGATCTCAAAAGCTTTCTGTTGAAAGGGGTCCAAAGAAACTGAAGGTTTAGTCTTAGCATTTTTGAAAGATTTTGCAAATAGGCCGCCAGTTCTATAATTTTGTCGAAACAGTTAAATAATCAATTGAAGTAGTGGAAATTCTGAGTACTTTATGATAATGACATCTTTTGGTACAATCAATATTTTAGCTGCATGAGGAAATTCTATTTCATCGAGATCGGTCGTACTGCATTAAAACTAGTAGCCAGGATATGTCAGATATTTTGATTCTAATGACAGTAGGTAGTTTCAAAGACTAATGTTTTGGCAATACCGTCTGTCAATATAAGCTGCGTTCGGATATTGTACACCGTTACACTTTTTACACCCAATAACACGTAAGTGTCACTTGGACGGTGTACCTGGTGTCAACAGAGTTCAATATCCGAACGCAGCTTTAATCGACATATCTGTTCTACTCGTTTTATTTCAATGCAGACATAGCCGATCTCTATCGAATTAACTATTAACTTTATATTATATAGTATGATAAAGTCATGTGCCTGGCCAAATCAGATTTTTTTAGTTTGAGTTCGTTTTAGCTTATTTTTAGACCCTTTACTTTCATCAATAACAATTTTAAACTTAATAATATTTTCAGACCCTACAATGTAATACCTGCCATTGATACTCATACTAAACTTCTTAGCATCCTTTGCCAGCAGCGTCAAAAGTTAAAACCTGATTTTAAAATTTTTATTTTATTTACTTTTTATTTTTAAATTTGTTGTCCTCCAATATCCTTTGATAACCTTCCATAACGTAAGTGTGTTTATGAAATCTTTCAATTTTACACATTGTAATACCTACTATTAAATTTAAGTTAATCAACTAATTTCATCCAACCACATGTTAATTGAGAGGTTATGAACGTTTTTTATGCCTCCGGTCTACTACGTTGGTAGTTTCAATGATATTTTTATCAATCACCCGCATAGATTTCTTCACCGTTAATGTTTTCTTGATTGTAAGTTTTATTTCTCCCAGGTGTATTTGTGATTTGAGTATTTATATGTGTTTATTTTTGGATAATTTCCTGATGAGGCCTAATTGTTTGTGACTTTTACGACTGCTTCGATGTAATGACTGTTAAATATTCTGCAGTGATTATGTTGGTTGTGCTCGTATAATTCGACTGTAAGTTAGTTCTTCCCGGCTATTTTTATGATTTTGTCTATGATTTTGTCTATGATTTTATGCGTTTTTTTGGAAATTTCACTGATGATGCCAGTAATGGCGAAACTAGTCTGAAGTATATTATAACATTTTTACAGCAAAGAAGCTTTCATTGTTTTAATAATCTTAAATGTTTGCCGAGTAAGTAGGAACTAGGACGATTCCGGCGCCCCGCCCCTTTTACCCCCACCACTTTTTAGGCCACGCCCACCGACCAATCAGGAGCCAGTATTTCCCCCACCACTTTTTAGGCCACGCCCACCGACCAATCAGGAGCCAGTATTTCCCCACCCCTTTTTAGGCCACGCCCATCGACCAATCAGGATCAGCCATTTTGTTTTTACGGCCAATCAGGAGCAACGCCCTCGAGCAACTGGCAGCCATTTTGTTTTCGGTCGGGCGGCCATTTTGTTTTAAGCAACGCCCTCGAACAAGGGGCAGCCATTTTGTTTTTTATAAAGTCGGGCGGCCATTTTGTTTTAAGCAACGCCCTCGAACAATTACTATATTAGGGGCAGCCATTTTGTTTTTTATAAAGTCGGGCGGCCATTTTGTTTTAAGCCACGCTCTCGAGCAATTAGTATATTACGGGTGTATTTATAACTTCGACCAATCACTAACTGGTAGCCATTTTGTTTTTATCTCGATGAGTATTAATTAATATGCACCCTAGCACAATATAACTTTCTTTATCTTCTAGTCCTCTTTACATATTCTCGGCCAATCAGGAGCAAAGCCATTTTGTTTTTCGACCAATCAAAAGGAAGTATTCCAACTCCCATCAGCTCTACTATACCGGCCGAGGTACGCTTGATTGGGTCCGCTCTACTTTATCGGCAATTAGTGGCGCCATCTAACGTCTCTGGTTGTTCATAGGTTAGGAGCGTAATATTTTGGTTTGAGACTCTGCTATGTTATTTCCAGTACTGCCAACATTTGTAATGATCTACTATACCGGTAATCTAGTGGCTCCATCTAACGTGTAACGTCTCAAGCTGCTCATAGTTTAGGTGCGTGATATTTTGTTTTGAGACTCTGCTATGTTATTTCCAGTACTGCCAACGTTCGCACCAAAGGCGTTTTACGTTATAATCAATTTTACCTTATAGATGATGGGGTCGCTTTTTAAGGAAAAATGTTGTTCGTTAGTATTGCACCATATGGTGAAATTGCAGAGGGGCGAATATTAATATGGTGCTGGTGGATGGCAAATTATGAGATTTATATGGTAGTACCCGCATCTTTGGGATGGTCAGATTTGCTAGTGTGCAGTCAAGTGTAAAGGATTCGGTGCATTTTAATTATGGTAGTCCTGTTAAAACATGTGTTGGTTCGATCAATACTTTCTGTATATATTAAATAACTCCATAGTAAAGTTAAATGAGTGTTAATTAATATGCACCCTAGCGTCGTATGAATTTTTCCCTTTTGTGCTTCTCTTTATAGATGTTCTTTCTGATTGTATAAAATTAGCTCCTACCTACCTTAATAGTAAATTGGTATTAAAAACACTTGAGTCTTTTTTTTATGGGGAACCTGGGAAAATAAAATACAACTGACACTAAAAAGTGATTTATTAAAAGTGTTTATAATATATTTAATTTAATTATAGTTTCATCTTCCTTAGCCTTCTTTTTTTTTGTCCGCAACCCGAGTCCTAACTTGCGGTTTGGTTATTATTCAAGTTGTAATCATCGAGCTACTTATTTTTCACCTAGTGTTACGACCCGTGATTTTACTCGTGCCAATGCTTCGTTAAAAAATTGCGTATAAAAATAAATGTGTTAAAGAATGAAAGCGAATCGTGACAGAAAAAAGGAATAAAGTTAAGGCTCCCGTCTCAATTTAAATGGCGCGCTTTTGTACTAAGCCTCAAAATAGAAAAGTTACCAGATGTAGATGGCGCCAGTATAACCAAATCTGAATTTATTTCGTATTTACCAGGTATTTACTACATTTGACGATTTAACCTATATTTGCGATCTAGTAGGGGAACCCCGTGTCAGTGCTACTACTATAATTGACAGCACGTTTCGGTGTTTGTTTTTGATTTATAGAGGAGTTGTATTGTTCGGAGTTATAAAATGTGTGGGAGTTTGTAGTAAATGTTTGTAATATCTTATTTTTGAGTGGTGATTATATAGTTTACGGTTATAATAGTTATAAACAGATTTAGTAGGTTAGGTTGTAAATAATATGTTTCGATAAATTGTTATATATTTTGTAGCAGATTACATTTTCCTTTTAATATTTATTTTTTGAAGTTCAGTTTAATTTCGAAAAGGTAAGATTTGGTAAGCAACAAATTATTTTCTGCCCACAATGCTAAATTTACTAATCATTAGTTGGGATAATGGGTTGCTTATCCAATTCTCGAAGGAGTGTGGCAGCAAAACTAAGGTGGGCAAGATTTCAAGAGGTTTTACGGTATGTTTTATTTTATACAAATAGGTATGCTATAATTTGAACTATTATTACATATTTTAGATATGGAGATGTACAGCCGAACTCTCCGGAATCGTTGTCACTGGATACTGTGGAAGATTCTGCAGTGGGGATGCCAGAAAGAACTGTAAATTTGAGTACTGATAATGCATGCGGAGCAGACAAGGATGTTGAAATATTCGTTTCTTATTAATCTTATTATACACACATGCATATCACTGGAAACGATAGAAGATTACAGTTATCCGTCACACCTTCCGAAGTGAATTCCTTATAAGACGAAATTGTCAAATATGTCGTACAGTTTCTGGAGAGAATAGTGTCATGTCAATGTAATAAATGTCAACTTTTTCCCCTTTTTCCAGAAAGTTCGTCATGAATTTTCAGTCTGTTAACATGTGTATAATAGACATAAATATTCATCTGTTATAGGTATGACGTAACTGTTCCACTATACCCCGCGGAAATTATATGTGATAATTTATATACAGGTATCCTGCTTTTTCCACAATATTATTTTTCAAGTAGTAATAGTCATACTGAGTAAACCAGATATTTGTATAGAAATAGTAAAAAAAATTAACCATGTTATTATCAATCCCACCCGTTTCTATATTGGGAAGTGTGGAGAGGTATGTGAAAATGCGTTTTATAGTTAATTTATTATACATATATTTAATTTACGTATTTATTAAAATAATTCATATGTATACGTGACTTGTACAGTTATTGCCTAAGCCCTAGTTCCTCCTTCAAAAAGCGTTAGGTAAGTATATTATGGAGTACATTAATATAACAAAATATCTACTACAAAAAGAATATTAATCAAATTTTACAAAACAAATTGCAACGAAGATATAAGGTTCAAATATTAAAAAAAAATGCATTCTTGTAATTAGAACATGGTCAAAATATTACATAAAACATGCGAGGTGGTGCAGATATATTTAGTTATTTAGTGAATTCCAAAATTTCGCAAATAATATAATTTATAGGTACTAATATAATATTAATTTCTTAGCAAGTAGCATGCATTTTGTTTGAAAGTGGTTTTAAACATACTGCACAAGAAATCGAATAGATTTACTCATTAATAATATTAAACTAACTGGAAAACCATAGCAATTGTCAAGTACAGGAAACCAACTAAGTTGTCTTCCATATGTGGATATATGTACATATGTAATTTGCAAATATAAAAAATATACTATTGATCATATATTTATAATACAACATACCTATATAAATATAATACTAATTGATATATAAAATATATTTTTGCTTTCTATTTGTACAAATGTTGAAACGAGTCATTTTGAGTTTTCTAGTTGATGATATAGTACTTCCACAATCGCTTTTTCAAATAAATACATGATAAATACCAGTTTAGTAAAATGCGCATCTAGTTTTGGATGCCTGAACTGTCGCTAATGTAAACATTCTTGCCAACTCACTAGAATACACCAGGATGCAATTCTAGAAAAGTTCGGCAAAAAGTAACCTGTGCTCTTATAGTTAACATTTAATGTATGTACTTTTATAATGTACTACAGCAGACAATAATCAGATGCAACTGCCATCGGAAAGCTGTTCTTTATCTGAAGTCTACAATTTTTTAACACTAAAATTTGCATAAATAATCGGCATAAATATTGAAATCCTTTCCGATGGCAGTAGCGTAAAGACCTACAGAATCCATCAATATTTTAATTTGTATTAAGTTCTGTAATTTTTATATTTTCTTATGTCCATTGAAAAATATGAATATGCAATTATGTCTGACATTTATATTGACGACCAACAAATTGTCAGTAATGTGTTCCTAACAAATAGGTTTTTTTATCACGTGCGTTAACTTTCAACCACAGAAAATTAGTTTTGTAGGAAGTACCATGATAAAATCCAGGTAAGACAAAGTTTTCACCCCTCAATTTTTGGTAAGTAAGATAAGTTGCATATATGCAATATGCAAAGTAATATTTTTGATAAGTTGAATAAGTTGCATAACAGCAGGCTCATATTTAATGTGTGCTCTCTTTTATCATACTGACCGCACTAACTGACGAAATTATAGTATTTCTGACCAGCTGTGATAGTGACGCAGATTGAATTTTCAACACAACTGTCCCTGCTATTTTTACGAATTAAAATAATACAAGTACCATCGCATGCATTAATACCGAGTAAGATAGGAGGTTCTGTGTATGATGATGACTACATGCTTAGATCCAGAGATGGGCAATCACAGATGAGGTTTATGTATAATGGTGGTCATAAACCAAATTCAATAACGTTGATGAACTTTAAATTATGTACTATTTTCTGTTTACCAAAATGTAAATTCATTCAACTGTTACATTATTCTTTCATTTTCACGCATCCTATACAAGAACATACAAGCATAAATTTATTCTGCCGAAACAAAACAAACGTCTGATACCTTTAGCTATGAAAAACCCATAAGCTAAAGATAGAGAAGATACTAAAAGACAATAAGTAAAAAATATTATTAGCTAATTCATGTCTTCAATATTATATATATCGGAATCGGGTAGTAGCTTTTCCAACCAGCGTTTGTTACGGTTCTCAAGCGGTTTTTTGGTGTTTCTTTAAGGTTTGTTAGACGTTTTTACGGTTCTCAAGCGGTTTTTTAGTGTTTGTTTAAGGTTTCTTAGACGTTTGTTACGGTTCTCAAGCGGTTTTTTGGTGTTTCTTTAAGGTTTGTTAGACGTTTTTACGGTTCTCAAGCGGTTTTTTAGTGTTTGTTTTAGGTTTCTTAGACGTTTTTATGGTTCTCAAGCGGTTTTTTTGGTGTTTCTTTAAGGTTTCTTAGACGTTTTTACGGTTCTCAGGCGGTTTTTTAGTGTTTGTTTAAGGTTTCTTAGACGTTTTTATGGTTTCCAGGCGGTTTTTTAGGGTTTCTTAGTCGTTTTTATGGTTTCTTTACGGCTTTTAAGTCGTTTTATTTATGTCTGTTAGTGGCGGGGTTAATCATATAAGTGAAGATACAAATAAGATAACAGTGTAAACTGAAGCACATTGTCGAGCAATGGATGAGTCATTTAAACCTACCGTTCGCTAGTTCTGAACATGGTGGCGCTGGTAGTAGCGCGCGGCTTAAAAAAACGGCTATTTATAATTTTCTGCATATATTTATTAATATATTTTATTAATCATACATATTATGCAACATACTTTAGAAACGTATGAGTTCTTTCAAAGCATTTGCTACAAAAATGTTTATTGCAAGTATTGCATATGGTTTTAATTTTTATTGTCGCATTTCTCGCTCGTTTTCTCCCAAGCTCAGTAGAAAGAAAATTATAACACGAAACGCAGTATCTTCTTCTTTCCACTTTGTCCAAAATATGTGCCTTGGATTCCTTCTTGTTATCACTGGCATCTTCATCGGTAGCTAATTCATTTCTTTCTCGTAGTTGCTTGTTACACTTCCGAATATTGTTGGTTAATACTAGCACAGCATTATTTTTTGATATATCTCCGCATTGTTGTCGGTTGTCATTTTTACGACAATCACAGAATGTAGTTCTCCCATTGAAAATCAGGCCCATACTTATATAGTAAGAAGAAACCACTTCTCGTCTTCTTTGTCAGGTTAACTGACACAATTAACGGGTTGTCTGACACAAATCGTCAGGTTGACTGATGCAATCGTTGGTTTTTGTGTCAGGTCACTGTTCTAAGTCAAATGAGAACCGTTTGTTTGAAATCTCATATTTATACCTACTGACATGTGTGAGAAGCAGTGCACACTGTGTTCTGCTTGAATCCATTTAGGCCCGTACTTCTATAATAAGAAGAAACCACTTCTCGTGTTCTTTGTCAGGTCGACTGACACAATTAACGGGTTGTCTGACACAAATCGTCAGGTTGACTGATGCAACCGTTGGTTTTTGTGTCAGTCCACTGTTCTAAATCAAATGATATCCGTTTGTTTGAAATCTCTGATTTATACCTGCTGACATGTGTTAGAAACTGTATACAGAGAGAACCTTTTTCCTTATACTATAATAACCGCTACTTAAGATGCTCTTCCAACAAAAAAATTATTTGCCTTAAGCACAGCTAATTTCCTTTTTTTCTGAGCTTCTGATTGTTGTTTCTTTAGTATTCATGATTGGTCAGGAACCCGCTTTAGAACTGAGTTGAAACAGTAAACGACGTTAATAACCACGTTAGAACCATTAAAAACCTTAAAAAACCCTAAAAACCGCAACAAACGACTAAAAAACCCATAAACAAACGCTAAAAAGCACGTTAGAAAATAAATAAACCCTAAAACTCGAGTTGAAACAGTAAAGGAACTTTGAAACCCACGTTAGAACCGTTACAAACCTTAAATAAACCAGAATTGAAACAGTAAAAGAACTCCGTTAGAACCGTTAAAAACCTTAAATAAACCCTAAAAACCGAATTGAAACAGTAAAAGAACCCCGTTAGTTCTGCTAAAAACCTTCAGGAAACCGTAAAAACCGAGTTGAAACTGTAAAAAAAACACGTTAGTACTGCTAAAAAACCTTAAAGAAACCCTAAAAAATCGCTTGAGATGCGTCTATAAAAATTCCTTTGTTTAAATCAATTACATTGTAGTAATTATTTTTATACCTAGTAAGATTATATATTAAGGGCACTCATTACAATAGTACACAATTGCATATTGAAATCAACAGCAACAACTACAATAGTTCCTTAAAGTTATTCAAAATGTTCGCTAGGTGTGTACTTTTAATTTTCCTTTACGATTATCTTTTATATAATTATTGTAGAAATATAATCATAATAGCAACAATTTTCGTGTGACGTTTTCCCTGGAGATTTGATGAATACTTTTAAATAACACCAATCAAAAATTGCTTGGCTCTAATATTTTAATTAAGGAATATGATGATGATGATGATAGCAAAACAATCAAACATTTTGGTAGTGTGTTACTAGATTTTTATCCAATTATAATTAGCGATTTTAGAAACGGTTTGAATAAAAAGAAGAGTGTATGTAATGATACTCCACGATAAAAATGATATGTAAGAAAAACACTGTGCCTTGCGAGTTAAACAACTTGAGAACCGTAAAAACGTTAAAACACCCAATTGAAACCGCTGAAAACCTTAAAGAAACCTTAAAAACAAAGTTAAAACCGTAAAGAACGTCAAAACCCCTAAACAAACAAACGCTAAAAATCACCAGAGAACCACTAAAGCGACTATACAAAGCAAAAAGTAATCTTAAAAACCGCTAGAGAACCGTAAACACGCTAAAAGAAAATCTGTGTGACGTTTTCCCAACCAGTATTGACAGATAAATCAATCAACTTTAAAAGCAAGAAACGATGTGTATTTTGATAGTGTGTTACTAGATTTTTATCAAATAATTAGTGATTATAGAAACTGTTTGAATAAAAAAAAGAAGAGGGTATCAATGATACTAGTCGTATTAACAAAAATTATATGGAAGAAAAAACAGCCTTGTGTGTTAAAGAATGAAAGCGAATCGTAAAACGATATAAAACCACGTTAGAACTGCTAAAAACGACTAAAAAACCCATAAACAAACCCTAAAAACCACTTGAGAACCGTAAGAAAACCTTAAAGAAACCCTAAAAACCACTTGAGAACCGTCAGAAACGGCTAAAAAACCTTAAAGAAACCCTAAAAACTCAAAAACATTAATAACCACGTTAGAACCGTTAAAACGACTAAAAACCATAAATTTAATAAACAAAAGTAACTCATTAAAAAATGATTAGTTTTAGAACAATTATAAAGTTTTTAGTATAGTTCTTTACTGTATTCGGCATTAACTTATAATAACACCATGTAAATATACTCAGGTAACAATATATCTCTAAATACCTAAAAATACTTTTTGCATAATATTAACGAGTGCCATAGAACAAGTCCATACGGAAAAACAACAGCGAAAAACCGTCGTGGTAATTAATTCTTAGTCTGCAGAACAGCTGTGCGTTGCATTGTATGCATTCTAATGGGATGTTGTTACATATAGGGGGAGCCTAGCGATTTAACATTGTTTCTTATGGAAAACAGACACAAATCCTCTCAATATATGCGATCTTTGTGTGCAGAGCTAATAAGCTTCATTCTGATTGGTTGGTGATATACCAGTTAAGTGTACAAATAGCGAGGTTAATCAGTCGTTAGGCTCAGTGTGCCGCGTATGCCGTTGCGAATAGTCGTCAACCCCCGAGCGGTATTTTAATAACTATAGGTTATTCGGTGTGTTTAACAATTTTGATCTCTATTATTATCTATATCGTTAATTGATAGGTAATTAAAAAACTTCGGTTGTATCAGCTAAAATTATATTTATAATCACAAGTAGCATTACTCTACCTGGCACAAAATTGGGGTTTGTTCTATCTCATACGCATTCTAACTAGTTTATAATAGCAATAAAACGAAATGGAGAAATTTAAGATAGAAAAAAATGTCATTAAGAGAGTAAGAAGATTTAATTTAGCGGGTCGCACCATTGAATTTAAACTTAAACCGATCCCTGACAATGTAGAACCTGTAGGTTGGATTAGGGATGGTATTAGGGATATTATTCGTTACGCCATCAAAGATTTGGAACCAACAGATCAAGTTGGTTTCAGCTTTTGTAGCAAACATTTCGAAAAGGGTACCGGGTGGGTTAGGTTTCAAGAAGCCTCCAAGATTAATATCGATGATGTTTGGGGAGTTCTTAATGGAATTTTCCAATCAAATTCTAGCGGCTTAAACACAGACACATTCTGCTTTGGTGTAACTTCTGTCAAAATCCCTGCTGGAAAAGGAAAAAGGTGCACAAAATACAACAGCTTTGAAGAGGAATCTAGAAAACGTAGAGGTATCGTAGTGATTAATAACAATGATAATTTATGTTTACCTCGGGCATTAGTTGTGGCAATAGCGCACATCATGAAAGACCCCAATTATGAAGCTATAAGACGAGATATCAGAAAAGAGCAGACAACTCGTGCTAGAGACATGATAAGAGAAATTGGTATTCTTATTCCCGAAGATGGTTGTGGTATTCCTGAACTTCAATCTTTTCAGACCTATTTAAAAGATTATAAAATTACTGTTTACACGTATGCCAACAAAGGCCGAGATGTGATGTTTAAGGGGACCGATGCTCCACACAAACTTAATTTACTGTTTCATAATGGGCACTTCAATGTGATTACCTCTCTAACTGCAGCTTTCGCATGTGGTTACTTCTGTGAGGAATGCAATGTTCCTTACAATACTAAACACGATCATAGGTGTGGTGGAGTATGCATATCTTGTCAGCAAGTACCATTGTGCATTGCAGAATGCAAAATTAAATGTATAGACTGTCTTAGAACCTTTAAAAGTAAGAATTGTTACGACAACCACAAAAGTAAAGGTGTAAACGGGGGAGCTAGTGTAGTTGTTACATCACTTTTCCTTGTAATACTAAGTGCTTGATTTGAATATCCAATACGAGTGTATATCTCTCAACGGTCATATTGAAAAACTCACTATAAAGAATGGCTTTTCTCGATAAACTAAAATGTAGGTATATTATTTTATTACACATTATCTTCAATCCTTCCATGATAACTCGGAGAGGCTTTGGAATTTCGTACACGTCTTCTGGTTATGATCTGTAGAACATCCTGTATAGAAATGCATAAATACATAATCGATAATATTACACATTACACAAATGGGTCAAATGTATTACCTTTTCATAGTTTTTCAATGCGCCACTTCATAGATATCGGACCCCAATTGCCAATTCCAGCTAATGGACGACGCCGAACGGTGCATATCGTTGCATCAAAACTTATAACGGCCACAATTGCAATTCTATAAAGCGTCGGCATAGATGTTTAGATAGTGCGGCTGAATGTGTCCTACAAGCGAAATGGTAATAAAATTTAACGATACAAACGTAGCCCAACGGAAAGCCAATTTTAATACGCTCACGAATTCTTTTGCTGTACCTTTTTTTTCAACAACGCGCACGGCGGTGCACACAGAAGCTTTCCGAATCGGACTCTAAACGTGACCCCCATTCGTTAATTGGTAATAAATTCCCTTGGTCCGGTGTTTTATGCGTTTATAAAATGTCCGGCTAGCGAGTATAGAGGCGTTGTTTTCGCATGCTGCGGCAGTAATGTGCCCTATCGAATTACACGGTTATAAACCGACGTTCTGAGTAGTTTATTGTGCCAGTTTGCTGGATTATAATAAAACAGTGGATAATGGACAGGTGGGTGAAACAGCGTGTTGCTGCTGTTTGGGCACATATTTTGCTTATTCGGCATATCTAATTTCTAACTTAGTTCGGGTTACGCCCGAATAGATTGTTGAATGCTTTATTTGATACGAGTGTGTAATAGCTGTTTTACACTACCCAATTTTGTACAGTAAGTAGGTAATAACATCATCTTAAACAAAAATTGTGATGGTTTTTCTTTTGCTGGGTAGTTTGTCTAGGAATTGAACCATCTATCTATGAACCACTATCTTCTTGTGTAACTTCTTGCGCAAGAATTGCGTAGTGTAAAATGGCTATAAGATAATTATACCAGCTGTTATTTTGTTATATAAAGATCGCTTTGCTGAACATTTAAAAACTATATTAAAAATTATTTTTAAGCTATGGCTTCTTTGTTTAAAAGCAGAAATTTAAGAAAAACGTATGCCGTCATTTTTTGCTACGTGATATGTTGTACCTAATCCATCTTAGCAGTTTAATGGCATAAAAGTTACAATTTATTATTTTATCTACGACTCACATATAATAAGTTCATTGCATACGTATCTATGACTATATAATCTCCAAAGCCGAGCAGAACTTGGGCAACTGGTGACACCTGAGTGATGGAGCGGCGTTTGTCCAGCAATAGCACCTTCGTATATAACACCGTACTCCAAAGAAATTTAAGAAAAACGTATGCCGTCATTTTTTGCTACGTGATATGTTGTACCTAATCCATCTTAGCAGTTTAATGGCATAAAAGTTACAATTTATTATTTTATCTACGACTCACATATAATAAGTTCATTGCATACGTATCTATGACTATATAATCTCCAAAGCCGAGCAGAACTTGGGCAACTGGTGACACCTGAGTGATGGAGCGGCGTTTGTCCAGCAATAGCACCTTCGTATATAACACCGTACTCCAAAGAAGTGCGCTTACCTCGAAACCGTAGTAACATTGGCCCATGAAATAATTCGATATGCCGCCACGAGAAAGAATGACAGTAAAAGTTTTGGCGATTCAACGATCGAATACACAGGCATGACTCAGGCAACCAAGTACAGCGACGACAGTGACGTACGCTTTGTTTTATACTATACTCGACGGACGGATAGTGTGTAAATAACTTGTCCCTATAATATCAAATAATTTTAGCAATAATTTGTATTAATAATAATTATTTATTTAACAAGATATTACTGTTAACATTTGCTATTACTACATTCTCCAAATTTTCGATAGGTAATGATGTTCTTTTAGAAGTTAATAGTTATTTAACCAACACGTATATTAAAAAGAGCGATTAATGATCGAGACTGTTTAACGTGGGAGCGAACCGAGCGCGTTAATTGTTGAGATCATTAATCGCCGTTTAATATTCGAGTTGGTTACAAAATTTTTCCGTCGATCGTATTCTTCTAGCTTCGTCTACATAGATTTTTCTTCGCCGATGTCTTTTTAGATTATATGACAATTTATGTAACTGACACTGACAGTTCTAGAGAGCGGTATGTTTTGAATGGAAGGTTTCATTTCACCCTTCCTCCATGCATTTCACATATGTTCGATTGGCCAATCAAACAACGTCAGTATGTCGTGTGATTGGCTATAACAAATAATGCATTAATAGAAATCGTGCATTAATGGAGTTGCTTAATAAACGATTTCCTATTCACTAACTAAATAATCGATCGACGGAAAAATATCTTTTTGATATAAAATATAAAAATTTCAAAGCAGTGCATTAAATTACATTTTAGTATGTAGACTACGCCAGAAGAAAGCGATCGACGAAAAAATTCTCGACTGTTGACGCACTTACTAATCGTTCGTGCGTTGAACAGTCTCAATCATTAACCGCTCTTTTTAATATACTTGTTGGTTAACTAGCTATTAAAACCACATTTTTCCTATGAGATTTAGATGTATAATCGCAAAAAACTGATTCTTCACTCTGACGTAAATTAGGTAATTTCCTTTTGCGGCCTATTGGTGTAAACCTTGGACTTTAGGTGCCCCCAAAGAGAAAAATCAAATAGTTGCAAATCAGGCGACATAGGTGGCCATTCAATGGATCCTCTCCTTCCAATCAACGTCTGCAGAAAAAATTAAATTAATTACTTTTGCAGTTGGACAACGTAATGCTGCCGGACACCATCTTGTTGAAACCAAATGTTCTTTAGTTCTAAAACAGTTTCCAGTAGTTTCCAAAACAGTGTTCTGATAAACTCAATTTATTGCAAGCAGATTTTGGTAAGTTTCAGTTTTGCAGGATTGGTGATATTGCTTGTAAAATAAGTAAATGTCAAGTAAAAATACATAACCACAATGTCGCTACCAGTAGACACTTGAGTAGACACCAACTGTCGCAGGCAAAAATTGTCTAATACGTGATGTAACATGTCCGAAGTTTCTAAATTTCATTATATTAATGTACCAAAGTAGACAAAATAGTTTATCCGTTTTTGATTAAGTTAAATTGGTATGTATGTGGGAAAATATTCCGAATTTGAGGTTCTGGAGTTTTGAATAATTGCTTATAACTAAAAAAATTATAAAACATAAAAAAATGTCTCCAATAAAAAACTGTTTAGAATTGGTCTAAGAATTATAAATGTAAAAATATACAGGCTATTCCATTTAAAAAAGAAAAGCTTACCAAATTGTCATAAAAAATGAACAGAGAGATATGTAGGTGTTCTGGTAATTTTGACTGATTTTAATTAACTGCTTAAAATTTAAAAATGATTCATTTTACAAAAAGATTATTTTAATAAAAAAATGTTTAGAATTAGTCCTAAAATTACAAAATGTAAAAATCTACAGGGTGTTCCAGTTGAAAAAGAAAAGTTTATGAAATTTCTATAATAAAATGCACAGCCTGTATATTAAAAATATATTTGAATGATGGATTGTTTAAAGTCAAAAAACTTTTGTTTGAATATTTTTTTGCAATTTCTTGCCGTTGATGAGTTATTTAGGTGGTCCGGCAATTTTGGCTAACCCTGTATACCCGGTTAGTCAACATTGGATTTCGCAAGCCTAAATACTACTGACCCCCATAAATCTGGGCCCATAAATCTCTCATGCTGCGAGAGGCTAAGAGAATGCTTTTTAAAATATAAAAACAGTATTTTAATAAATACCTTTCATACATTAACCGTTCATATTAACCGCATAATACCCGCATCATGACTTCCATTACGATACTTCACTCGCCACAGATTCAATTCCACGAATTCAACGGCAAAACTCCATTATTTTAAGTAGATCGCGGTAAATTAATCAAATATGTCCACGTCGTCTTCGTCTTCGCGGTTTATCTCGATCTCGCGCAAAATTTAAAGAAGATCAAATTGCGCGCAGCGGAATCTCGTCACAGAGTTTCGTATTAAAAAATCCGGTTCCGCTAAATTTTCTCATCACGGTCTGAATCGCGAGAAATGGGACAGAAGCGATCCTGCGACGCTCTTTTATTTTCCGCTTGGCGAGCGGTCGCATTTCAAATAATAACTGATCCTATTTCACACTCCGCTGTTCTAAGCCCCAGACGTCTTCTCCTATATATTAGTACTGTCAACGGCCGTGCCGTGGCGCTCCTCCACGTGCAATTGCCGCAAATGTAAGTAATGCTTTCACGTTACGACAAATAAGGTATGAGCTTATTTAAGACAGGCCAAATTGTAAGTGTACAGCTTGAGGAAATGACTTTAAAATGGACTGTTGTAGTTTGTGATTACTAAGGATATTCTACACAGTCTAACAGCACAAAAAACCTAAAATTACAACTAATTAAGTGGACTAATGGTATTATTAAGTTGCCACTTAATTCTCGCAGCACAGTGTTGGCTTTTGATACTAACTCTTTGCTGGAACTGGCTCTCATGACTGGAGACGTGCCACCCTCACAGTAGCCTGAGATGATAAAAAAATATTCGAGTACTGAGTCCTGCGGCACTCCTTTCGCAACTTCGTTGCATTCTGACATCCTCTCCCTCTAGCAAGTGACCTGTATCCTTTTCGAAGGTAAAGTCTTGTTATTGCCCGCATCTGTGGCGCGTCTGAAGTTGTTTTGGGTTTCAATATTACATACATAAAATATCGTATAATCGCCAAAATATGGTTTGTATTATAGTCATCCTAATAGATAGTTGAATCTATTTTTGATTACTTTTCCGTGATTATCCCGCTTTTCCTTACTGCTAAACGGCATTATACATCCACAATCAACCGCAATTACGGTTTATTTGATTAAATGTCAAACCTAACGCTGAGGGCGCGGCGCCGCTTGATCCAAGTATATTTTGTTGGCGTTGCTTGGCAACGACACCGGCGCGGCGCGGCGGTCTGTAACCAAGCTCCAGTTGGGTACCTGAAGGTTTTTTGATTATTACACCATTATTTTAAAAAAGAATGTTATTAACATGTTATACATTATTTTAAAAAAGAATGTTAATAACATGTTATACATTGCGGTAATGCGAAAAACACGACTATCGGAAAATGCAAAAATTCAACATGGCGCCCATAACAAAAACAAAAGTTATGTCAAATTAAAAAATAACACTGCATTCCTTGTTAAAAAGTACCTCGAGAATGTTTTTGTTTCCAATGTCTAGTTACATTTGGTTTTCAATAAAGAATTAAAAACGATATCGTAACATTTCAGTTTTTTGTTGATATCTTCAAAATGAAAAAAATGATAGCTTACATTTCTTTTCAGATAAATGATTAGCATAAAAATACGAAACTTTGCCAAATTTAAACATAGGCTCTATCTCCACTAATAAGCGAGATCCCATGGTGAGCCTCAAAATTGTATCACCCGGTATAGCAATTATTAACTATAATCATTATTTGAACGTGCATTACTGAAAATGTATATGTCCAGCGATAACAAAGCTCAACTCAACACCGAATTACATTGCACGTGCAAAACGTTTCAACGCGATTTCAAATAAACGCGGCGCGACGGATTTCGATAATATAGCAATAAATTATGGCGACAATCAAAAAGTACTCGTGCGAATTGTCCACCCCGGCGTCAACCGCAACGTTATAATAAAATAATTGAAACAAAGCTGTATGCGTTTATTTAAAACGAACAGCACACCCTCTCGATTTCCCGCATAAATATGTAATAATAATAAATCAGCGGGGTGTGCGAACGCGTTTAAATAAATAGAAAACGTTTAATTGCAGTTTCTAGCCCGACGAATTGTGTACGCACTCTATTTTGTGTTTTTATTGCTGTGATAAATTTGCCCATTATCACCGTTTGATTTATGACCTGGACAGCAGTCCAGCTATTTATTTGTTGTATGGTGCTTTTGTAAACACTCGTTAATTAAGCATTACCACTATTGATAGTTTTTTAAAAAGCTTGACAACCATGGTCCAGCTGTTAAAATTATTTTAATTTTCATTATTGTATATAAACATAAGGAGAACACTCCAACTATGCAAAGAACTTCTACATACCTATACAATAAGTACGTATATTGTAGTGACCGACAGCCAAACAACAATGAAAACCGTGCTGGTGTAGTGGTTTCAGAATCACCACTCTTCACTACTCATGTGGAATAAAGTTAGGACGTGTACTAAATTCCATTGGCACTATCAACAAGGTCATTAATAATTCCTACCTCCACCATTCTGATCGGAATTACAAAGTTGTAATTGAAAGACAGACGAAAGATGAAAGACATACCATTTACACGATCCATGCATGAATAGTTTGAATTATTAAAGTTGAAATCAAAACATTTAGGGTACGATCTAGGAGAAGGTTCAACATATGGTGTTCGAAAACAAAATTTTGTGTTAGAGCAAAAAAGTGATATCAAGTTAAATTTGTTGATTTGAAACTCAGTTTTTTTCTTTTTTTGTTTGCGTATGTATCTTTTATTTTCTTAATTGCCTTAATTGCCGTTTTTTTTTATTTGTGAAACCTCGGATATAAAGGGAGTTATTTATTGTAGAAATCTGCGTACATTAATATGAAAATTCGAAATAGTTATTACAAGATGGCGGTAATTCTTTAAATTAAAAAACTAGAGCCACGCCCGGGATTCGAACCCAGGTGTACGGATTGCCGGTCCGACGTTTTACCAATTAGACTAACGTGACTTATGACATTCACTAGGTTAATTATCACTAAAGGAATATGAGTAGAAGTTTCTACCTTTAGACATAACCTAGATAATACTTGATAAATTACATCTGATAGGTTTCACAATTGAAATATGTCGTAAGGTAGAAACTTCTACTCATATTCCTTTAGTGACAATTAACCTACTGAATGTCATAGGTCACGTTAGTCTAATTGGTAGAACGTCTGACCGGCAATCCGTACATCAGGGTTCGAATTCCAGGCGTGGCTGTAGTTTTTTAACTTAAAAAATTACCGCCATCTTGTATTAACTATATTCAATTCACGGAAATACAGTTACACGATTGTTATTTACAAAAAAAAAATGTTTTCAGATAATTTTGAGATTTTCAAATTCCAAATTTCCAAAAAGCGGCTTTCGAATTTTTGCAGACAAAAACATTATTGTAATAGTTCAAGATTTATTGAGCTACGGATGTATTACAAATTGGGGTTACTCAAAAGACTTTCTCAATTGTGTCAATTTTGCAACGGATTTGACAGAAACAATAAGAAATTATGTTGCTCTACATACGTTAAAGTTTGAGGTTTAAACTTATTAAACAAATTTTTGCCTACTTAGAGCGTTCTGTTATATACATTTTTTAAATGGACTAAAAATATAAAAAGCCTTTACACGCTACTAATAAAAATTTAACTTTAAAGCTACGAAGTGAACAAATATCTGAGAACTTTGCGAGGTGTAGTAGAATAAGTGTTTTTACTGAGCATTTCTACTATCTGATTCTACTATCGGGTACATATTACAGTAGAGAATAACTAAGTACATAGGAATCTCAAATACAAGCTTTCATTTCCGGCTAGCTCCATCACGTCAAATTTTTTTATTTTCCGTTTTTTTGTTGTAAATGCCGGTGGTGGAAACATTTGATTGTCGTATTCGTATTCAACAAAAAATAATATCGAAATAATGTATTAAACCTTCTGTAACACGAAAGTGGTGGCTAAACTGCAATTATTGAATGTTTCGTTCTGACATGACATGAGATAACCTTTTTAAATATAACTTTCAATATTTAAGACCAGGGATCACTTTCTATGTAGGACGAATGTTTCGAAGTTTCAGAACCACAAAAATCATGAAATATTGTATTCATGCTGAAAAAATGAGATTTTAGCGGAAATAGGTCTTTTTGGGTACCCTGATCATTTTTGACCAAGGTACAAAAAAAAATTCTGGGCGAAAGTTCGTATTTAGCCGTTTTATGACCAAACTTAGAGCTGAAAAGCGCTTGGTTCAAAAGGGTCCAAAGGAACAGGATGTTTCCTCTAAGCATTTTGCAAGGATTTTGCAAATGAGCTGCTATTTCTGTAATTTCGTCAAAATAGTTAAATACGAAATTAAAGTAGATGAAATCCTGTATAATTTATGTCTATGACATTTTTTGGCAAAATTAATTGTTTAGCTGTATGAGCAAATTCTTTTTGCTCGAGATCGTGTCTGCATTAAAATTTTTAGCCAGGATTTGACAATTATTTCCATTCTGACAGTAGATAGCGCCAAACGCTGTTTTTTACAATACCTACTGTCACTATTATCAAAATATCTGTCAAATCCTGGCTCACTTGTTTTATTTGAGTGCAGACACGATCGATTTCGGTCAAATACTCTCAAGCAGGTAAACTATTAATTTTATATATTGTATGATAACGTCCTGTGCCTGGACACATAGATTCTTTTTCATATGGTTCCTTTCTTCTGAACATAATACACTTGAGAGTAATTAAATCGACTCACGCACGAGTACAGAAAAGTGTGATTTTTTCAAAAAATGCTTGACTAGTGTAGTGAAACATACAGTGTCTAAAAGCCTGAAACTTCAGCTTTAAGGTTACACTATTATCATAAAAATTAAGTGGATACTTTTTGCAATGATGCCATTTAAATCAAAGTGTTGGGACATTGGTAATTTAGGAGAGGGAATTGTGGTTGCTTATTTTTCACATGAAACAAGAAAACTGAAGTAATTTTTTTGACACTACACGGTGTTATTCCCTCTGGTCCTGATGACAGCTTGTAATTGATTTGTCATCGATGTTATTAATCTGACAACGTAATCTTGAAAAATTGCGTTCCACTCCTCTAACAAAGCCGTTTTCAGCTCATTAGTATTCGCAGGAACATTATTTCTAGCCCGGACCCTCCGTTTAAGATGGTCCCATAAATGTTCTAAAAGTCTGGATTGGCCGCTGGCCACTCCATCGTCCGTATACC
Source organism: Melinopterus prodromus (assembly GCA_964023965.1). Taxonomy (NCBI): domain Eukaryota; kingdom Metazoa; phylum Arthropoda; class Insecta; order Coleoptera; family Scarabaeidae; genus Melinopterus; species Melinopterus prodromus. Next base: position 14,172,067 of record OZ030397.1, read on the forward strand.
GATCTCGTTTAGGAACTGCTTACTGGTACGTGAGGTATGACAACGAGCATTATCGTGCATCAACTCAAAGTTATCACCTATAAATCCAGCGTAGGGCACAAAATCTACCAACATCATACCAGCCAACATCATAGCGGAGCCGGCGCCATATGCAACTGACACAACACGGTGCAAATCGCTCACCCGGACGCCTGTAGACTTGAGCTCTCCTGTCACTGCCATGTAGACACATTCTGCTCTCATCAGTGAACAGGACCGATCGCATTTGCGCTATTCCCTAATTCAGGTGCTCTAGAGCAAATTGGAGGTGCGCTTGCCGGTGCCTTGCTGTCAATGTCGGGTGTGTGGCAGGACGTTTTGGAGTGAGGTTCGCTTCCTTCAATCGTCTACTCACAGTCCAGTAGCTGACAGCGTCTCCACGAATACGTTGCAGCTCCTGTTGTACAGCAACGCAGGTCAAATCACTATTGTGCAATGAGCTTGAAACAATAAAACGATGGTCTCTTTTAGAAGACTTTCGATAATTATTGGCTCTCGGCCTCCGATTAAAGGCATCAGTCTCAACGAATCTTCCGATTACTGTTGATACGGCTGACTGACTTAAATGCAGCTGGGCAGCGACTGCTTGCTGTCTGACCCTCTGTTGTACCAGAGCGATTACTTCAGCGGCCCTTTTTGGCGTGGTATCCATGGTTTGGTGTAGTGGTGGGCGATGTTTATCGATGTTTTAGAAACATCGATGTTATGGTTCGATGGTCGATGTTTTTGCCATCGATGTTTTTATTTTTAAACATCGATGCTGACATCGATGTTTTGCAAACATCGTGCAGCAACAACAGCAAAAATGAGATATAGGATCCGGGCGTTTAGATCCGCGCCAACATGAGTTGCTGCTGTTTGTGTTTACTTACGACTAGTGATTTTTTTTACTTTACTCTGCAAAATTAAAAAGATATTAGTTGTGCCAGGGATACCGTTGTGTAAGGGTGAAAATTTAGGTGCTACAATTATCTTGTTGAAAAATTCACTGTTACGTAGATACTAAGCACGTTGATTTACCCTTTATGTAAGTAAAAAAAAAGAACAAAACACTAAATGTAAACATTTTATAGAGATTAGTTTGTATGATACCGCTTTAAAGTTTGAATACACTTTATGTTTAATAATAATATGGAAAGTATGAAAAAAATAAATAAATCTAGGCGTGTTTTAGTTTCTTTCTAGTCCTTCTCATTTTGTGTTTACAATTGGAAAATAAAACAAAACTAAATTAAAATAAGCTCTATAAGCAGAAGTTATAATGATGTATTATTATAGAAAATTATAGACAAAAACGCTGTCCGCTGAAAACATCGATGTTTTCAAACATCGATGTTTTATAGCCGATGTTTTTATACTATCGATAGTTGGTATCGATGGTAACATCGATGGTCAACATCGATATTTTGCATCGATGTCCCATCACTAGTTTGGTGGAATCAATGTCTGCAAATCTCGGAGTTGTGTCCCTGCCAACATCTGACAAGTGACGGCTCACGAGTACCTAAGGCAGTGGTTCTTAACCTTTTTGAAGTCAGGGAGCACTTATGATCATACGAAAAATTTGCGCAGCACCAAAACATTGACATAACTTTTACTCAAAATTAAAACGATTATAAAATAACAGTTACAAAATAACATTAATTAGAAAAAATATAAATAAATATATATGAATAGTCTACCTTTTTTTCAGCAGAATTATTTTTTAGAAATCAAATGTCATTTTGAGTACAATGTTTTATATGGTCTTATGTTTTTTCCATTTCTTAAGAAGTTACAGGCGTTTGAAATGTTAACAAACAAAGAAAAATGAAAGATAAAATAAATATCAAACAATGCGAAAACGACTGCTGGGCGAATAACATAATCAATACCCATTACAACAATAAAAAGTCAATAAATTTAAGTAACAAAATTAAAATCCACATAAAACTTTTTACAGATTTTCTTCTAAAAACTAAATTCCGAGTAAAAAGATTTTCTCAATTCCTTAACAAGTTGTAGCCGTTTAAAATACGGTTTTATTGATATTTTTATCAGCTCTAACTTGTTACCGAATTGAAAAAATTAATACTCGAATGAAGCTTTGCGTCGAAAATCGTTAGTCTGATACGAAATAAGAAAAATAACAAAAAGGTATATTTCTGTATAAATTTAGAACATAACTGGAATTTTGGAATTTGTTTCTTCAAACCAACTCTTGAATGTTTGAGGGAAAAAGCACTCTCGATGTACCGAATTGCTTCCGAAGTTTTCTTTTTGCCAGTATTCACATAATTCCACATTTTGTGTGTGTGTGTGTGTATGTTTTGATTTTCTGGCCCCACAAAATTTTGTTCGTGAACTATCACCTGGTGGGTATAAATGCCGCCACCTATTTGGTATATTGTGATAGTTCCTCCAAGCATCTGATATGTTCGCGGTAATATAAATTTAAATATTATAAAACTTTCAAAATCTTCTTAGTTTGCCAAATATTTAGGTAGTTTGGCTAGATTCTTTATATTAGCACTTATGTACCACCTACTCAAGTAGTTTTGACAAGCTCATTTTTAATACAACTTTATACTAATCTAAGGCTTAATAAATCCGCACATAACATGTGGATGATATGTGGATGAGGGCAGAAATATATATTATCAAAACATCATATTTATTATTTTCATTTTAGGGAATATATTTCAAAATATTTACATATTTTCAGGACTTTTTATGTGGCATGTGTAGCAGATCTATATCCATTTTTATTCTAATTGTATTATATTCAAAATTCTTCAAAATTCTTGAAAATTATTTTATTCATATTTATTACTATTTGATAATTGTAAATGTTTTTTTTTTTTCTACTTTCCGTTCGTTATAAACTCTTAACGAAACCGCTTTCGGTGTCATTATGAAAACACTAGAACACAAACTTTTAGTAACTTTTGGTTTTCCAAGATTTATGATATTGACGTCAAGTGTCAAATAAGGCTGACATCTTAATCGCTATTGGTTCGCCTCAGTCGTAGTTGTGAACTTTACACTAAGTACCAACTGTTGAATATAAAATTACTTTAAATTGTAAGGTAACAAGCGCATTTTTCGAAATTTTTGTTAAATTAATGTTGCAAGGTAGAAAAAATAGTATATAACAAAACAACTCCTGCGCCAATTTTTGGCTTCTAAAACTTGTATTGTAGTAGTAGTAATAATCTTTATTCCAACATCCAGCTGTGTACAGGTTTATTACACAATTAGTTTCATTTAATAATTTTCATTTGGTGTTCGAACGGGCTATTGATCTAGGTCTTTCTGCCCTGCTCCATCTCTTATTTTGGGTGTCTTCTTGTATTATAATATACTATAATTGTTAGTTTTGTTGAAGTTAGAATATTCTGTACAAATACAAATATTATTATTTCAATCACATACGGTAAATGAGTCAACAATTTCGGTTTTCATAATTTTGCGGAGCACTTGCAAGAAGCTCGCGGAGCACCAGTGTTCCGCGGAGCACCGATTAAGAACCACTGACCTATGGTAACTGCCTAAGTTATCGTCGATTGTATGAGCGATTGGTGGTTACCGCTAACGCATACTATGCTTTTTCGTATTCTCCCACTTAAAACTGCATATTTAAATAAGTAAGCGCTTGATTTTAATGCTAAATGGTGTTATCTTAAAGCTGAAGATCCAGGATTTTAAACACTGTATGTTTGCAATACATTGGACATACTTTTTTGAACAAAAATCTCATTTTATGGCCTCTTAGTACGTGAGTCGATGTTCTTGCTCGCAAGTGTATCTTCACAAAGTAGGGAAGGTCCAATGCGGAAGTCATATTCTCATTCACAAAATATTTATCTCCATGGCAATAACAAAGTCAACGTCAGCTTAGCTTAATGTAAGCAAGAAAGCAATGAAAAGAAGCGTGTTAATCGTATGCGCTGTTATTATTGGCACAGATGCTACCCTCAATGGAATCTATCAATGGTTGTTCGGTAAGTAACCCTACGCAACACATAAATTGTATTAGTTTGACGATTTAAAGACAGATACCGACGAAAATCTAACTCATGTACCGAGTAACCCCCAACCGTATATATTGAACATAAACGATACAATAACAGAGGATATGATGCAGATGCTACAAGACGCCACAGGTGAGAGATTTTAATTTTTTAGTTTGTCAATTTTATTGTTGATGATTTCCATACACATTTTAGATGGTGAAGCGGGAGATCAGATGCAATATAGGCCCACAATACCCAACCCCTGGTCTAAAAAGACTACAACGTGAGTTTCAAAAAAATAACAGAATTGTGTGCTGATATAAACACTTCTGATTGTCGAAATTGTAAAGTCACATTTGAAGGTACAGGCTCTCCTATTTGAATGTTCATATTAGGGCATTTGACATTTGTAAAATTAGAGAAATGAAGCTATTCATTTTGGAAAAATTCAAACCCAGCGACCTTTTGCATACACCTTTGGTTGGATTTTACAAATAACGGGCAAACAATCCACATAGAATAGTGTCAGCGTCGTAAGTTATTGATAATTTAGTAGCTAAAAATTGTTTAAAATAGTCTAAATTGTAAGTGGCTTTAATTATACCAATTCTTACATATCTTTCTCTATCAACTGTTTCTTGTAGATTCATGCTTTTAACTGTTGGTCGGCGCTTTTAAAGTTTTAGGGTTTTAGGGGACTTTACATCAATATGACTTACTCAAATCAAATATTCGTTGATTTTCGGCACGTAGGAATTTCTAGGGATACCAAAAAACAAAAATAAAATTTAAATTTTTAATCAAAAATCTATACTTATGCCCTTTCAAATGATGTATCACTAGGTAGGGGGTGCCATTTCAAATTGCGAACTGGGTGGCTGCGGGGCGAAGGGATGAAACCTAAAATTCTCTAGGTACCATTTTTGAATTTCCCCTTGGATATCGTAATCGACGTGTTTCCGGCCAAAGCAATAATCGCATCAGGTCAAGAGTTATTAAGGGTTGAGTTATGGGGGTTATGGAGTTATGTGGGGTGACTGGGAGCGAAGGGATGAAACCTAAAATTCTTTAGGTACCATTTTTGAACTTCCCCACAATATCTAAATTGACGTGTTTAGACTCACAGCAATAATCGCATCAGGTCAAGAGTTATTAAGGGTGGATACTGTTGAAATGAACACACTGTATATTTTTTACTTTATGATAAAGTATTGCAACCGTGCCGAAAAAAAATTATTTTAGCGGAAATAGGTTTTTTTGGGTCCCCTGATCATTTTTGACCAAGAATGAAAAAAAATTTCTGTGTGTATGTGTGTACCCAAAATTTGATTTCCTATTTCTTGTAGCCACATAATTTGCTTCACTGAACCATGCCAGCTTTGGCGAATACACTTCTTCGCGAGCATAGCCACTTTTCTTACTGTTTTCAGTTTTGTGTACTTCTTGTCTGTAGACATCTTTAATTGATTTAATTTTAGCCTTCAATTGCTTCACACCCATTCTGCCAATTAACTGTTTTTCACTACGTTCATTATAAAGACGTTGGAAAATTTCACCTTTTAATTTTGTGTTACAATAGCCGTTGTCTATTATATTCCATAACAAAGGGTACTGCTGTGAGATATTAAGAAACTCCACAATATTATTTTCGTTCAACTTCATTTTAACGCCCAGCAATATTCAGGAGATGACAGGAGATGACAGAAAATACAACAACACCGTATTCACGACACGTGGTTTACTCGCTAGCTAGTTGGATACTGAGCGAGTGAACAATTTTATGTGTCATCATCAACACTATCCCACTAGCCGACACACTCGCTTCTAACCTCGCCAACTAGCTAGCAGCTTGTAAACTCGCTCAATGTAATTGAGGCTTTCGACGTTTTATTTTTTATATTTTGAAATACCTTTTTGGCAATTCTTCCTATGAAAATACTCGACATACAATGCCTTATGCTATTTGTTCGTTCGAGGGGCAGTTCTTCATACGTTCACCGTAGTACAAGAATCTTTTACAAGCGTGCATTTGAATTATGTTTACATAAGTTTTGTTGCATTTCTGCAGATAAACAACGTGGGTTTTACATAAGAACCCGCTTCATAACCTTCTGATGGATATATCTTGGAAATGGTCCGCTTTTAATTGCGTGTTATTGTTTTTTTTTTACTATAACATGTGACGTTTTAAATCATGTTTTAAAACACTTTGGGAGCGAAAGGGCTTGACATCCCTCACTCGTATCTTAACGACATATAGACATTTTTGTAGAGAATTAAAATATTGAGCAAGTTCCTAATGTCACGGATGAAAGTCTCCATTATCGACAGGATTAGATACGAAGAAAAAGCGCTGTGAATTTACAGTACTTTATTGTCGATAATACTTTGGTTTCACTTTTTCACGCTCGATTTCGGCTGTATTTAGTACCAACCATCATCAGGTGAGCTGGAAAAAGATCATACAGTAAACAATACATTCAAGCAATCAACTATATCATGTGGCGATCAAGCACAACAAAAACAAAGATAAAAGTAAAAAATGTTCACAATGTGGAATATAAAATGTAACGGCTACAATTCTTATGTCGCGGTCGTTTTTATGAGAAATATAATATAATACGAATATCGCATGGCGTACCCATGTAAAAAAAGGGGGGAGAAAATTATTCCATGTGGTTGTGCCCTGGCTCAAAATCTAGGGGATAATCTGGTTTTGAGCCAGGGCACAACCACATGGAATAATTTTCTCCCCCCTTTTTTTACATGGGTACGCCATGCGATATTCGTATTATATTATATTTCTCATAAAAACGACCGCGACATAAGAATTGTAGCCGTTACATTTTATATTCCACATTGTGAACATTTTTTACTTTTATCTTTGTTTTTGTTGTGCTTGATCGCCACATGATATAGTTGATTGCTTGAATGTATTGTTTACTGTATGATCTTTTTCCAGCTCACCTGATGATGGTTGGTACTAAATACAGCCGAAATCGATCGTGAAAAAGTGTAACAAAAGTATTATCGACAATAAAGTACTGTACATTCACAGCGCTTTTTCTTCATTCCTAATGTCACTCATTGTTTTGTCAGATCCATAGAAAGCAAGTTGTTAAATTTAATTTAACAATTCGGTCGTCTTTGACAGTGAATAACTTGCGACGCACATACGATATTGATGGACGTTATTTGTAGTGTCCAACCAAACGTATAGATAAAAATTCAGCTGAGTTTAAATTCAAACAGACTGTATAAATCAAAAAAGAGCTATTAAAGGAACAACAAAGACATTAATTGTCCCTTATGCGTTAATCGATCATCAATCACTTACCTTCCGGGCATTCTGTAAAATTTTAATTTTCCTCCTCCTCGTAGTCTAAAGAGTTATTTTCAGCACCACCAAGAAACCTACCACTACCACGACCACTACCACTTCCACTACCACCACCACCACCACTACTACTACTACTACCACTACCACTACCACCACCACTACCCCGAAACCTACCACTACCCCGCAACCTACCACTACCACTCCAACTACAACGACTAAGGAAATCGATCATGAAGCAATGCAATACAGGGTGTTACCCTCTCAGGTATTGCAATCTTCTTCTTATAAATATATACATATTATGAATACTTCTTATTTTAGATTGACGAGTACATAAAGAGTTTGGAGAGTTTACATCGGAAAACGGTGACGACAAAGACAATAGGTTATTCTTGGAATAATGCTCCAATTCTCGCCGTCGAGATTCAGCAGTCCATCCATAGTGGAGGGACAATCCTCATAGATGCCGGGATGAACGGTGACGAATGGGAATCCGTCAGTCTGGCTGTTGACACGATTTCGAAATTGGAGTCCGGAGAGAATCTTGCACATCTGTTGTGGTTGCGATACGCTATAGTCCCACTTGTCAATCCAGATGGATACGAAAAAGCGTTTCAGGTATTTCCAATCTCAACAGGATTTACTATGGTGGATTAACTTGTAGCTTATTGCAGGTCACTTAGCTGTGTGGTTGCTTTTCAAAGTTTTTGCCTTATTGTTCCAATTCTCTGAACGCCCTGCTTTCATATTCTCCATGATAACCGCTCTCCATCTTGTCTTCGATTGTCGTGTGTTCAGAGTCTTCAGACTAGTCCAGTACTTTTCATGCAATCCGCTTTACCGTTCTCTCATCCGACCGATCTTTTAAGGGTCTCAACCATTGCACTCTTCAATGCCTCTTGTAGTTAATTCCCATATTGTTGCCTTCTGCCTGGCTATGCTTCAATTGTATTTCAAAATGTAATCATTTTAATGTCTTCAGGAAGACACGTCATTGTATTATGTTATTCCAACGTTCTTCACTGGGTAGGCATTGAAGAAATAAAACATTGAACGCAATTATTATACATCAATATTGATTAGCATAGTAGTTCAGACGGTAGAGGGTCCTTGGTTGCACTTTCAAGGACCATCCTATTTTTTTTCATTGGCCATTAGTGCCATTAGTAAACATAAAATTCTAAAACTAAATTTGAAAAAAAAAATCAATAATGGTACCTAAAGAATTTTAGGTTTCCAGATTTAACACCCCATCATTTTAGGATCCCTAGAATTAACACATCTCGATTTTTTTCTATGAGGTCACTTAAAGACTAAAATGTATAAGACTATTCTCGCCAGTGACACATTCATGAAAGTTCGCGAATAGTTCGAAAATAGAATGTATTTTTGTCTATCAAATAATGGTGGCCATTTTGAACATTTCTTATTTTATTTTTTATTTCGTATGATGTAATTTAATTGAACAGTGTATGTCTTCTGTGTAGTCTATCTTAAGAACCAAACGATCGATTTTATTTTTTTTATGGTTGAGTAGAGAATTTTGTGCCCTTTCAAATGATGTATCACAAGGTGGGGGTACTATTTGAAATTTCAAAGTGGGTGGCTGGGGGGTGAAGGGATAAAACCTAACATTCTCTAGGTACCATTTTTGAACTTCCCCCTCGCTATGTAAATCGACTTGTTTCCACTCAAAGCAATAATCGCATCAGGTCAAGAGTTATTAAGGGTTGAGTTATTTCATACCTTCCATCTTCTGTGTAGTCTATCTTAAGTACCAATCGAACGATTTCATTTTTTATCATGGTTGAGTAGAGAATTTTGTGCCTTTTCAAATGCTGTATCCCAAGGTAGGGGGTGTTATTTGAAATTTCAAATTGGGGTGGCTTGGGGGTGAAGGGATAAAACCTAAAATTCTCTAGGTACCATTTTCGAACTTCCCCCTCGACATCTAAATCGACGTGTTTCCACTCAAAGCAATGAGGTCGCATGAGGTCGAGTTATAAAGGTTCTTGAAGGTTTACTTTTGAAATGAACATACTGTATTTGAGTCGTAGATAAATGCATTTGATCATTCTTCTGATTTTTTTACAGTATTGTAATAGTGCCGAAAAAAAATGAGATGTTAGCGGAAATAGGTCTTTTTTTGTCCCCTGGTTATTTTTGAGCAAGGTACAAAAAAATGTCTGTGTGAGTGTGGATGTCTGTGTGTATGTGTGTATGTATGTATGTACCAGATTTGTGTGGCGACGATTCCGGAGAAACTAGTAATGGTATCGGGACGAAAGTTCATATTTAGAAGTTTTATGACCAAACTTAGAGCTGAAAAGATTTTGGTTCAAAAGGGTCCAAAGGAACTAGATGTTTCCTCTAAGCATTTTTTGTCTAAGAATTTGCAAATGAGCCGCCATTTCTGTAATTTCGTCAAAATTGTTAAATAATAAAATAAAGTAGAGGAAATTTTTAGTAATTTATGTCAATTCATATGACAGTCATGATGACAGTTTGGTGTTTTATGATCATAAAACAGCCACCTGTCATCCATATAAATTTATAACTAATATACTATGCGCGCCAAAAAAATGCGTACAGCTAATTTTTACATAATATAATACTGATTTGTTTTTATTTGTTAACTTGACAATTGATGCGTGTTTCGTACTTAAGATTAATGTCAGAATGATAGCGTATAGGTTATAAAAGAACCATTTACAAATCTAACAATAATATTTTCAGTATATTTGGTTGCATATGTAGTGTACGACTTCTTTTGGCACGCATAGTAGGTTAGTCGTAGTGTCCCTGTATTTAGAGAGTACCGCAATAGTCGCCATTTTGGTTCCATTTCTTATGGGCGAAAGGTTATAGTAAGGTTATGTTGACTTTTCAATCCGGCCAGCTGTCAATACTTAGCAGCCATTTTGAGGCCAAGTGTTGGCATAACCAATTGCGGTACTCTATAAATACAGGGACACTAGTTAGTCGTAGATAAAATGTCATATTTGACTCCTACATAATGACGATGATTTATTCGACTTTTGATGATACATGTGACGTAACACGTAAGTCATATTATCTGCGATGATAAAGTCTAGTCCATCCTTAAGTTACTGGGCTACTTCACGTAAATTAAATGTATGTTATGCAATTTCGATTTCTTTAACTATTGTAAAGTTTGGTATATATAGCAATACTTCTTTCGTATAGGATGAACAATATAACGTGAATGTTCACACTGTGGGCAAGTGTCCTGGGATAAACATAGCCAAGAACTTCGTAACTGCTGAAAAGAACACTAAAGGCAACAACGCCGCCGCTTGTCGTGATTTTGGTGGAGACCCTATGTTCTCGGAGAAGGAGAGCACAGCAATAAAAGACTACATAAAAGAATTGGGCGATGTTAAACTTTACATTAACTTACACAGTCAAACTGATGGCTATACTCGTCATTCATGCTTGCAGAATGATACAAGTATGGCTGAGAACGTCCGTAATGCCATATCGGCTAATGATGAGCAAAAACATGGTTTGCAGGCGACTGAGTATTGTACTGGCGTCGGTGGTTCTCCAATTGATTGGGCATTTGAAGAAATTCAAATAAAACATGTTATTGAATTGACTATAAGAAAATTTGTAGGCAGTCCTCGAAAAACGTTGGATGCGTATTTTGAGGGTATTAAGTATGCGGCACTTGAAGTACAACTGACGGATAAAGATGTTGGGACTGCCTTCTACAAGGAATGTTGCTCCAATTCGAGTAGTATTACGAACAGTTTTGATTTGTTTCCATTATTTACTATGTGTTATATATCAGTTTCTGATTATCTGTAATGACATCATTAAATTATTGAAGAACATGGAAATTGTATTTTTAATAGGTTGAGAACAAATTAAAATATTCATAAGGTTAAATAGTTTTATGAAATACGTATAATGTTCCTGTTTAACTAACTACACTTGATGGAGTAGTTTCTTTGGTAGTCACTTCCGCTGAGGAAACCATGTGACGTACGACAACAATTGTGGTACTACATCCAGTGTAGAACTTTTTGTTTAGAACTTGTTCCTTTATTGTCTACAAAAAAATAAATACATATGTCAGTTTGGGTGGATATAGTTTGGCTTAAATATCTTTTTCAAGAAATAATGCCAATGAAAACCATTCGAACATTAATGGTTGATAATGAGGCTGCAATTCGATTAACACAGAATCCTGAATTCCATCGCCGTACTAAACATATACATATCAGACATTTTTTCGTAAGAGAGTTGGTATTAGAAGGATCTCTGATAGTGAAGAAAGTTTTAACAGAGTACCAACTTGCTGATGTTATAACAAAACGCTTATTTAGACCTCGTTTACAGAAGTTGCGAGAAGTTATGAGATTGCTGAATATCAAATTGTTTCAATGATGGAAGGTGTTGAAAAAAGTTATCTTTAGAAAGCATCTGCAACAATTTGTTCACCCTGTAGCTTATTGTTTTTATCAAGTATGTAATGTAATGTCATATAATATAGTGAATATTTGTCACCACTGTCGTATAATTTCTACAATATTAATTAAAGTACACCTAAATCCCGTTTACATCAACAGTAGATTTAACCGCTGCTGACAAGCTGCTGTTCGCAGATTGGTCGGTGTAAATACAGGCCACTTGAGTTGCATACATGACAATGACATAGTACCCTGCGTGGCAGAAAGTTGGACACTAACGAATATATTTGGAAATATTTCGACCCATGCAACGAAGACTATAGTAACTACATAGGGATAGCACGTGAGTTACGATAGTCTTCGTTGTATGGGTCGATTTGAGGTCTTTAAATACGAAATTATAACCACCTCCTGTGCATATACATAATGGTTGCATACAACGCTATTACAAAACGGATCGTTTCGTAAATACTTCTAATATTATTATTTTGCTTTAATTTGCTGTTGACCGAAGATAAATTAAATCAATAGATTTTTAACTTAAAGGAAAGTGACAAAAAGTAAATGCATATGTACTTACCTCAGCTTCTTATTATTTGAAATTTGACTTCATTTCTCATAGGTGTAATAAAGTAATATGCACTACCTCTATCCAATGAAACAAACGATTGTGTATATTTCTTTTATTACACAGACAATACATTATAAAATATGATACATGTTCATAAACTAAAAGATGTTATATACAAACTGTCACCTTGCAAAACGGCTCAAATATTACACAATACTACGTGGCAACACCTCTTCAAACGCTATTTTGTTCCTTTTAATAAGAGTCGATGCTAAACAGGTAAGTTTCTTGGTCTTAAAACTACATACACTCTTCAAATAGTCAGAGTTCAATACCTTCGCTAAATCCCTGAAAATCTCATCGTATTCATTACTTGTGCAAAAATTAGCCCCAGCATCAACCAGAACTGGAATCAACTCGCTACGATCTGGCATCATAGCTGCTAGATGTAGAGGGGTATTTCCCGCATTATCCCGCGCGTTTGGATTTGCACCTGCATACACCACACACCTACTTAACGAAGCACCCACTGAAGTATTCGGCTGCGTTAAACAACTCTCAAGTCCATTTGGACCAATTTGCGCCAAACAGCATTAATTTTCACATCGCCTGTAAATAAATGTTCATCAAAAGTAGCTAAGAAGCCCAAAACCATATCTAAAAATGTAGTCAGCTCATTAACAAGAATATGTGCTTTAGAGCTGTTAGAGTGCTCTTTCAAATACATCTTCCCCATGACTAACTGCTCTAAATAAATACCGTGCGAATTATTTTTCAAAAAGCTATTCCAGAAAACGTAAAGCTACAAAGAAAATGCATTTCCTCTCAAAAACTAAACTAAATTTAAAATATGTGCATCAGATTCAGCTTCCACAAAAGGAAACCATAATTAATTGTCACTTGTTTGATTTTTTTGTTAATTTATCTTAGTATTTTCTGTAAAATTTTATTATTAATTTTTATTTTCTTACTTATTATCAATTAAATGCTTTATATTATTTTAAAGCAGGGTTTTCATTTAGAAACTATAAAGTCCACTATTGCTTTTATGTGAATGTGAACCTACTACAGGTATCGGGACGAAACTTCATTTTTAGAAGATTCATGACCATAGTTATAGCTGAAACGGTTTTTGTTCAAAAGGTCCAGAGGAACTGGATGTTTTACTCTAAGCATTTTTCAAGTATTTTGCAAATGAGCCGCTATTTCTTTAATTTCGTCGAAACAGTTAAATAATAAATGTCTATGACATTTTTTGCTAATTTTACAATAGCTTAGCTGCATGAGCAAATTGTATTTGATTGAGATCGGTCGTGTCTGCATTAATATAAAACTAGTTAGCCAGTATTTGACAGATATTTCCATTCTAACTACATTAGGTAGTGTCAAACGCATCAATAGAATCAAAATATCTGTCAAATCTAGGCTAACTAGTTTTATTTTAATACAGACACGACCGATCTCTATCAAATAGAATCTAGACTATTAATTTTACATATTGTATGATAAAGTCATATGCCTGCCACATCAGATTTTCGAGATTTAAATATATGTCACAAACGGAAGGAAGTAGACCAAAGACGTGATTGCTTTCCGTGTAGGCCGATTGTTAGATTTGTTTGTAATTTATAATCAATGTAACCTAACCTACCATATTAAGACAACGGCAGATTTTGAAGTAAAATTTTTCTAAGCTAACTAAAGCAATATAACTGTATATGTTTAGACGACGTTCCAGGTTGTGGCAGAAACTTTTAATTTATTTAAAATGTACATCCCGCCTGTATGTTACTGTATTATATATGGCATTATAGTGTGAAGGGCGTGATCTGACGTTCTACACAACAGAATTTCCAAAAAACCTGAGAAAATTTGCTACCCATAAGGGACGGTGCAACGTATTACAGTTAGGGACAGTACCGCCCAATACGCGACGCTTAACTTAGAGCTGCCTTACTTTCATGGTTTACATTATAATACAAAAAAGAAAATTTCTTTATGCAAAGCCACAACTTTCTTGGAATTGAAAAATCAAGTAAGTCCTAATGAGACACCACCCAGAATGACGATTACTAAAAAATACATGTTTCCTTTAAATAGTGCACCCTTTTGTCCCTGGCAACCGATATGTTTAGCTCCAGTCCACCAATGGTATGGATCCCTCGAGAAATAACGACTTCACTCTTCGCTAGCGCCATCGAGAGCATGTGACATTGCTATGCTTCCGGGAAAATTGTTAAACTTTAAGTGTAACAACGACGTAATGTCTTTAAACGTACTAAGGAGTCTTCCTGAGAGGATAATTACCACGGCTACGACCGAAAGACCTAGACGGACTTCGACGGGCGGGAAGGACGACCCGAAGCGGAAGAACGCTAAATGCAGGCAGGCGAGCTTATTTTGATTTGCTCTTATTCGGCTGGCGCCTTACTTTTTATTCGTAGTCTGTCGTTCGGCAGGACAGTGTATTTCTGCTGGAACTGGATTACAAACTTTCATATTAAACTGAATGTCCCGTCTCTTTATAGTCAGATGTAATTTGACGAGTCTCCGACTAGAGAGCAAAAAATAACGACTTTGTAGGATTATAAACTGGTCTAGTTGCAAAGAGTAGTAATGTTTTCTATGAAACGATTAAGTGTTTGAATAAAATTAAATATTTATTCGAGTAAAATTAAAATGAATCCTTAGAGAATATTTGTTATTTAATTTTGTTTCATATCTAAATAATAAATTCAGACCTAACCACATTAATCTGGTATGATCTTTTCTGCAAGTGATTTATGTTAGTTTGTATTAGATCGATATTATGCAAAAGCTTACCATTGAAAATTTATTTAAAAAAGTTTGTCCATGAAATTGTGGGATATTAGGAACATAATATACAAAAATCTTGTACGTTTTACTTTATCATACAGAGTATGATAAAGACTTGCAATCGTATCGAAAAAAAATTGACTTTTTCGTGGAAATATGCCCTTTTAGGTCCCCTAAACATTTTATGTATGTGTTTTTTTTTGTGGCGACGATTCCGGAGAAACTACTAATGTTATCGGTACGAAACATCATATTTAAAAGTTTAATGACCAAACTTAGAGCTGAAAAGCTTTTTGGTCAAAATATGTCCAAAGGAATTGTATGTGTACTCTTAGAATTTTTTAATGGTTTTGCAAATGAGCCGCGGTTTGTAATTTTGTCAAAATAGTTAACTTTTAAATTAGGACATTTTTTTCGGTAAAATTAATAGTTTGGTTGCATGAACAGATTCAAATCGAGATCGGTCGTGTCTGCATTAAAACTAGTTAGCCAGGATTTGACAGATATTTTGATTCAATTGACAGTATTGTCATAATATCAGCGCTTGATACAATTTGACAACATTTGATACAGCTTTACATAGTATTATTAAGTTATGTGCCTAGTCACATCAGATTTTTTGAATTATAGATTTTTTGTGTATGAACATTGTGTCAGAATTTTGATGATACTGGAAACATCACAACAATCTTAACTTGCAATCTTAACAAAAATGTCACAAATGTACCAATAGTGTGACATCGTACAGTATTGACATATAATGTAGTATTTGCTCTTAAGATTCTTTGAATAAGTACCTGAGACAGCCTTTCGGACCTTTGTGATTTCTCATTGAGAATCAGTTAGTATTTTACTCAATAATGGCAGCCTAAAGAGATATAGATCCGTATGACCGAAGTTAATGGGAGGGCTTGCCGGGTTTGAATGGCATAATAGCTGCAGTCTCTTTGTATTCCTACGTTTTCCGCTTTGCTTACCTTGTATTGTCAGTCAGTGATAACTTTCTTAGAAATTTTGTCCAGTTAGTTGTCACAGTTATTTGTTTCGTGTATTGTATATGTCGATGGTAATGCAATAAAAGTAATTCTTATGTTATATTATCGTATTTAACTGTTATTTGAACCTCTCACAATATCATTTAGTTTATATCTATGCAACAATAGCCACCCTTTCCGAGAATTTAAGGTTATTAAATTGCTTTATTCGTAGAAAGTCTTGTTCCATACGCGTATTGTGTTAAAAAGATAAAGCTGACCCAAACGTGGTGCCACCACCAATGCCTTATCTACGACGATAATAAAGGCGCATTTCACATGCGTGTCGTTCTAAAAGAGGACAATGTAAAACTGACGCGTTAACATCTCTCCGGGATGTTTTAGTTTAAAATCCGGCTTAATTTAAACCGAATGTAAAAAAAAGCTCAATTTAGCAATTGAGAGTAGGCAGACACACTTCTGTATTGTGTAGACTAGTGTAGAGTAAGATTAAAAGTATTTTTACAAACCTTACGCATTCCACTAAATTAAAACTTGATACTACTCAAATTACCATCGACGCCGACGTTGCAAAAAGCATTCATGTACAACTTCTCTTATTCAATTGTGTTCGGAAAAAAATAACCAGTCGCAAAGATCAATCAAAAAATGTGAAAAAAATCATGTTTTCATCAGGCATGAGTTACATAACCGTACCTTTTGACGATTGTGTGACGAATCACCTCGTCTTTCAATTGCGAGAGACATACTAATAAACAAACTGCTATAACGTTTAATTTGCTACATAAAAGACAAAATATAAAGTGGTGTTTAAAATAAATATATAATGATATCAAAAGACAATATTTTTTAGATAAGAACTTGTTTAGAATAATGAAACGTGCTCGAGAATGAGCACGTTTGCAAGTTTTGTCATTGATTTGATTAAATCTGCCGATTATTCAATATTTTTTAAACCCATAATTTTTGCTAAAATACCGTATTAAGAATGCGCATTAGAAAAAGAATACAAACATTTATTAGCAAAATTATCAACGTTTAAATAGGATAATTCTTTGTATTGGTGATTTTTAAATTCTGATGTGTAGTTTTGAATTACTGCACATGTGTTTTGATAGCGTAAAACTCCTAATTTTTAATTGCGTTTGAAAATAAGGTTTTTTGTTGTAAAATGAAGAAAGAAGAAATAAGTTGTGTACTATTGTGTACCACAACGATCTTTTAGCGGAAGACCTAGCGTAAAAATCATTTTTGCGTCAGTTACTTGTTTTTCCTGTCGGCGTTGCGCACGGTGAAAAAATCACAGATACGTGACCAAAAGACGAAATTGTTTCCAGTTATTCCAGAAATTCATAACTCTCGAGTATTTGGAGTCACTGATTTCTAAACCAATGCCAAAATCAAACAAAAACTTGCGGTTCCAAATAAGCAGAAGATATTTCTAAACAATAATTTCTATTTGGATGGAATTTGAATGAAACGAAATAGTCACATATTCATAGTAACAAAAATTTATCTACGCCTCACATAAAACAAGTTCATTGCATACGTATTTATGAGTATATAATTACCCTACCTTTTGAATAATAGTATATTATTTGACGAGCCCATAAGTAAGAATATAAATCGCGGTCATGAAGTTTATACTCGAGCAAAATAAACATGCGAGCGATATGTATCCGTTCTGCAGAAAATACGTGCTACAGGAATAATATTTTTAATAAATTTAGAAATAGTGCATTAAAATCGAATGAAGCCGATGAAACTGATGTCATTCGATAGCTTATGGTTCCCGTACTAACATATTAAAATGTTTAGAATCATACTATGTCCACAGTGAGCAAAAAAAAGCTCTATCTAAAAAGCTCTTTATTTCGAAATGGTTTGATTTAAAACTATAATTTTAACGTGAAAAACAAACAGAAAAGCCTAACCGTCGGACTAGTGAAGGCAAACTGCCATAATTTTAGTTCAATAAATAACCGATGTTGATTTTATTTCCAAAATACTGCAAAAACAAAAACAAAAGTTTGAAAAAATATACAGGCCAATAAGTGCAGTACAATATATGCAGGTAAGAAAAATTCTTCAGGAACTTCAAAATCACACGTGGCGCACATAAGAAAACGAAAAGATGACAAAATTCCAAAATATTGCACAGCCATACATCAAGAAACGTTTATTTATTGCGAATAAGATGTTTTAGATTAGGTTTTCAAAGAAATGCTGAAGTTTACCTAATATCATTGGAAATATGAGTAATTGAAAATTTGTACCGTTTTGCGTTTGGCCCACAGTATATATAAAAAATTTATAATTAATAAAAAAGCATCGAACAATTGTGCCTGTGAGACTTTAATCGTTTATTCCTGAAATCTCACTCACTATCGTAAACATAAAAACGCCGCACTGTTGCGAACAAAATTTACTACCAAAAAGAACCATATACGAGAAAATGATCAGGATAATTTAGTATAATTGAGTTAAGTAATAATGTTGGCGATTCACGTTAACCGGTCGTAAAACATTAGAAATGTCTGTTCGATCGGTTGAGCTGGAATTTGTTTTTTCAATTGCTTAAAAAATTACAGCCATTTGAATTATTTACGAAAGCTACATATCAATAAAAACGAAATTAATGAATGAACACAAACGATACCCATTACGACAATGAAAAGTAAATAAGTAATAATTTGATAAGAAAATAAAAATAATTCCTCTAAATAAATGAAAAATAAAGAAGAAACAAATAAATCCATACGACCATTCTGTTGATCTTTTTTTAAAAAGTAAATGTCATTCTGAAAACGTTTCATGTAGACTTATTGGTTTTGCAAATCCAAAAGGCGTAGACGGCTGTAACTTTATAAGGTATTAAAAAAAAAACAAAGTCCTTAGGACACTTTTACTCAGAATGACATTTACTTTCTGCAAAAGTAAGAAATGTTGAAAAAGTTATGGAAACAAATATAATTCGTAGCATAATTTACACCAGGAATTTCGTATGTCACCTTCAATTCATGATGATAGTTTGGTGATTTTTGATCATAAAACAACACCCGTCATCCATATAAATTTATAACTAATGTACTTTTAGTCGTAGATAAAATGTCATATTTGACACATAATGGCTATAATTCATTGAACTTCATGCATACATAAACGTTTGCGACATTGCTACTAGTGGCGTAACATGCAAGTCAGTTTGCGATGCTTTTATTTTGTCCATCCTTATGTTACTGGGCTACTTCATCTAATAGTATACTGTTTGACGAGCACATAATTAAGGATATAAATCGCGAGCATGAAGTTGCGAGCGATTTATATCCATTATGTGTGAGTCAAATACGACGTTTTACCTACGTCTCATAAATTCCATTTTATGTAAAATATTTTAAAGGTATTTGTCAAAGGTGGCGAGGCAGACTTTGTCACTATTAGCGTCATTACAATCATTGGCGTGTATCATGATGGGGATTGTATAGTCATACATACGCATGTAATAAACTTATTATATGTGAGTCGTAGATAATAGTATTATATATTATTCTATGAGCAAGTAATGTAAGCAATTTCTCACTAGAACGAAGTTTGCAGCACGACCTGTAGGGGAGTGCTGCAAAGCGTTCGAGTGAGAAATTGCCATTACTTGCGAATGGAATACTATACTTTTTCTACGACCATGCAACGAAATTTTATAAATTAATTTTTGTGCATATAGGGGCAGCTGTATGTCACTATGACGGTTTACAGGATTTTGACAGATTAAAATTGTTTGGTGCGCCTTGCCACTTAGCGACGTTGTCAATGCCTTGATAATGTCGCTAAGCAGTGTATCAACAATTTGGAAATGAAAAATCCAGAGCTGTGATTGGTTCTAAAGCCGTGAGGAATGAATGGGAATGAAATATTTCTCACTACTGGCGGGGTATGAGGAGCCAGGAATGAAATATTTGTCACGTGTGTGGGGAATGGTTAGTATTACTTATCATAAATTGCCATGATAATGAATGCATTCCTCAATAGGAGTAGAAAAATTAAATTTATGTTATGTAATTTCGATTTCTTTAACAATTTAATGTTTGGTATATATAGTAATACCTCTTTTGTATAGGATGAACAATATAATGTGAATCATCACACTGTGGGCAAGTGTCCTGGGGTTAACACAGCGAAGAACTTCATAACTGCTGACAAGAAAACTAAAGGCAACACCGTCGCAGCTTGTCGTGATTTTGAATCTATGTTCTTGGAAAGAGAGAGCACATCAATAAATGTCTACATAAAAGAATTGGGCGATGTTACACTTTACATTAACTTGCACAGTCAAACTGATGGCCACACTCGTTATTCATGCTTGCACAATGATACAAGCATGGCTGAGAACGTGCGCAATGCTATATCAGATAACGATGATCATAAGCATGGATTACAGGTGACTGCGTAATTGCTCTGGCGCCGGAGGTTCTCCAATTGATTGGACATTTGAAGAAATGCACGTAAAACCTGATTGAATTGATTATAATCAAATTTGTAGGCAGTCCTCAAAAAGCATTGGATGCGTATCTTGGGGGTTAAAGTATTCGGCACTTGAAGTACAACTGACGGATAAAGATGTTCGGACTGCCTTCTATAAGGAATCTTGCTCCAATTCGAGTGGAATTACGAACAGTTTTGATTTGCTTCCATTATTGACTGTGTTATGTATCAGTTTCTGATTATCTGTAATGTTGAATTGAACAGCATGGAAATTGTATTTGTAATTATTAGTAAAGTAAAATTTAAAACACTCAGAAGTTTAAACAGTTTTATAAACTAAGTACCATGTTCCCGTTTTTTCAGCTAACTAACTACACTGGATGAAGTACTATCTTTGGTAGACCGTCTGAAATGAACCACCGGTCACATTTCATTGTTGAGCCGCTTGACGCTGACAGAACCATGTGACGTAACACATCAATTTGTAAAACTACTTCCGGTGCTGCATTAATTGTGTAGAACTTCTTCCTTTGTTGTCTACAAAAAATATCAGTTTTGGCAAGAATATCGCAGATGTAACCCACCATACCATTTATTTTCTTACAATCAAAATAACACTTTTCTAAGGCCGAATTCATAATGGAGCTTGGAGCAAGAGAAAAGCGACGAAATCAAATTTGTACATTCCTGTAAGGACGCACATTGTCGCAAAATAACTATGTTTGCCTTAACTCGACGTGTCGATCACGAAACTGATGTTGAAATATTTCTATCACGCCAAACAAATAGCCAAAAACACATAATTCTGGAAATGTTTACGAATTTATAGCGGCTCCTCCCAATGTCCAAGAAACTTCAACAAATCCACAAACCCTGTACTTTTTACTTGCAATCCTGAAAGTTTGTTCACTAGTAGCCTTAACCGTTGCTGAGAAGCTGCTGTTTATAGATTGGTCGGTGTAAATACAGCCCACATGGGTTGCATACACGACTCTGTCACTATGACACGTAGGTTACAATAACCTACGTTGCAGAAAGTTGGACACTCCTGGATGTTTTTTATTGTAAACTTTTCAAAATTTGGTCTTCACAAAAGCTTCTGCAAATTGTATAATGTACTAAATCTCCTTGTTACAGAAATTATCAAAAACTCTTAAGAGCACAGCTATGAAAATATGTTATTTGAAAAAGTATTTGTAAATATTAGAGGTCTTTTAATACGAAATTACAATCACCTCCGATGCATATATTGTGTTACGTATGTTACGTTATACCTGCCTGTCATTTCTTTAATTTGATCATTAAGAACAGGGCACATAATGATTGTATAGAATGCTATTACAAAACGAATCGTTTCGTAAATACTTCTAATGTTAATATTTTGCATTTATTTTGTCATTGACTACCGAAGATAAATTAAATAAATAGATTTTTTTAACTTAAAGAGAAGTGACAAAAAGTACAGAAAAAACATACTTACCACAGCTTTTTTTTTTTTGGAAATTTTACTTCAATACTCATAGGTGTAATAAAGTAACATGCACTACATCTATACAATAAAACCAACGATTATGTATAATAATTTTATTACAGAAACAATACATTATAGAATATTATACATGTTCATAAACTAAAAGATGATATACACAAACTGCCATCTTGCAAAATGGCTCAAATTTTACCACATTGCATTTTCGTCATCCCACAGCAACAGCTACACCAATAAATTATGTACCTATAAGGCAACGTACATTTTTCTAATGATTATGTACAAAATTGACAATACTACGTGGCACAATCTCTTCAAACGCTATTTTATTCTTTTTAATAACAGTCGATGCCAAACAGGTAAGTTTTATTGTCTTAAAACTACTCACGCTCTTCATGTAGTCACAGTTCAATGCTTTCGCCAAATCCCTGAAAGTCTCACCGTTTTCATTGCTTGCGCAAAAGTGAACCCCGGCATCAATCAGAACTGGAATGAACTCGGTATGATTTGGCAACATAGCCGCTAGATGTAGTGGGGTATTTCCCGCATTATCCCGCGCGTTTGGATTTGCACCAGCATACACCAGACGCCTACTTAACGAAGCACCCACTGAAGCATGCGGCTGCCCTACATTTGCAGTGCTTAAGAGAGTAGAACAGGTAAAATGCAGAGGTGTATATCCAAAAGCTACTCTTAAGTCCATTTGAACCAATTTGCGCCAAACAGCATTGATTTTCACATCGCTGATAAATAAATGTTCATCAAAAGTAGCTAAGAAACCGAAAATCATGTCCAACAATGCAGTCAGCTCATTAAGAAGAATATGTGCATTATTGCTGTTAGAGTGCTCTTCTAAATACGTCTTACCCATGGCTAACTGCTCTACCGCTTTTGAAAAAATAATATAATAGCGTTGAAGGGCCGGCAAATCGCTCTCAGTGACATACATTAAATTTTGAAATGTCGTCTTAATATTATGGTCCAACGGTTGAAGCTGTTGTTGCTGGATCTCTAATACGCGTAGATGAAGGTCCATTGTAGAACGTGTTGCAAGTGCCACAGAACTAGTTACGAATGGGTGCGCTGGACCTAAAATTCGTTCCAGTACCAAAATCGCCTGGTGCAACATAACTTCCCTACTTTGCGAAACTTCACGTAATGTTTTTTTATCACTAAACTCACGTTCTCCGGGTAGGTAGATAGAGCGGTTCATTTCCTTTTTGGGTAACTGATGAATATCACGTTGTTTCAAGGCGGCTAACCAGTACAAATCTCCAGCTAGAACCTGATAATCCCACAGCGTGATGCATGCACCGAATACTTCTAGGGTTTCGATCTGTTGTTCACAAGATAGGAATGCGCGCATATCAAAACTTGCAAGTAAACCCAATCTATCTTCCAATGCTGCTTGAACCGGTGGAGTTACGCCGTATATGTTTTTAGCGTGGATGGAAGCACCATGTTTGAGTAAGGCAAGGAAGATGTCGGCACTTTCTAGAGATTTTGATGTGCAGCATTCGTGAAGAGCTGTGTTGCCAGTTAACAGACTCTTCCTATGCACATCAGGCCTGGCGGAAAGAAGGTGGCTTACCAGAGAGAAACTGCCTATGTTGCAAGCGATCATAAGACTTGTGGTCCCATTACAGTTCGCGTCGTCGATGTTAGCTCCATGGTCCAACAAGCATTTAACAACATCTAAGTTATTCTTAATACATGCCATGTATAAGGGAGTTGTCTTGTAAACTTCTGTTGCCGCGTTTACTTGAGCACCGTGGAACAGCAACAATTTCACCACTTCAAGATTCCCTCGGGAAACGGCAATATGCAAAGGCATCACTTGTTCATCTTCGAAAACTCCGTACCCGATGCATGGTTCCTCGATGTTCACATCATCCTGCTCCAATAAATACTTAATCATTTCGTAACTTCCTTCGATGACGGCTTGAGAAAAAACATAATTTTCCATTTTTTTTTTTTTAGTTTGTAAATTCTTCTGAACTTTGTAGAACTGTCTGCGATGAAGCTTCAGAAGGAACTGATGTGTACACTGTAAACCATAACGCAACTAAAGGATAATGTCCAAAAATTGGGTGGGAGAATGTGGTGGTGGTAAAATCTCAGGTAGGTCGACCTCCATACGCACAGATCCTTTTAGTATAATTCTTAGGCGGGTTCTTTTACCTGATATTTTCAATAGATAGTACTAGCAGTACTTAGTTGAAATGTTTGTTTTGTGTGTTTCTGATCCACAATTATTTTAAATAACTTACGTGCAATACATTGTACAGGACGCGTTAAATCTAGATTACTGAATATTACATTTAGTAATAAAGGAAGCATCGGTCATCATACCGTGAATTAATATTTTGAACAAACGGTACATGAAATTGCACATCGTGCACTAAGCAAGGGATCCTAGCGGTTCCACAACGTTTTCCAAGATCATATAATTGCAACAATTGCAATTACCGATCTGTTACAAATTTAACAAATAATTTTTCGATAAATAAATAAATTCTTCATCATATCTCCACGTTTTTCGAGTGACTATTATGGCCAACAAACAACAAAATAATGAACTGTTTCCGATGTGCTTTTTGTCTTTAGAATGTGAATCTGAATGCAGACACTCTAAATTGTTTCTAGGTTTTGACAAAGTAATTCGTTTTTATTTGTAGTTTTTATCAAATTTGTTTATTGTTCACCAGAATAGTCACTTTGCTTAGATTATTGTATTTCTGACAAATTAAGTTCTTGAATAATACATGCGAACTGTTGTGATATCTGTAAGGTAGGGTGGGGCTTAAGCCTCCGCGGGTAAAATTGTCCATTATAAGTATCTATAAAATTAGTGACGCATTATTCTATAATGTTGAATTGCACTGCACAGCGTCGGCGCTAGAGCTATGTGATACCGGAGCAGAGCGTAGATGTTGATTTCGCAGCTCGCATTGCTCTGGTTCGCGCGCCGCGATAAATATTAAAGGGTTTATTTAGTTGTATTTTCACTACAAATCCTCTTTGCGACCGAAAAGATCATCATCATCGCTATATTTTTAACCAGTTGTGGGAATCTTTGGAAGTTAGAATGAAAGCCACAAGTAAGTACATTGAAATTAAATATATAATCAAATGCAGAAAGCCAGGTAGCAAAATGTAAAGTAGAAGACAAAGGTCATTCACTGTTCGGAAATAAATTTTATTTAAGTAGACATAGTTTCGTCTTGACGGCCATTTTCAAAGTCTACGTGTCAAAATCTTAAAAAATTTACACGGGTACAAGATACATTAACCGAAGAACAACACGACTGCCAGCGAAGATCGTAAAATACAATAAACTAACGCCAATTTAACAAAAATTGAGGCTCTTATGCAACAATATGACGAACGAAACAAATCTAAACGAGATAACTGCAATGCGTCAGGAACCAATTTTTAAGATTTTGATACGAATACTTTGACAATGTCCGTTAGGACGAAACTAGTTGCTTACGAAAATAAAATTTATTTCCGAACAGTGAATGACCTTTGTCTTCTACTTTACAAAAATTTTATGTGTTTGAAGGTTATTTATGTACGTACAAAACCTGTCGTCATTCATATCTTACATCTTAACATATTTTATCTACGATACATAATAAGTTCATTACATACATATCTATGACTATACAATCCCCATCATGATGCACGCCAATGATTATAATGACAAGAACGTTGTATAATAATGACAGTTCGTTCAAATAACAACTTCATTATGTGAACGAAGTGACAGATGACAGTTATGCGACAGTTTGCCTCGCGATTATTGACAAATACATAATATTTGATATAAAATGGAACTTATGAGTAGGTAACGTCGTATTTGACTCGCACACAACGGATATAACTCGGTCGCTTAACTCGGTAACTTAATGCTTAATTTATATGCTTGGTAATGTGCCGTCAAATAATATACTATTATTATATGTCAGGAGTGGTAAATAGAAATGGCAAACGTTAAATTACCATAATTTGCAACGCTTCAGCTACTGGTTTTTAGATAAATGACGATCCTCAGATTTCTAAGCGCGGGAAGTAGCCCTTAACCGTTTCGCTGCGGCAACATTTTTTTGGTATTTACTAGTCTTGAAACGTATGATCATTCTGACCCTATTTTTCATGAATTGGGAAAAAAAATTCCCCGCCATTTCGCGAATATATTCGTGAAGAGCAGTGAAAGAGTTAATTTGGAATTGCCGCAAACACGTGTTTGCAGACTATTACGAACAGAAATTGAAACCGTACAAACCCCACACAGTTCAAACTTTGCAATTGTACGAAATTATTTAAATCAACAATTTCCAAATCGCTGGATTGGTAACGGTGGAGCGGTGGATACCCTGATTTAAGTCCTCTGGACTATTTTCTTTGGGGACCTGTGAACGACGAAATTTATCACGATACTCGCAGAAATATCGACGATCTGCGGCATCGAATAACAAATACGGTCAATGCTATTCCGGGAAGAACAGTTAGAACAGCATAACAACATGTTGAAAAGCGGGCACGCTTTTATGTCTGCATGTAAATAGCAGCCAATTTGAACATTTACTTAAAAATTAACCTTTATGTTGTATAAACTTGCTTCTTTTACAATCTGAATGTTTTTAATCCAAAGCACTCGTGGTCAGTACGGCGCCGGCGGTCTGTAACCAAGCTGCAGTTGGTTACATGATAAGCACGACAAACAACAAGAAAAATAAGAACGTGTTTTTTATTATTAAACCATTGTTCTAAAAAATAATGGCAACATGTTATACATTTCGAAAATGAGAAAAGACACGACTATCGGAAAAAGTAAAAATTCAATTAAACTCTTAACTATATCACGCTTTTCGCTATTGGTAAACGGCATTTTACATCTACAATCAACCACAATTAAGGTTTATTTGCATATATGGCAAACTTAACGCTGAGGGCGCCATTTGATCCAAGTGCATTTTGTTGGCGTTGCTTGGCAACGACTCTGGCGGTCTGTAACCAAGCTCCAGTTGGGTACCTGAAGGTTTTTTAATTATTACACCATTATTTTAAAAAGGAATGGTAACATGTTATACATTGCGGAAATGAGATAAAACACGACTATCGGAAAATGCCAAAACTCAGCATGGCGCCCATAAGAAAAACAAAAGTCGGCCAAGGTTACGGCGCCATCTTTGATGTTATTTCAAATTAAAAAATCACCCCGCATTCCCTGTTAAAATATATCAGTTTTTTGTCGATAACTACAAAATGAAAAATCTGATGTGGCCAGGCACATGACTGGCGCCGGCACATGACTCATACAATATATAAAATTAATAGTTTTGCTGCATGAGAATCTATTCTATTGAGATAAATCGTAGGTACTGTCAAAGCATCAGCATTTGACACTACCTACACTACGTCATTAGAATAATAGTTATTTATGTCACAAATGCCGAAAGTATGGAATAGCGCGACGAGCTGTGATGCGGAGCGTTACCGAAGGCGGAGTGTCGCCGTCGCATGTGAGCGAGTCGCGCTATCTAGTTTTTGGCAGGAGCGACATCAACGTTTATTGTGTTGCTTTTTAAGAAATACGTATTTTAAAAAAATAAATAAATGATTTCTGTATAGTAAATGCTAGGTTGGTACCACTTTGACGAAACGCCAAGTTTAAAGGTGCGTTCTGATTGGTAGGTAATGGTAGCTAATGGCGGTGGTAGACTACGAAATTATAGTATTTCTTACATATCGTGATAATGACACATATTAGTTTGCATGTACATAAACATGAGTCACTAGCAATTTTCTATTGGAAATACTATAACGGCGTCTGCTACCACTGCCATTATCACTAATGAAAACGCACCTTAAAAAGGTAATTCAAATTCTGACAGATTTATATTTGTTCATGACACATCCCTACCAACATACTAAAATAAAACTACACTCATCGCTATACTTTATTTATAATTTTCTCCATTTATCGTTTTTAGAATTAGATATAAAGACGGGTTGATATTTATTATCAACAAACAATCAAATTGGTGATCTTATTTTATTTGAAATTTGTATTTTATAATTTGCCGCACTACAGCGGCAACGTTCCATAATGGTTCTCCAACCTCTGATGAGATCAGCTGTTTTCGATTGTGACAACACAAAAAAATATTTGTCAAAATCCTGACTACTATGTAATTTCATATCAATCCAGATGCGACCGATCTCGATCAAATAGAATTTGCTCTTGAAGCTAAACTATTAATTTTACCAAAAAATGTCATAGGCATAAATTATTCAAAATTTCCTCTACTTTAATTTATTAATTAACTATTTTGTCGAAATTACAGAAATGGCGGCTCATTTGCAAAATCCTTCAAAAAGGCTAAGAATAAACTACCACTTCCTTTGGACTCTTTTCAACCAAAATCTTTTCAGCTCTAAGTTTGGTAACAAAACTTCTAAATATGAACTTTCGTTCCGATACCTTTAGTAGATTCTCCGGAATCGTCGCCACAAAAATCGTTTACACACAGACATACATACGCACAGACACACACACACACACACACAGACATTTTTTTGTACCTTGGTCAAAAATGTTCAGGGGACCCATAAAGACCTATTTCCGCTAAAATCTCAATTTTTTTTTTCGGCATGATTACAATACTTTATCTTACTGCGTATGATAAAGTAAAAATGATAGCTTAAATTTCTTTTCAGATAATTGATTAGCACAAAAATACGAAACTTTGCCAAATTTGAACATATCTCCACTAATAGCTCTATTTCCACTAACAACCGAGATCCCCATGGTGAGGCTCGAAATTGAATCACCCGGTATATGGTTAAATATGTTCTAAATTACCTCTACTATCACGGTTTCAAGGGACTTGCATCAAATTACATATAATCCCGTACGACAATTTTTGGATTTTCCTCTACAACGTGATAAAATCAGAAAATCGCATCCGCAGCTATCCGCAGCAGATTTTGCAGTAGTTACAATGTCAAATATATATAATTTGAACCACTTTCAAGAGCTCAATGAACTTAAACTATAAACCAAAACACTAAATCCTTTAAAAAAATGTTTTTTATAACAATGTATTTTCTCGGCTCTGCTGCAGTGAAAAAATTGTGGGTAAATTTCAATAAAAAACAATGTCTAATGAAAGTTAATACTTTGTTCTAAACAACGTATAACAAAAAGGTCACATTTTTCTTTAAAATACATAATCGCAACCGTCTTCAAGGGCGTCAAGTTATGAGCATCAATGTTCAGCCATAGTAAGATATAAACTTTGGCTGACAAGGACACGTGGCGCAGAGCTCAGGTGAAAAATTATTGCCGCCTTTTAATACATCAGTCCTTAACCTATCCCAAAAACTGGTTCATTTTTTCGATATTTAATATTTTAGTGATTTGATTTATGGCCAGCTTTTTGGGTCAAATACTCCAATGTACGGCGCTCCAGGTTATGACAGCAATTATTTATTTATTTAAAATGTACATCCCGCCTGCATGTCACACTTTCTAAATGTTCTGACTACATTTTACTCAATATTTGTATATAAACATTTGCAACAATTCACATACTCGTCGCAGTGAGAAGTTCCAGATGCACAATTTTGATAATTCAATATCCCTTGTTTATTTTTTCAAAAAGTTATCGAAATTTCCAACTGGTCATTGTACGCTCTCCCATTCTAAGTATATGTCTGCAAAAATCAGAATCATAGCATATGCCCCAAAACGTCCTTTACAAGATGGTATAGGTTTCAGGTGGTTATACCTCGAAGTCACCTACCCTCAGAAAACAACTAGTTAGAGGAGCGATTTTACTCTACTAGTGGTAGAGTACTGGTAGAGTACTACGATCTGGCTTTCGTTTTCCATGTGTTGGGGTGTTTGTATGTTTTTTTTTATGATAGAAGAAGGCATATAGGACCTTTTGAAACAAATCAGGTAAATCCTACAACTGTTGTTATGTGGTTCACATGAAACATTGTTCACTTTAAAAAAATGCACAGGCAGCATTTTATGTAGTGGTGAGTTTTCCGCAGTCAAAAGCAATTAAAAAGCAAAATCTTGATCTGATATCATACTGAACTTTTGAGATTGGATTCATATTCCTTGCAAAGGAATCTATCGAGAACAGCAACTCACTCAACTCACTCGCATATATGTAGCTAAAGTCTATAGGTTGGTTAATTTCGATTTTTGATTACTCGCATTACCATTGTCCGTACAGAGAGTTTAAAATAATAGTTCGAATCTATACAGAGGAGTCATAGTATACCAACTTTGGATAAGGAACTTTTGTCCGGCATGAGTATTTAGCTTCCTTGAAGAGACTTAATGAGAAGTTTTGTAATTTTAAAGAGTAAAGAAATATTACGATATCAAAACAGTATGTGTTATTTATCTATGAGAATTGAGGATATGATACGATATACTGGTGCTAGGGTTGCCATCTTTCGAAAATGAAAGAGCACAAAATGCACATAAACAAAAGTAAATTTTACTGTTATTAAAAAAGTATCGAAAATAATTTTGAAAACATGTATTTTTTTGTAAACGAAAAATGATTAGGAGTTCTATATGAAACGGGTTATGACTGACGTCCAAAAATATAAAACAAATACAAATAAATGCAATTTTAGGCAATTCAAGGTGAAAGATCTGAGGAATACATTTCTGATGACACCGTTGCGTTGCACAGTTGCCTGATGTTAAGATATTTGCGACTGATCTTAACAATATTTACGAATTTATAGTAAACGAACCCAAGCATTAGAAACGTGAAATTCAGTTTTCAGTGTGAGAGCGTGTTTTGAGTTCTGCACAATAGAATTTTAAAAAATGTGGACAAAATTCGGGACCCTTTAAGAGACGGGGCAACGCATCAAAATTAGGGACTGAACCGCCCAACACGAGAGGTTTCAGCTTAACGCCTTATTTTCATATTATACACTATAATTAGAAAAAGAAAATGTCTTAATACAATGCCACTACTTTTTTGAAACTTAAGACTAGAAACTTATTTGAAAAATCAAATAAGTCTTAATGAAACACTACCCAGAATGACGATTACTAAAAAAATACTTATTTCCTATAAATAGTTGGCCCGTTTGTCCCTGGCTACCGATATGTTTAGCTCGAGTCCACCAATGCGATAGATCCCTTGAGAAATAACGACTTCACTGTAAGCGCCATCGAGAGCATGTGACGTTGCTATGCTTCCGGGAAAATTGTTAAACTTTAAGTGTAACAACGATGTAATGTCTTTAAGCGTACTAAGGAGTCTCCCTGAGAGGATAATTACCACGGCTACGACCGAAGGACCTAGAAGGACTACGACGGACGGGAAGGACGACCCGAAGCGAAAGAACGCTACATGCAGACACGAGAGCTTATTCCGTTTTGCTCTTATTCGGCTGGCGCGTTACTTTTTATTCGTAGTCTGTCGTTCGGCAGGACACTGTATTTCTGCTGGAACTGGATTACAAACTTTCATATTATACTGAATGTCCCTTCTCTTTATAGTCAGATGTAATTTGACGAGTCTGCGACTAGAGAGCAAAAAATAACGACTTTGTAGGATTATAAAATGGTCTAGTTGCAAAGAGTAGTAATGTTTTCTATGAAACGATTAAGTGTTTGAATAAAATTAAAATAAAGTAAAATTAAAATGAATCCTTAGAGAATATTTGTTAATTAATTTTGTTTCATATCTAAATAATAAATTCAAACATAACCACATTAATGTGGCATAATCTTTTCTGCAAGTGATTTATGTTAGTTTATATTAGATCGATATTATGCAAAAGCTTACCATGGAAAATTAATTTAAAAAGTTCGTCCATGAAATTGTGCGATATTAGGAATATAATATACAAAAATCTTGTACGTTTTACTTTATCATACATAGTATAATAAAGAATTGCAATGTGTCGAAAAAAGTTTTGAGATTTACGTGGAAATATGCCCTTTTAGGTCCCCTAAACATTTTATGTGTGAGTTTTTTATGGCGAGGATCCCGGAGAAACTACTAAAGTTATCGGTAGGAAACTTCATATTTAAAAGTTTCATGACCAAACTTAGAGCTGAATTGCTTTTTGGTCAAAAGGGTCCAATGGCATTGTATGTGTACTCTTAGATTTTTTCAACGATTTTGCAAATGACCCGCGGTTTGTAATTTCGTTAAAATAGTTAACTTATAAATTAAAGTAGAACAAATTTTGTATAATTTGTATCTATGACATTTTTTCGGTAAAATTAATAGTTTTGTTGCATGAAGAGATTCAAATCGAGATCGGCCGTGTCTGCATTAAAACTGATTAGCCAGGATTTGACAGATATTTTGATTCTATTGACAGTATTGTCATAATATCAGCGCTTGAGACAATTTGACAACATTTGATACAACATTGATACATAGTATGATTAAGTTATATGCCTGGTCACATCAGATTTTTTGATTTGTAGATTTTTTGTGTATGAACATTGTGTCAGAATTTTGATGATATAACTGCAAACATCTTAACAATCTTAACTTGCAATCATAACAATAATGTCATAAATGTACCAATAGTGTGACATCGTACAGTATTGACATATAATTTAGTATTTGCTTTTAAGATTCTTTGAATAAGTACCTGAGAAAGCCTTTCGGACCTTTGTGATTTCTCATTAAGAATCAGTTAGTATTTACTCAATAATGGACCCTAAAGAGACAGATCCGTATGACCGAAGTTAATGGGAGGGCTTGCCGGGTTTGAATGGCATAATAGCTGCAGTCTCTTTGTATTCCTACGTTTTCCGCTTTGCTTACCTTGTATTGTCAGTCAGTGGCAACTTTCTTAGAAATTTTGTCCAGTTAGTTATCACAGTTATTTGTTTTGTGTATTGTATATGTCGTTGGTAATGCAATAAAAGTAATTCTTATATTATATTATCGTATTTAACTGTTATTTGAACCTCTCACAATATCATTTAGTTTATATCTATGCAACAATAGCCACCCCTTCCGAGAATTTAAGGTTATTAAATTGCTTTATTTGTAGAAAGTCTTGTTCCATACTCGTATTGTGTTAAAAAGATAAAGCTGACCCAAACGTGCCACCACCAATGCCTTATCTACGACGATAATAAAGGCGCATTTCACATGCGTGTCGTTCTATAAATGAGGACGTACCTTTTGACGGTTGTGTGACGAATCAGCTCGTCTTTCAATTGCAAGCGACATACCCATAAACAAACTGCTATAACGTTTAATTTGCTACATAAAAGACAAAATATAAAGTGGTGTTTAAAATAAATATATAATGATATCAGAAAACAATATTTTTTTAGATAAGAACTTGTTTAGAATAATGAAATACGCTCGAGAACGAGCACGTTTGCAATTTCTGTCATTGATTTGATTAAATCTGCCAATTATTCAATATTTTTTAAACCCATAATTATTGCTAAAATACCGTGTTAAGAATGCGAATTAGGTAAAAAATACAAACAGTTATTGGCAATATTATCAATGTTTAAATAGGACAATTCTTTGAATTGGTGACTTTTAAATTCTAATGTGTAGTTTTGAATTACTGCACATGTGTTTTGATAGCTTAAAACTCTTAATTTTTAATTGCGCTTGAAAATAAGGTTTCTTGTTGCTAAAATGAAGAAAGAAGTTTGACTGCGAACAATATCACGAACAAGAGGTTTAAATAAACATGCATATTTAATCTAAATAAGTTGTGTACTATTGTGTATCACAACGATCGTTTAGTGGAAGACCTAGGGTAATAATCATTTTTGCCTCAGTTATTTGTTTTTACTGTAGGCGCGGCGGCGGCGTTGCGCACGGTGTAAAAATCACAGATACGTGAATCCAAATACTCATAACTATGAGTATTTGGAGTCACTGATTTCTTAACAAAAGCCAAAATCAAACAAAAACAGACTTGCGGTTCCAAATAAGCAGAAAATATTTCTAAACAATAATTTCTATTTGGATGAAATTTGAATGAAACGAAATCGTCACATATATTCATAGTAACAAAAATTTATCTACGCCTCACATAAAACACGTTAATTGCATACATATCTAGGAGTATATAATTACCCTACCTTTTGAATAATAGTATATTATTTGACGAGCCCATAAGTAAGCATATAGATCGCGGTCATGAAGTTTATACTCGAGCAGAATAAACATGCGAGCGATATGCATCCGTTCTGCAGAAAATACGTGCTACGGGAATAATATTTTTAATAAATTTAGAAATAGTGCATTAAAATCAAAAGTCGATGAAACTGATGTCATTCGATAGCTTATGGTTCCCCTACTAACATACTAAAATGTTTAGAATCATAGTATGTACACAGTGAGCAAAAAAAACTGTGCAAATATTTATTTACTTGTGTTTTCAATAATATTTAGTCAATTCAAATATTTCTTTAAAAAACAAAGTGCTTGTAGTGTGCAGATTGATATACCATATTCGCAATAACAGAACTTTTCAATCCAAAGTTATGTGGGTTCATGTTTGGCTATGCAACATTTCTGATAATATCGGGTCAATTTAATGTGAAATGAAAGGTGTATTCAAATCAATTGGTAATGCCATTTGTCTTGTTTTGGTCAAAAGAACAGTTGAGATTTTATAGCATCGTATACAGAATGATTCTGCTTATACAGGGTGAAATTATTAAACAATGTGTTTTAATTGTTTTTACTAAAAAAAGTAGAATTGGACGTTTGTCACTTTGCAACGCACGAGAAATCTAACTGTGTACTTGGGTTATCTTCAAAGATCTTGTTTATTGGCGGCATTATGATGTGTAACACTTGTTATTGAGCTTATAAATTTTTAAATTTTAGACGTATGTCCCGTATTCTTGTTCTTTTGTTTGTTTTTGCAAAGATTGGATTGGAACTGGAACCAACGTTTTTTGAAGATGTCACATCACTTCAAACCAAGTCTTATTTTTAGAAAGACCACTTACATCATCAGTCTGACCCTTGAATACATTATGTTGCTCTTTTTTTCGATATTTTTTATTTGAAGCGTAACCGTCAGACAAGTGAAAGCAAACTGCCATAATTTTAGTTCAATCAAAAACGATGTTGATTTTATTTCCAAAATACTGCAAAGAAAAAACAAAAGTTTGAAAAAATATACAGGCCAGTAAGTACAGTACAATATGTGCAGGTAAGAAAAATTCTTCATGAACTATAAAATCAAACGTGGCGCACATAAGAAAACGAAGAGATGACAAAAATCCAAAATATTGCATAGCCATGCATAAAGAAACGTTCTGTTATTCCGAATATGAAGTTTAAAATTAGTTTTTCAAAGAAATGCTGAAATTTACCTAATATCCTAATAATATTGGAAATATGAGTAATTGAAAATGTGTACCGTTTTGCGTTTGGCCCACAGTATATATATAAAATGTACAATTAATAAAAGAAAACATCGAACAATTGTGCCTGTGAGACTTTAATCGTTTATTCCTGAAATCTCACTCACTATCGTAAACATAAAAACACCGCACTGTTGCGGACAAAAATTACTATCAAAAAGAAGCTATACTAGAAAATGATCGGGATAATTTAGTATAATTGAGTTAAGTAATAATGTTGGCGATTTACGTCAACCGGTCGTATAACATTAGAAATGTCTGTTCGATCGGATGAGCTGGAATTTGTTTTTTTCAATTGCTTAAAAAGTTACAGCCATTTGAATTATTTACGAAAGCTACATATCAATCAAAACGAAATTAAAGATTGAACACAAACGATACCCATTACGACAATGAAAAGTAAATAAGTAATAACTTGATAAGAAAATAAAAATAATTCCTATAAATAAATGAAAAATAATGAAGAAACAAATAAATCCATACGATCATACTGCTGATCTTTCTTTTTTGAAAAGTAAATGTTATTCTAAAAACGTTTCATGTAGACTTATTGGTTTTGCAAATCCAAAAAGCGTTGACGGCTGTAACTTTATAAGGTATTACAAAAAAAAACAAGGCCATAGGACACTTTTACTCAGAAGGACATTTACTTTCTGCAAAAGTAAGAAATGTTGGAAAAAGTGATGGAAAAAAATATAATTCGTAGCATAATTTACACCAGGAATTTCATATGTCACCTTCGATTCATGATGACAGTTTGGTGATTTTTGATCATAAAACAACGACCCGTCATCCGTATAAATTTATAACTAATGTACTTTTATCTACGACTCACATATAATAAGGTCATTGCATACGTATCTATGACTATATAATCCCCATGACCTCATTATTTGA
The DNA here is from genome assembly GCA_964023965.1 of Melinopterus prodromus. Lineage (NCBI taxonomy): Eukaryota > Metazoa > Arthropoda > Insecta > Coleoptera > Scarabaeidae > Melinopterus > Melinopterus prodromus. Next base: position 14,208,557 of record OZ030397.1, read on the forward strand.
ACGAACTGTCATCATTATACAACGCTAGTGTCAAAGTCTGTCAAAACCTACGTGAATGACGGTTATTTGACAGTTCGCCTCGACATCATTAACAAATACATTTAAAATATTTTGCATAAAATGGAGTTTATGAGTCGTAGATAAAACGTTGTATTTGACTCGCATATAACGGATATAAATTGCTCGCATGATTACACGCTCGCCTACGGCTCGCGTGTAAACTTCATGCTCGCGGTTTATATCCTTACTTATGTGCTCGTCAAATAATATAGTATTAGTCGTAGATAAAATGTCAAATTTGACACATAATGGCTATAATTCATTCAACTTCATGCATACATAAAAGTTTGCGACGTTGCTACATGTGACGTAACATGCAAGTCATATTGTTTGCAGTGCTTTTATTTTATCCATCCTTGTGTTACTTGGCTACTTCATCTAATAGTATATTGTTTGACGAGCACATAATTAAGGCTATAAATGGCGAGCATGAAGTTGCGAGCGATTTATATCCATTATGTGTGAGTCAAATACGACGTTTTACCTACGTCTCATAAATTCCATTTTATGTAAAATATTTTAAAGGTATTTGTCAAAGGTGGCGAGGCAAACTGTCAAATAACTGTCATCAACGTGCGTTTTGACTGACTTTGTCACTATTAGTGTCATTATAATCATTGGCGTGTATCATGATGGGGATTATATAGTCATACATACGCATGAAATAAACTTATTATATGCGAGTCGTAGATAAATTAAATTTATGTTATGTAATTTCGATTTCTTTAACAATTTCATGTTTGGTATATATAGTAATACCTCTTTTGTATAGGATGAACAATATAATGTGAATGATCACACTGTGGGCAAGTGTCCTGTGAAGAACTTCATAACTGCTGACAAGAAAACTAAAGGCAACACCGTCGCAGCTTGTCGTGATTTTGAATCTATGTTCTTGGAAAGAGAGAGCACATCAATAAATGTCTACATAAAAGAATTGGGCGATGTTACACTTTACATTAACTTGCACAGTCAAACTGATGGCCACACTCGTTATTCATGCTTGCACAGTGATACAAGCATGGCTGAGAACGTGCGCAATGCTATATCAGATAACGATGATCATAAGCATGGATTACAGGTGACTGCGTAATTGCTCTGGCGCCGGATGTTCTCCAATTGATTGGACATTTGAAGAAATGCACGTAAAACCTGATTGAATTGATTATAATAAAATTTGTAGGCTGTCCTCAAAAAGCATTGGATGCGTATCTTGGGGGATAAAGTATTCGGCACTTGAAGTACAACTGACGGGTAAATGTAAATCTATCTAATCTAAATCTCCTTGTTACAGAAATTATCAAAAACTTTTAAGAGCACAGCTATGAAAATATGTAATTTGAAAAAGTATTTGTAAATATTAGAGGTCTTTTAATACGAAATTACAATCACCTCCGATGCATATATTGTGTTACGTATGTTACGTTATACCTGCCTGTTCTTTCTTTAATTTGATCATTAAGACCAGGGCACATAATGATTGTATAGAATGCTATTACAAAACGAATCGTTTCGTAAATACTTCTAATGTTAATATTTTGCTTTTATTTTGTCATTGACTACCAAAGATAAATTAAATAAATAGATTTTTTTAACTTAAAGAGAAGTGACAAAAAGTACAGAAAAAAAACATACTTACCTCAGCTTTTTATTATTTGAAATTTTACTTCAATACTCATAGGTGTAGTAAAGTAACATGCACTACATCTATACAATAAAACCAACAATTATGTATATTAAGTTTATTACAGAAACAATACATTATAGAATATTATACATGTTCATAAACTAAAAGATGATATATACAAACTGCCATCTTGCAAAATGGCTCAAATGTTACCGCATTGCATTTTCTTCATCCCACAGTAACAGCTACACCAACTAATTATGTACCTATAAGACAGCGTACAATTTTCTAATGATTATGTACAAAATTGACAATACTACGTGGCACAATCTCTTCAAACGCTATTTTATTCTTTTTAATAACAGTCGATGCCAAACAGGTAAGTTTTAAGGTCTTAAAACTACTCACACTCTTCAAGTAGTCACAGTTCAATGCTTTCGCCAAATCCCTGAAAGTCTCACCGTTTTCATTGCTTGCGCAAAAGTGAACCCCGGCATCAATCAGAACTGGAATGAACTCTCTATGATTTGGCAACATAGCCGCTAGATGTAGCGGGGTATTTCCCGCATTATCCCGCGCGTTTGGATTTGCACCAGCATACACCAGACGCCTACTTAACGAAGCAACCGCTGAAGCATTCGGTTGCCCTATATTTTCAGAGCTTAAGAGAGTAGAACAGGTATAATGTAGAGGTGAATATCCAAAAACTACTCTCAAGTCTATTTGAACCAATTTGCGCCAAACAGCATTGATTTTCACATCGCTTATAAATAAATGTTCATCAAAAGTAGCTAAGAAACCGAAAATCATGTCCAACAATGCAGTCAGCTCATTAAGAAGATAATGTGCATTAGTGCTGTTAGAGTGCTCTTCTAAATACATGTTTCCCATGGCTAACTGCTCTACCGCTTTTGAAAAAATAAGATAATAGCGTTGAAGGGCCGGCAAATCGCTCTGTGTAATACATTAAATTTTTAAATGTCGTCCTAATATTAGGGTCCAACGGTTGAAGCTGTTGTTGCTGGATCTCTAATACGCGTAGATGAAGGTCCATTGTAGAACGTGTTGCAAGTGCCACAGAACTAGTTACGAATGGGTGCGCTGGACCTAAAATTCGTTCCAGTACCAAAATCGCCTGGTGCAACATAACTTCCCTACTTTGCGAAACTTCACGTAATGTTCTGTTATCACTAAATTCACATTCTCCGGGTAGGTAGACAGAGCTGTTCATTTCCTTTTTTCGTAACTGATGAATGTGACGTTTTTTCAAGGCGACTGACCAGTAGAAATCTCCAGATACAACCTGATAATCCCACAGTGTGATGCATGCACCGAATACTTCTAGGCTTTCTATTTGCTGTTCACAAGATAGGAATGCGTACGTGTCAAAACTTGCAAGTAAACCCAATCTATTTTCCAATGCTGCTTGAACTGGTGGCGTTACGCCGTATATGTTTTTAGCTTGTATAGACGCGCCATGTTTGAGTAAGGCAAGGAAGATGTCGTCACCTTCTGGAGATTTTGATGTGCAGCATTCGTGAAGAGCTGTGTTGCCAGTTAACAGACTCTTCCTATGCACATCAGGCCTGGCGGAAAGAAGGTGGCTTACCAGAGCGAAACTTCCTATGTTACAAGCGATCATGAGACTTGTGGTTCCGTAACAGTTCGCGTCGTCGATGTTAGCTCCGTGGTCCAACAAGCACTTAACAACATCTAAGTTATTCTTAATACATGCCATGTATAAGGGAGTTGTCTTGTAAACTTCTGTTGCTGCGTTTACTTGAGCACCGTGGAACAGCAACAATTTCACCACTTCAAGATTCCCTCGGGAAACGGCAATATGCAAAGGCATCACTTGTTCATCTTCGAAAACTCCGTTCCCGATGCATGGTTCCTCGATGTTCACATCATCCTGCTCCAATAAATACTTAATCATTTCGTAACTTCCTTCGATGACGGCTTGAGAAAAAAGATAATTTTCCATTTTTTTTTTTAATTTGGAAATTCTTCTGAACTTTGTAGAACTGTCTGCGATGAAGCTTCAGAAGGAACTGATGTGTACACTGTAAACCATAACGCAACTAAAGGATAATGTCCAAAAATTGGGTGGGAGAATGTGGTGGTGGTAAAATCTCAGGTAGGTCGACCTCCATACGCACAGATCCTTTGAGTATAATTCTTAGGCGGGTTCTTTTACCTGATATTTTCAATAGATAGTACTAGCAGTACTTAGTTGAAATGTTTGTTTTGTGTGTTTCTGATCCACAATTATTTTAAATAACTTACGTGCAATACATTGTACAGGACGCGTTAAATCTAGATTACTGAATATTACATTTAGTAATAAAGGAAGCATCGGTCATCATACCGTGAATTAATATTTTGAACAAACGGTACATGAAATTGCACATCGTGCACTAAGCAAGGGATCCTAGCGGTTCCACAACGTTTTCCAAGATCATATAATTGCAACAATTGCAATTACCGATCTGTTACAAATTTAACAAATAATTTTTCGATAAATAAATAAATTCTTCATCATATCTCCACGTTTTTCGAGTGACTATTATGGCCAACAAACAACAAAATAATGAACTGTTTCCGATGTGCTTTTTGTCTTTAGAATGTGAATCTGAATGCAGACACTCTAAATTGTTTCTAGGTTTTGACAAAGTAATTCGTTTTTATTTGTAGTTTTTATCAAATTTGTTTATTGTTCACCAGAATAGTCACTTTGCTTAGATTATTGTATTTCTGACAAATTAAGTTCTTGAATAATACATGCGAACTGTTGTGATATCTGTAAGGTAGGGTGGGGCTTAAGCCTCCGCGGGTAAAATTGTCCATTATAAGTATCTATAAAATTAGTGACGCATTATTCTATAATGTTGAATTGCACTGCACAGCGTCGGCGCTAGAGCTATGTGATACCGGAGCAGAGCGTAGATGTTGATTTCGCAGCTCGCATTGCTCTGGTTCGCGCGCCGCGATAAATATTAAAGGGTTTATTTAGTTGTATTTTCACTACAAATCCTCTTTGCGACCGAAAAGATCATCATCATCGCTATATTTTGAACCAGTTGTGGGAATCTTTGGAAGTTAGAATGAAAGCCACAAGTAAGTACATTGAAATTAAATATATAATCAAATGCAGAAAGCCAGGTAGCAAAATGTAAAGTAGAAGACAAAGGTCATTCACTGTTCGGAAATAGTAGACATAGTTTCGTCTTGACGGCCATTTTCAAAGTCTACGTGTCAAAATCTTAAAAAATTTACACGGGTACAAGATACATTAACCGAAGAACAACACGACTGCCAGCGAAGATCGTAAAATACAATAAACTAACGCCAATTTAACAAAAATTGAGGCTCTTATGCAACAATATGACGAACGAAACAAATCTAAACGAGATAACTGCAATGCGTCAGGAACCAGTTTTTAAGATTTTGATACTAATACTTTGAAAATGTCCGTTAGGACGAAACTAGTTGCCTACGAAAATAAAATTTATTTCCGAACAGTGAATGACCTTTGTCTTCAACTTTACAAAACTTTTATGTGTTTGAAGTTTATTTATGTACGTACAAAACCTGTCGTAATTCATATCTTACATCTTAACATATTTTATCTACGACACATAATAAGTTCATTGCATACATATCTATGACTATATAATTCCCATCATGATGCACGCCTATGATTATAATGACAAGAATGTTGTATAATAATGACAGTTCGTTCAAATAATAACTTCATTATGTGAACGAAGTGACAGATGACAGTTATGCGACAGTTTGCCTCGCGATTATTGACAAATACATAATATTTGATATAAAATGGAACTTATGAGTAGGTAACGTCGTATTTGACTCGCACACAACGGATATAACTCGGTCGCTTAACTCGGTAACTTAATGCTTAATTTATATGCTTGGTAATGTGCCGTCAAATAAAATACTATTATTATATGTCAGGAGTGGTAAATAGAAATGGCAAACGTTAAATTACCATAATTTGCAACGCTTCAGCTACTGGTTTTTAGATAAATGACGATCCTCAGATTTCTAAGCGCGGGAAGTAGCCCTTAACCGTTTCGCTGCGGCAACATTTTTTTGGTATTTACTAGTCTTGAAACGTATGATCATTCTGACCCTATTTTTACATGAATTGGGGAAAAAAATTCCCCGCCATTTCGCGAATATATTCGTGAAGAGCAGTGAAAGAGTTAATTTGGAATTGCCGCAAACACGTGTTTGCAGACTATTACGAACAGAAATTGAAACCGTACAAACCCCACACAGTTCAAACTTTGCAATTGTACGAAATTATTTAAATCAACAATTTCCAAATCGCTGGATTAGTAACGGTGGAGCGGTGGATACCCTGATTTAAGTCCTCTGGACTATTTTCTTTGGGGACCTGTGAACGACGAAATTTATCACGATACTCGCAGAAATATCGACGATCTGCGGCATCGAATAACAAATACGGTCAATGCTATTCCGGGAAGAACAGTTAGAACAGCATAACAACATGTTGAAAAGCGGGCACGCTTTTATGTCTGCATGAAAATAGCAGCCAATTTGAACATTTACTTAAAAATTAACCTTTATGTTGTATAAACTTGCTTCTTTTACAATCTGAATGTTTTTAATCCAAAGCACTCGTGGTCAGTACGGCGCCGGCGGTCTGTAACCAAGCTGCAGTTGGTTACATGATAAGCACGACAAACAACAAGAAAAATAAGAACGTGTTTTTTATTATTAAACCATTGTTCTAAAAAATAATGGCAACATGTTATACATTTCGAAAATGAGAAAAGACACGACTATCGGAAAAAGTAAAAATTCAATTAAACTCTTAACTATATCACGCTTTTCGCTATTGGTAAACGGCATTTTACATCTACAATCAACCACAATTAAGGTTTATTTGCATATATGGCAAACTTAACGCTGAGGGCGCCATTTGATCCAAGTGCATTTTGTTGGCGTTGCTTGGCAACGACTCTGGCGGTCTGTAACCAAGCTCCAGTTGGGTACCTGAAGGTTTTTTAATTATTACACCATTATTTTAAAAAGGAATGGTAACATGTTATACATTGCGGAAATGAGATAAAACACGACTATCGGAAAATGCCAAAACTCAGCATGGCGCCCATAAGAAAAACAAAAGTCGGCCAAGGTTACGGCGCCATCTTTGATGTTATTTCAAATTAAAAAATCACCCCGCATTCCCTGTTAAAATATATCAGTTTTTTGTCGATAACTACAAAATGAAAAATCTGATGTGGCCAGGCACATGACTGGCGCCGGCACATGACTCATACAATATATAAAATTAATAGTTTTGCTGCATGAGAATCTATTCTATTGAGATAAATCGTAGGTACTGTCAAAGCATCAGCATTTGACACTACCTACACTACGTCATTAGAATAATAGTTATTTATGTCACAAATGCCGAAAGTATGGAATAGCGCGACGAGCTGTGATGCGGAGCGTTACCGAAGGCGGAGTGTCGCCGTCGCATGTGAGCGAGTCGCGCTATCTAGTTTTTGGCAGGAGCGACATCAACGTTTATTGTGTTGCTTTTTAAGAAATACGTATTTTAAAAAAATAAATAAATGATTTCTGTATAGTAAATGCTAGGTTGGTACCACTTTGACGAAACGCCAAGTTTAAAGGTGCGTTCTGATTGGTAGGTAATGGTAGCTAATGGCGGTGGTAGACTACGAAATTATAGTATTTCTTACATATCGTGATAATGACACATATTAGTTTGCATGTACATAAACATGAGTCACTAGCAATTTTCTATTGGAAATACTATAACGGCGTCTGCTACCACTGCCATTATCACTAATGAAAACGCACCTTAAAAAGGTAATTCAAATTCTGACAGATTTATATTTGTTCATGACACATCCCTACCAACATACTAAAATAAAACTACACTCATCGCTATACTTTATTTATAATTTTCTCCATTTATCGTTTTTAGAATTAGATATAAAGACGGGTTGATATTTATTATCAACAAACAATCAAATTGGTGATCTTATTTTATTTGAAATTTGTATTTTATAATTTGCCGCACTACAGCGGCAACGTTCCATAATGGTTCTCCAACCTCTGATGAGATCAGCTGTTTTCGATTGTGACAACACAAAAAAATATTTGTCAAAATCCTGACTACTATGTAATTTCATATCAATCCAGATGCGACCGATCTCGATCAAATAGAATTTGCTCTTGAAGCTAAACTATTAATTTTACCAAAAAATGTCATAGGCATAAATTATTCAAAATTTCCTCTACTTTAATTTATTAATTAACTATTTTGTCGAAATTACAGAAATGGCGGCTCATTTGCAAAATCCTTCAAAAAGGCTAAGAATAAACTACCACTTCCTTTGGACTCTTTTCAACCAAAATCTTTTCAGCTCTAAGTTTGGTAACAAAACTTCTAAATATGAACTTTCGTTCCGATACCTTTAGTAGATTCTCCGGAATCGTCGCCACAAAAATCGTTTACACACAGACATACATACGCACAGACACACACACACACACACACAGACATTTTTTTGTACCTTGGTCAAAAATGTTCAGGGGACCCATAAAGACCTATTTCCGCTAAAATCTCAATTTTTTTTTTCGGCATGATTACAATACTTTATCTTACTGCGTATGATAAAGTAAAAATGATAGCTTAAATTTCTTTTCAGATAATTGATTAGCACAAAAATACGAAACTTTGCCAAATTTGAACATATCTCCACTAATAGCTCTATTTCCACTAACAACCGAGATCCCCATGGTGAGGCTCGAAATTGAATCACCCGGTATATGGTTAAATATGTTCTAAATTACCTCTACTATCACGGTTTCAAGGGACTTGCATCAAATTACATATAATCCCGTACGACAATTTTTGGATTTTCCTCTACAACGTGATAAAATCAGAAAATCGCATCCGCAGCTATCCGCAGCAGATTTTGCAGTAGTTACAATGTCAAATATATATAATTTGAACCACTTTCAAGAGCTCAATGAACTTAAACTATAAACCAAAACACTAAATCCTTTAAAAAAATGTTTTTTATAACAATGTATTTTCTCGGCTCTGCTGCAGTGAAAAAATTGTGGGTAAATTTCAATAAAAAACAATGTCTAATGAAAGTTAATACTTTGTTCTAAACAACGTATAACAAAAAGGTCACATTTTTCTTTAAAATACATAATCGCAACCGTCTTCAAGGGCGTCAAGTTATGAGCATCAATGTTCAGCCATAGTAAGATATAAACTTTGGCTGACAAGGACACGTGGCGCAGAGCTCAGGTGAAAAATTATTGCCGCCTTTTAATACATCAGTCCTTAACCTATCCCAAAAACTGGTTCATTTTTTCGATATTTAATATTTTAGTGATTTGATTTATGGCCAGCTTTTTGGGTCAAATACTCCAATGTACGGCGCTCCAGGTTATGACAGCAATTATTTATTTATTTAAAATGTACATCCCGCCTGCATGTCACACTTTCTAAATGTTCTGACTACATTTTACTCAATATTTGTATATAAACATTTGCAACAATTCACATACTCGTCGCAGTGAGAAGTTCCAGATGCACAATTTTGATAATTCAATATCCCTTGTTTATTTTTTCAAAAAGTTATCGAAATTTCCAACTGGTCATTGTACGCTCTCCCATTCTAAGTATATGTCTGCAAAAATCAGAATCATAGCATATGCCCCAAAACGTCCTTTACAAGATGGTATAGGTTTCAGGTGGTTATACCTCGAAGTCACCTACCCTCAGAAAACAACTAGTTAGAGGAGCGATTTTACTCTACTAGTGGTAGAGTACTGGTAGAGTACTACGATCTGGCTTTCGTTTTCCATGTGTTGGGGTGTTTGTATGTTTTTTTTTTATGATAGAAGAAGGCATATAGGACCTTTTGAAACAAATCAGGTAAATCCTACAACTGTTGTTATGTGGTTCACATGAAACATTGTTCACTTTAAAAAAATGCACAGGCAGCATTTTATGTAGTGGTGAGTTTTCCGCAGTCAAAAGCAATTAAAAAGCAAAATCTTGATCTGATATCATACTGAACTTTTGAGATTGGATTCATATTCCTTGCAAAGGAATCTATCGAGAACAGCAACTCACTCAACTCACTCGCATATATGTAGCTAAAGTCTATAGGTTGGTTAATTTCGATTTTTGATTACTCGCATTACCATTGTCCGTACAGAGAGTTTAAAATAATAGTTCGAATCTATACAGAGGAGTCATAGTATACCAACTTTGGATAAGGAACTTTTGTCCGGCATGAGTATTTAGCTTCCTTGAAGAGACTTAATGAGAAGTTTTGTAATTTTAAAGAGTAAAGAAATATTACGATATCAAAACAGTATGTGTTATTTATCTATGAGAATTGAGGATATGATACGATATACTGGTGCTAGGGTTGCCATCTTTCGAAAATGAAAGAGCACAAAATGCACATAAACAAAAGTAAATTTTACTGTTATTAAAAAAGTATCGAAAATAATTTTGAAAACATGTATTTTTTTGTAAACGAAAAATGATTAGGAGTTCTATATGAAACGGGTTATGACTGACGTCCAAAAATATAAAACAAATACAAATAAATGCAATTTTAGGCAATTCAAGGTGAAAGATCTGAGGAATACATTTCTGATGACACCGTTGCGTTGCACAGTTGCCTGATGTTAAGATATTTGCGACTGATCTTAACAATATTTACGAATTTATAGTAAACGAACCCAAGCATTAGAAACGTGAAATTCAGTTTTCAGTGTGAGAGCGTGTTTTGAGTTCTGCACAATAGAATTTTAAAAAATGTGGACAAAATTCGGGACCCTTTAAGAGACGGGGCAACGCATCAAAATTAGGGACTGAACCGCCCAACACGAGAGGTTTCAGCTTAACGCCTTATTTTCATATTATACACTATAATTAGAAAAAGAAAATGTCTTAATACAATGCCACTACTTTTTTGAAACTTAAGACTAGAAACTTATTTGAAAAATCAAATAAGTCTTAATGAAACACTACCCAGAATGACGATTACTAAAAAAATACTTATTTCCTATAAATAGTTGGCCCGTTTGTCCCTGGCTACCGATATGTTTAGCTCGAGTCCACCAATGCGATAGATCCCTTGAGAAATAACGACTTCACTGTAAGCGCCATCGAGAGCATGTGACGTTGCTATGCTTCCGGGAAAATTGTTAAACTTTAAGTGTAACAACGATGTAATGTCTTTAAGCGTACTAAGGAGTCTCCCTGAGAGGATAATTACCACGGCTACGACCGAAGGACCTAGAAGGACTACGACGGACGGGAAGGACGACCCGAAGCGAAAGAACGCTACATGCAGACACGAGAGCTTATTCCGTTTTGCTCTTATTCGGCTGGCGCGTTACTTTTTATTCGTAGTCTGTCGTTCGGCAGGACACTGTATTTCTGCTGGAACTGGATTACAAACTTTCATATTATACTGAATGTCCCTTCTCTTTATAGTCAGATGTAATTTGACGAGTCTGCGACTAGAGAGCAAAAAATAACGACTTTGTAGGATTATAAAATGGTCTAGTTGCAAAGAGTAGTAATGTTTTCTATGAAACGATTAAGTGTTTGAATAAAATTAAAATAAAGTAAAATTAAAATGAATCCTTAGAGAATATTTGTTAATTAATTTTGTTTCATATCTAAATAATAAATTCAAACATAACCACATTAATGTGGCATAATCTTTTCTGCAAGTGATTTATGTTAGTTTATATTAGATCGATATTATGCAAAAGCTTACCATGGAAAATTAATTTAAAAAGTTCGTCCATGAAATTGTGCGATATTAGGAATATAATATACAAAAATCTTGTACGTTTTACTTTATCATACATAGTATAATAAAGAATTGCAATGTGTCGAAAAAAGTTTTGAGATTTACGTGGAAATATGCCCTTTTAGGTCCCCTAAACATTTTATGTGTGAGTTTTTTATGGCGAGGATCCCGGAGAAACTACTAAAGTTATCGGTAGGAAACTTCATATTTAAAAGTTTCATGACCAAACTTAGAGCTGAATTGCTTTTTGGTCAAAAGGGTCCAATGGCATTGTATGTGTACTCTTAGATTTTTTCAACGATTTTGCAAATGACCCGCGGTTTGTAATTTCGTTAAAATAGTTAACTTATAAATTAAAGTAGAACAAATTTTGTATAATTTGTATCTATGACATTTTTTCGGTAAAATTAATAGTTTTGTTGCATGAAGAGATTCAAATCGAGATCGGCCGTGTCTGCATTAAAACTGATTAGCCAGGATTTGACAGATATTTTGATTCTATTGACAGTATTGTCATAATATCAGCGCTTGAGACAATTTGACAACATTTGATACAACATTGATACATAGTATGATTAAGTTATATGCCTGGTCACATCAGATTTTTTGATTTGTAGATTTTTTGTGTATGAACATTGTGTCAGAATTTTGATGATATAACTGCAAACATCTTAACAATCTTAACTTGCAATCATAACAATAATGTCATAAATGTACCAATAGTGTGACATCGTACAGTATTGACATATAATTTAGTATTTGCTTTTAAGATTCTTTGAATAAGTACCTGAGAAAGCCTTTCGGACCTTTGTGATTTCTCATTAAGAATCAGTTAGTATTTACTCAATAATGGACCCTAAAGAGATACAGATCCGTATGACCGAAGTTAATGGGAGGGCTTGCCGGGTTTGAATGGCATAATAGCTGCAGTCTCTTTGTATTCCTACGTTTTCCGCTTTGCTTACCTTGTATTGTCAGTCAGTGGCAACTTTCTTAGAAATTTTGTCCAGTTAGTTATCACAGTTATTTGTTTTGTGTATTGTATATGTCGTTGGTAATGCAATAAAAGTAATTCTTATATTATATTATCGTATTTAACTGTTATTTGAACCTCTCACAATATCATTTAGTTTATATCTATGCAACAATAGCCACCCCTTCCGAGAATTTAAGGTTATTAAATTGCTTTATTTGTAGAAAGTCTTGTTCCATACTCGTATTGTGTTAAAAAGATAAAGCTGACCCAAACGTGCCACCACCAATGCCTTATCTACGACGATAATAAAGGCGCATTTCACATGCGTGTCGTTCTATAAATGAGGACGTACCTTTTGACGGTTGTGTGACGAATCAGCTCGTCTTTCAATTGCAAGCGACATACCCATAAACAAACTGCTATAACGTTTAATTTGCTACATAAAAGACAAAATATAAAGTGGTGTTTAAAATAAATATATAATGATATCAGAAAACAATATTTTTTTAGATAAGAACTTGTTTAGAATAATGAAATACGCTCGAGAACGAGCACGTTTGCAATTTCTGTCATTGATTTGATTAAATCTGCCAATTATTCAATATTTTTCGAACATCGAACAATTGTGCCTGTGAGACTTTAATCGTTTATTCCTGAAATCTCACTCACTATCGTAAACATAAAAACACCGCACTGTTGCGGACAAAAATTACTATCAAAAAGAAGCTATACTAGAAAATGATCGGGATAATTTAGTATAATTGAGTTAAGTAATAATGTTGGCGATTTACGTCAACCGGTCGTATAACATTAGAAATGTCTGTTCGATCGGATGAGCTGGAATTTGTTTTTTTCAATTGCTTAAAAAGTTACAGCCATTTGAATTATTTACGAAAGCTACATATCAATCAAAACGAAATTAAAGATTGAACACAAACGATACCCATTACGACAATGAAAAGTAAATAAGTAATAACTTGATAAGAAAATAAAAATAATTCCTATAAATAAATGAAAAATAATGAAGAAACAAATAAATCCATACGATCATACTGCTGATCTTTCTTTTTTGAAAAGTAAATGTTATTCTAAAAACGTTTCATGTAGACTTATTGGTTTTGCAAATCCAAAAAGCGTTGACGGCTGTAACTTTATAAGGTATTACAAAAAAAAACAAGGCCATAGGACACTTTTACTCAGAAGGACATTTACTTTCTGCAAAAGTAAGAAATGTTGGAAAAAGTGATGGAAAAAAATATAATTCGTAGCATAATTTACACCAGGAATTTCATATGTCACCTTCGATTCATGATGACAGTTTGGTGATTTTTGATCATAAAACAACGACCCGTCATCCGTATAAATTTATAACTAATGTACTTTTATCTACGACTCACATATAATAAGGTCATTGCATACGTATCTATGACTATATAATCCCCATGACCTCATTATTTGAACGAACTGTCATCATTATACAACGCTAGTGTCAAAGTCTGTCAAAACCTACGTGAATGACGGTTATTTGACAGTTCGCCTCGACATCATTAACAAATACATTTAAAATATTTTGCATAAAATGGAGTTTATGAGTCGTAGATAAAACGTTGTATTTGACTCGCATATAACGGATATAAATTGCTCGCATGATTACACGCTCGCCTACGGCTCGCGTGTAAACTTCATGCTCGCGGTTTATATCCTTACTTATGTGCTCGTCAAATAATATAGTATTAGTCGTAGATAAAATGTCAAATTTGACACATAATGGCTATAATTCATTCAACTTCATGCATACATAAAAGTTTGCGACGTTGCTACATGTGACGTAACATGCAAGTCATATTGTTTGCAGTGCTTTTATTTTATCCATCCTTGTGTTACTTGGCTACTTCATCTAATAGTATATTGTTTGACGAGCACATAATTAAGGCTATAAATGGCGAGCATGAAGTTGCGAGCGATTTATATCCATTATGTGTGAGTCAAATACGACGTTTTACCTACGTCTCATAAATTCCATTTTATGTAAAATATTTTAAAGGTATTTGTCAAAGGTGGCGAGGCAAACTGTCAAATAACTGTCATCAACGTGCGTTTTGACTGACTTTGTCACTATTAGTGTCATTATAATCATTGGCGTGTATCATGATGGGGATTATATAGTCATACATACGCATGAAATAAACTTATTATATGCGAGTCGTAGATAAATTAAATTTATGTTATGTAATTTCGATTTCTTTAACAATTTCATGTTTGGTATATATAGTAATACCTCTTTTGTATAGGATGAACAATATAATGTGAATGATCACACTGTGGGCAAGTGTCCTGTGAAGAACTTCATAACTGCTGACAAGAAAACTAAAGGCAACACCGTCGCAGCTTGTCGTGATTTTGAATCTATGTTCTTGGAAAGAGAGAGCACATCAATAAATGTCTACATAAAAGAATTGGGCGATGTTACACTTTACATTAACTTGCACAGTCAAACTGATGGCCACACTCGTTATTCATGCTTGCACAGTGATACAAGCATGGCTGAGAACGTGCGCAATGCTATATCAGATAACGATGATCATAAGCATGGATTACAGGTGACTGCGTAATTGCTCTGGCGCCGGATGTTCTCCAATTGATTGGACATTTGAAGAAATGCACGTAAAACCTGATTGAATTGATTATAATAAAATTTGTAGGCTGTCCTCAAAAAGCATTGGATGCGTATCTTGGGGGATAAAGTATTCGGCACTTGAAGTACAACTGACGGGTAAATGTAAATCTATCTAATCTAAATCTCCTTGTTACAGAAATTATCAAAAACTTTTAAGAGCACAGCTATGAAAATATGTAATTTGAAAAAGTATTTGTAAATATTAGAGGTCTTTTAATACGAAATTACAATCACCTCCGATGCATATATTGTGTTACGTATGTTACGTTATACCTGCCTGTTCTTTCTTTAATTTGATCATTAAGACCAGGGCACATAATGATTGTATAGAATGCTATTACAAAACGAATCGTTTCGTAAATACTTCTAATGTTAATATTTTGCTTTTATTTTGTCATTGACTACCAAAGATAAATTAAATAAATAGATTTTTTTAACTTAAAGAGAAGTGACAAAAAGTACAGAAAAAAAACATACTTACCTCAGCTTTTTATTATTTGAAATTTTACTTCAATACTCATAGGTGTAGTAAAGTAACATGCACTACATCTATACAATAAAACCAACAATTATGTATATTAAGTTTATTACAGAAACAATACATTATAGAATATTATACATGTTCATAAACTAAAAGATGATATATACAAACTGCCATCTTGCAAAATGGCTCAAATGTTACCACATTGCATTTTCTTCATCCCACAGTAACAGCTACACCAACTAATTATGTACCTATAAGACAGCGTACAATTTTCTAATGATTATGTACAAAATTGACAATACTACGTGGCACAATCTCTTCAAACGCTATTTTATTCTTTTTAATAACAGTCGATGCCAAACAGGTAAGTTTTAAGGTCTTAAAACTACTCACACTCTTCAAGTAGTCACAGTTCAATGCTTTCGCCAAATCCCTGAAAGTCTCACCGTTTTCATTGCTTGCGCAAAAGTGAACCCCGGCATCAATCAGAACTGGAATGAACTCTCTATGATTTGGCAACATAGCCGCTAGATGTAGCGGGGTATTTCCCGCATTATCCCGCGCGTTTGGATTTGCACCAGCATACACCAGACGCCTACTTAACGAAGCAACCGCTGAAGCATTCGGTTGCCCTATATTTTCAGAGCTTAAGAGAGTAGAACAGGTATAATGTAGAGGTGAATATCCAAAAACTACTCTCAAGTCTATTTGAACCAATTTGCGCCAAACAGCATTGATTTTCACATCGCTTATAAATAAATGTTCATCAAAAGTAGCTAAGAAACCGAAAATCATGTCCAACAATGCAGTCAGCTCATTAAGAAGATAATGTGCATTAGTGCTGTTAGAGTGCTCTTCTAAATACATGTTTCCCATGGCTAACTGCTCTACCGCTTTTGAAAAAATAAGATAATAGCGTTGAAGGGCCGGCAAATCGCTCTCAGTGTAATACATTAAATTTTTAAATGTCGTCCTAATATTAGGGTCCAACGGTTGAAGCTGTTGTTGCTGGATCTCTAATACGCGTAGATGAAGGTCCATTGTAGAACGTGTTGCAAGTGCCACAGAACTAGTTACGAATGGGTGCGCTGGACCTAAAATTCGTTCCAGTACCAAAATCGCCTGGTGCAACATAACTTCCCTACTTTGCGAAACTTCACGTAATGTTCTGTTATCACTAAATTCACATTCTCCGGGTAGGTAGACAGAGCTGTTCATTTCCTTTTTTCGTAACTGATGAATGTGACGTTTTTTCAAGGCGACTGACCAGTAGAAATCTCCAGATACAACCTGATAATCCCACAGTGTGATGCATGCACCGAATACTTCTAGGCTTTCTATTTGCTGTTCACAAGATAGGAATGCGTACGTGTCAAAACTTGCAAGTAAACCCAATCTATTTTCCAATGCTGCTTGAACTGGTGGCGTTACGCCGTATATGTTTTTAGCTTGTATAGACGCGCCATGTTTGAGTAAGGCAAGGAAGATGTCGTCACCTTCTGGAGATTTTGATGTGCAGCATTCGTGAAGAGCTGTGTTGCCAGTTAACAGACTCTTCCTATGCACATCAGGCCTGGCGGAAAGAAGGTGGCTTACCAGAGCGAAACTTCCTATGTTACAAGCGATCATGAGACTTGTGGTTCCGTAACAGTTCGCGTCGTCGATGTTAGCTCCGTGGTCCAACAAGCACTTAACAACATCTAAGTTATTCTTAATACATGCCATGTATAAGGGAGTTGTCTTGTAAACTTCTGTTGCTGCGTTTACTTGAGCACCGTGGAACAGCAACAATTTCACCACTTCAAGATTCCCTCGGGAAACGGCAATATGCAAAGGCATCACTTGTTCATCTTCGAAAACTCCGTTCCCGATGCATGGTTCCTCGATGTTCACATCATCCTGCTCCAATAAATACTTAATCATTTCGTAACTTCCTTCGATGACGGCTTGAGAAAAAAGATAATTTTCCATTTTTTTTTTTAATTTGGAAATTCTTCTGAACTTTGTAGAACTGTCTGCGATGAAGCTTCAGAAGGAACTGATGTGTACACTGTAAACCATAACGCAACTAAAGGATAATGTCCAAAAATTGGGTGGGAGAATGTGGTGGTGGTAAAATCTCAGGTAGGTCGACCTCCATACGCACAGATCCTTTGAGTATAATTCTTAGGCGGGTTCTTTTACCTGATATTTTCAATAGATAGTACTAGCAGTACTTAGTTGAAATGTTTGTTTTGTGTGTTTCTGATCCACAATTATTTTAAATAACTTACGTGCAATACATTGTACAGGACGCGTTAAATCTAGATTACTGAATATTACATTTAGTAATAAAGGAAGCATCGGTCATCATACCGTGAATTAATATTTTGAACAAACGGTACATGAAATTGCACATCGTGCACTAAGCAAGGGATCCTAGCGGTTCCACAACGTTTTCCAAGATCATATAATTGCAACAATTGCAATTACCGATCTGTTACAAATTTAACAAATAATTTTTCGATAAATAAATAAATTCTTCATCATATCTCCACGTTTTTCGAGTGACTATTATGGCCAACAAACAACAAAATAATGAACTGTTTCCGATGTGCTTTTTGTCTTTAGAATGTGAATCTGAATGCAGACACTCTAAATTGTTTCTAGGTTTTGACAAAGTAATTCGTTTTTATTTGTAGTTTTTATCAAATTTGTTTATTGTTCACCAGAATAGTCACTTTGCTTAGATTATTGTATTTCTGACAAATTAAGTTCTTGAATAATACATGCGAACTGTTGTGATATCTGTAAGGTAGGGTGGGGCTTAAGCCTCCGCGGGTAAAATTGTCCATTATAAGTATCTATAAAATTAGTGACGCATTATTCTATAATGTTGAATTGCACTGCACAGCGTCGGCGCTAGAGCTATGTGATACCGGAGCAGAGCGTAGATGTTGATTTCGCAGCTCGCATTGCTCTGGTTCGCGCGCCGCGATAAATATTAAAGGGTTTATTTAGTTGTATTTTCACTACAAATCCTCTTTGCGACCGAAAAGATCATCATCATCGCTATATTTTGAACCAGTTGTGGGAATCTTTGGAAGTTAGAATGAAAGCCACAAGTAAGTACATTGAAATTAAATATATAATCAAATGCAGAAAGCCAGGTAGCAAAATGTAAAGTAGAAGACAAAGGTCATTCACTGTTCGGAAATAGTAGACATAGTTTCGTCTTGACGGCCATTTTCAAAGTCTACGTGTCAAAATCTTAAAAAATTTACACGGGTACAAGATACATTAACCGAAGAACAACACGACTGCCAGCGAAGATCGTAAAATACAATAAACTAACGCCAATTTAACAAAAATTGAGGCTCTTATGCAACAATATGACGAACGAAACAAATCTAAACGAGATAACTGCAATGCGTCAGGAACCAGTTTTTAAGATTTTGATACTAATACTTTGAAAATGTCCGTTAGGACGAAACTAGTTGCCTACGAAAATAAAATTTATTTCCGAACAGTGAATGACCTTTGTCTTCAACTTTACAAAACTTTTATGTGTTTGAAGTTTATTTATGTACGTACAAAACCTGTCGTAATTCATATCTTACATCTTAACATATTTTATCTACGACACATAATAAGTTCATTGCATACATATCTATGACTATATAATTCCCATCATGATGCACGCCTATGATTATAATGACAAGAATGTTGTATAATAATGACAGTTCGTTCAAATAATAACTTCATTATGTGAACGAAGTGACAGATGACAGTTATGCGACAGTTTGCCTCGCGATTATTGACAAATACATAATATTTGATATAAAATGGAACTTATGAGTAGGTAACGTCGTATTTGACTCGCACACAACGGATATAACTCGGTCGCTTAACTCGGTAACTTAATGCTTAATTTATATGCTTGGTAATGTGCCGTCAAATAAAATACTATTATTATATGTCAGGAGTGGTAAATAGAAATGGCAAACGTTAAATTACCATAATTTGCAACGCTTCAGCTACTGGTTTTTAGATAAATGACGATCCTCAGATTTCTAAGCGCGGGAAGTAGCCCTTAACCGTTTCGCTGCGGCAACATTTTTTTGGTATTTACTAGTCTTGAAACGTATGATCATTCTGACCCTATTTTTACATGAATTGGGGAAAAAAATTCCCCGCCATTTCGCGAATATATTCGTGAAGAGCAGTGAAAGAGTTAATTTGGAATTGCCGCAAACACGTGTTTGCAGACTATTACGAACAGAAATTGAAACCGTACAAACCCCACACAGTTCAAACTTTGCAATTGTACGAAATTATTTAAATCAACAATTTCCAAATCGCTGGATTAGTAACGGTGGAGCGGTGGATACCCTGATTTAAGTCCTCTGGACTATTTTCTTTGGGGACCTGTGAACGACGAAATTTATCACGATACTCGCAGAAATATCGACGATCTGCGGCATCGAATAACAAATACGGTCAATGCTATTCCGGGAAGAACAGTTAGAACAGCATAACAACATGTTGAAAAGCGGGCACGCTTTTATGTCTGCATGAAAATAGCAGCCAATTTGAACATTTACTTAAAAATTAACCTTTATGTTGTATAAACTTGCTTCTTTTACAATCTGAATGTTTTTAATCCAAAGCACTCGTGGTCAGTACGGCGCCGGCGGTCTGTAACCAAGCTGCAGTTGGTTACATGATAAGCACGACAAACAACAAGAAAAATAAGAACGTGTTTTTTATTATTAAACCATTGTTCTAAAAAATAATGGCAACATGTTATACATTTCGAAAATGAGAAAAGACACGACTATCGGAAAAAGTAAAAATTCAATTAAACTCTTAACTATATCACGCTTTTCGCTATTGGTAAACGGCATTTTACATCTACAATCAACCACAATTAAGGTTTATTTGCATATATGGCAAACTTAACGCTGAGGGCGCCATTTGATCCAAGTGCATTTTGTTGGCGTTGCTTGGCAACGACTCTGGCGGTCTGTAACCAAGCTCCAGTTGGGTACCTGAAGGTTTTTTAATTATTACACCATTATTTTAAAAAGGAATGGTAACATGTTATACATTGCGGAAATGAGATAAAACACGACTATCGGAAAATGCCAAAACTCAACATGGCGCCCATAAGAAAAACAAAAGTCGGCCAAGGTTACGGCGCCATCTTTGATGTTATTTCAAATTAAAAAATCACCCCGCATTCCCTGTTAAAATATATCAGTTTTTTGTCGATAACTACAAAATGAAAAATCTGATGTGGCCAGGCACATGACTTTATCATACAATATATAAAATTAATAGTTTTGCTGCATGAGAATCTATTCTATTGAGATAAATCGTAGGTACTGTCAAAGCATCAGCATTTGACACTACCTACACTACGTCATTAGAATAATAGTTATTTATGTCACAAATGCCGAAAGTATGGAATAGCGCGACGAGCTGTGATGCGGAGCGTTACCGAAGGCGGAGTGTCGCCGTCGCATGTGAGCGAGTCGCGCTATCTAGTTTTTGGCAGGAGCGACATCAACGTTTATTGTGTTGCTTTTTAAGAAATACGTATTTTAAAAAAATAAATAAATGATTTCTGTATAGTAAATGCTAGGTTGGTACCACTTTGACGAAACGCCAAGTTTAAAGGTGCGTTCTGATTGGTAGGTAATGGTAGCTAATGGCGGTGGTAGAATACGAAATTATAGTATTTCTTACATATCGTGATAATGACACATATTAGTTTGCATGTACATAAACATGAGTCACTAGCAATTTTCTATTGGAAATACTATAACGGCGTCTGCTACCACTGCCATTATCACTAATGAAAACGCACCTTAAAAAGGTAATTCAAATTCTGACAGATTTATATTTGTTCATGACACATCCCTACCAACATACTAAAATAAAACTACACTCATCGCTATACTTTATTTATAATTTTCTCCATTTATCGTTTTTAGAATTAGATATAAAGACGGGTTGATATTTATTATCAACAAACAATCAAATTGGTGATCTTATTTTATTTGAAATTTGTATTTTATAATTTGCCGCACTACAGCGGCAACGTTCCATAATGGTTCTCCAACCTCTGATCAGATCAGCTGTTTTCGATTGTGACAACACAAAAAAATATTTGTCAAAATCCTGGCTACTATGTAATTTCATATCAATCCAGATGCGACCGATCTCGATCAAATAGAATTTGCTCTTGAAGCTAAACTATTAATTTTACCAAAAAATGTCATAGGCATAAATTATTCAAAATTTCCTCTACTTTAATTTATTAATTAACTATTTTGTCGAAATTACAGAAATGGCGGCTCATTTGCAAAATCCTTCAAAAAGGCTAAGAATAAACTACCACTTCCTTTGGACTCTTTTCAACCAAAATCTTTTCAGCTCTAAGTTTGGTAACAAAACTTCTAAATATGAACTTTCGTTCCGATACCTTTAGTAGTTTCTCCGGAATCGTCGCCACAAAAATCGTTTACACACAGACATACATACGCACAGACACACACACACACACACAGACATTTTTTTGTACCTTGGTCAAAAATGTTCAGGGGACCCATAAAGACCTATTTCCGCTAAAATCTCAATTTTTTTTTCGGCATGATTACAATACTTTATCTTACTGCGTATGATAAAGTAAAAATGATAGCTTAAATTTCTTTTCAGATAAATGATTAGCACAAAAATACGAAACTTTGCCAAATTTGAACATATCTCCACTAATAGCTCTATTTCCACTAACAACCGAGATCCCCATGGTGAGGCTCGAAATTGAATCACCCGGTATATGGTTAAATATGTTCTAAATTACCTCTACTATCACGGTTTCAAGGGACTTGCATCAAATTACATATAATCCCGTACGACAATTTTTGGATTTTCCTCTACAACGTGATAAAATCAGAAAATCGCATCCGCAGCTATCCGCAGCAGATTTTGCAGTAGTTACAATGTCAAATATATATAATTTGAACCACTTTCAAGAGCTCAATGAACTTAAACTATAAACCAAAACACTAAATCCTTTAAAAAAATGTTTTTTATAACAATGTATTTTCTCGGCTCTGCTGCAGTGAAAAAATTGTGGGTAAATTTCAATAAAAAACAATGTCTAATGAAAGTTAATACTTTGTTCTAAACAACGTATAACAAAAAGGTCACATTTTTCTTTAAAATACATAATCGCAACCGTCTTCAAGGGCGTCAAGTTATGAGCATCAATGTTCAGCCATAGTAAGATATAAACTTTGGCTGACAAGGACACGTGGCGCAGAGCTCAGGTGAACAATTATTGCCGCCTTTTAATACATCAGTCCTTAACCTATCCCAAAAACTGGTTCATTTTTTCGATATTTAATATTTTAGTGATTTGATTTATGGCCAGCTTTTTGGGTCAAATACTCCAATGTACGGCGCTCCAGGTTATGACAGCAATTATTTATTTATTTAAAATGTACATCCCGCCTGCATGTCACACTTTCTAAATGTTCTGACTACATTTTACTCAATATTTGTATATAAACATTTGCAACAATTCACATACTCGTCGCAGTGAGAAGTTCCAGATGCACAATTTTGATAATTCAATATCCCTTGTTTATTTTTTCAAAAAGTTATCGAAATTTCCAACTGGTCATTGTACGCTCTCCCATTCTAAGTATATGTCTGCAAAAATCAGAATCATAGCATATGCCCCAAAACGTCCTTTACAAGATGGTATAGGTTTCAGGTGGTTATACCTCGAAGTCACCTACCCTCAGAAAACAACTAGTTAGAGGAGCGATTTTACTCTACTAGTGGTAGAGTACTGGTAGAGTACTACGATCTGGCTTTCGTTTTCCATGTGTTGGGGTGTTTGTATGTTTTTTTTTTATGATAGAAGAAGGCATATAGGACCTTTTGAAACAAATCAGGTAAATCCTACAACTGTTGTTATGTGGTTCACATGAAACATTGTTCACTTTAAAAAAATGCACAGGCAGCATTTTATGTAGTGGTGAGTTTTCCGCAGTCAAAAGCAATTAAAAAGCAAAATCTTGATCTGATATCATACTGAACTTTTGAGATTGGATTCATATTCCTTGCAAAGGAATCTATCGAGAACAGCAACTCACTCAACTCACTCGCATATATGTAGCTAAAGTCTATAGGTTGGTTAATTTCGATTTTTGATTACTCGCATTACCATTGTCCGTACAGAGAGTTTAAAATAATAGTTCGAATCTATACAGAGGAGTCATAGTATACCAACTTTGGATAAGGAACTTTTGTCCGGCATGAGTATTTAGCTTCCTTGAAGAGACTTAATGAGAAGTTTTGTAATTTTAAAGAGTAAAGAAATATTACGATATCAAAACAGTATGTGTTATTTATCTATGAGAATTGAGGATATGATACGATATACTGGTGCTAGGGTTGCCATCTTTCGAAAATGAAAGAGCACAAAATGCACATAAACAAAAGTAAATTTTACTGTTATTAAAAAAGTATCGAAAATAATTTTGAAAACATGTATTTTTTTGTAAACGAAAAATGATTAGGAGTTCTATATGAAACGGGTTATGACTGACGTCCAAAAATATAAAACAAATACAAATAAATGCAATTTTAGGCAATTCAAGGTGAAAGATCTGAGGAATACATTTCTGATGACACCGTTGCGTTGCACAGTTGCCTGATGTTAAGATATTTGCGACTGATCTTAACAATATTTACGAATTTATAGTAAACGAACCCAAGCATTAGAAACGTGAAATTCAGTTTTCAGTGTGAGAGCGTGTTTTGAGTTCTGCACAATAGAATTTTAAAAAATGTGGACAAAATTCGGGACCCTTTAAGAGACGGGGCAACGCATCAAAATTAGGGACTGAACCGCCCAACACGAGAGGTTTCAGCTTAACGCCTTATTTTCATATTATACACTATAATTAGAAAAAGAAAATGTCTTAATACAATGCCACTACTTTTTTGAAACTTAAGACTAGAAACTTATTTGAAAAATCAAATAAGTCTTAATGAAACACTACCCAGAATGACGATTACTAAAAAAATACTTATTTCCTATAAATAGTTGGCCCGTTTGTCCCTGGCTACCGATATGTTTAGCTCGAGTCCACCAATGCGATAGATCCCTTGAGAAATAACGACTTCACTGTAAGCGCCATCGAGAGCATGTGACGTTGCTATGCTTCCGGGAAAATTGTTAAACTTTAAGTGTAACAACGATGTAATGTCTTTAAGCGTACTAAGGAGTCTCCCTGAGAGGATAATTACCACGGCTACGACCGAAGGACCTAGAAGGACTACGACGGACGGGAAGGACGACCCGAAGCGAAAGAACGCTACATGCAGACACGAGAGCTTATTCCGTTTTGCTCTTATTCGGCTGGCGCGTTACTTTTTATTCGTAGTCTGTCGTTCGGCAGGACACTGTATTTCTGCTGGAACTGGATTACAAACTTTCATATTATACTGAATGTCCCTTCTCTTTATAGTCAGATGTAATTTGACGAGTCTGCGACTAGAGAGCAAAAAATAACGACTTTGTAGGATTATAAAATGGTCTAGTTGCAAAGAGTAGTAATGTTTTCTATGAAACGATTAAGTGTTTGAATAAAATTAAAATAAAGTAAAATTAAAATGAATCCTTAGAGAATATTTGTTAATTAATTTTGTTTCATATCTAAATAATAAATTCAAACATAACCACATTAATGTGGCATAATCTTTTCTGCAAGTGATTTATGTTAGTTTATATTAGATCGATATTATGCAAAAGCTTACCATGGAAAATTAATTTAAAAAGTTCGTCCATGAAATTGTGCGATATTAGGAATATAATATACAAAAATCTTGTACGTTTTACTTTATCATACATAGTATAATAAAGAATTGCAATGTGTCGAAAAAAGTTTTGAGATTTACGTGGAAATATGCCCTTTTAGGTCCCCTAAACATTTTATGTGTGAGTTTTTTATGGCGAGGATCCCGGAGAAACTACTAAAGTTATCGGTAGGAAACTTCATATTTAAAAGTTTCATGACCAAACTTAGAGCTGAATTGCTTTTTGGTCAAAAGGGTCCAATGGCATTGTATGTGTACTCTTAGATTTTTTCAACGATTTTGCAAATGACCCGCGGTTTGTAATTTCGTTAAAATAGTTAACTTATAAATTAAAGTAGAACAAATTTTGTATAATTTGTATCTATGACATTTTTTCGGTAAAATTAATAGTTTTGTTGCATGAAGAGATTCAAATCGAGATCGGCCGTGTCTGCATTAAAACTGATTAGCCAGGATTTGACAGATATTTTGATTCTATTGACAGTATTGTCATAATATCAGCGCTTGAGACAATTTGACAACATTTGATACAACATTGATACATAGTATGATTAAGTTATATGCCTGGTCACATCAGATTTTTTGATTTGTAGATTTTTTGTGTATGAACATTGTGTCAGAATTTTGATGATATAACTGCAAACATCTTAACAATCTTAACTTGCAATCATAACAATAATGTCATAAATGTACCAATAGTGTGACATCGTACAGTATTGACATATAATTTAGTATTTGCTTTTAAGATTCTTTGAATAAGTACCTGAGAAAGCCTTTCGGACCTTTGTGATTTCTCATTAAGAATCAGTTAGTATTTACTCAATAATGGACCCTAAAGAGATACAGATCCGTATGACCGAAGTTAATGGGAGGGCTTGCCGGGTTTGAATGGCATAATAGCTGCAGTCTCTTTGTATTCCTACGTTTTCCGCTTTGCTTACCTTGTATTGTCAGTCAGTGGCAACTTTCTTAGAAATTTTGTCCAGTTAGTTATCACAGTTATTTGTTTTGTGTATTGTATATGTCGTTGGTAATGCAATAAAAGTAATTCTTATATTATATTATCGTATTTAACTGTTATTTGAACCTCTCACAATATCATTTAGTTTATATCTATGCAACAATAGCCACCCCTTCCGAGAATTTAAGGTTATTAAATTGCTTTATTTGTAGAAAGTCTTGTTCCATACTCGTATTGTGTTAAAAAGATAAAGCTGACCCAAACGTGCCACCACCAATGCCTTATCTACGACGATAATAAAGGCGCATTTCACATGCGTGTCGTTCTATAAATGAGGACGTACCTTTTGACGGTTGTGTGACGAATCAGCTCGTCTTTCAATTGCAAGCGACATACCCATAAACAAACTGCTATAACGTTTAATTTGCTACATAAAAGACAAAATATAAAGTGGTGTTTAAAATAAATATATAATGATATCAGAAAACAATATTTTTTTAGATAAGAACTTGTTTAGAATAATGAAATACGCTCGAGAACGAGCACGTTTGCAATTTCTGTCATTGATTTGATTAAATCTGCCAATTATTCAATATTTTTTAAACCCATAATTATTGCTAAAATACCGTGTTAAGAATGCGAATTAGGTAAAAAATACAAACAGTTATTGGCAATATTATCAATGTTTAAATAGGACAATTCTTTGAATTGGTGACTTTTAAATTCTAATGTGTAGTTTTGAATTACTGCACATGTGTTTTGATAGCTTAAAACTCTTAATTTTTAATTGCGCTTGAAAATAAGGTTTCTTGTTGCTAAAATGAAGAAAGAAGTTTGACTGCGAACAATATCACGAACAAGAGGTTTAAATAAACATGCATATTTAATCTAAATAAGTTGTGTACTATTGTGTATCACAACGATCGTTTAGTGGAAGACCTAGGGTAATAATCATTTTTGCCTCAGTTATTTGTTTTTACTGTAGGCGCGGCGGCGGCGTTGCGCACGGTGTAAAAATCACAGATACGTGAATCCAAATACTCATAACTATGAGTATTTGGAGTCACTGATTTCTTAACAAAAGCCAAAATCAAACAAAAACAGACTTGCGGTTCCAAATAAGCAGAAAATATTTCTAAACAATAATTTCTATTTGGATGAAATTTGAATGAAACGAAATCGTCACATATATTCATAGTAACAAAAATTTATCTACGCCTCACATAAAACACGTTAATTGCATACATATCTAGGAGTATATAATTACCCTACCTTTTGAATAATAGTATATTATTTGACGAGCCCATAAGTAAGCATATAGATCGCGGTCATGAAGTTTATACTCGAGCAGAATAAACATGCGAGCGATATGCATCCGTTCTGCAGAAAATACGTGCTACGGGAATAATATTTTTAATAAATTTAGAAATAGTGCATTAAAATCAAAAGTCGATGAAACTGATGTCATTCGATAGCTTATGGTTCCCCTACTAACATACTAAAATGTTTAGAATCATAGTATGTACACAGTGAGCAAAAAAAACTGTGCAAATATTTATTTACTTGTGTTTTCAATAATATTTAGTCAATTCAAATATTTCTTTAAAAAACAAAGTGCTTGTAGTGTGCAGATTGATATACCATATTCGCAATAACAGAACTTTTCAATCCAAAGTTATGTGGGTTCATGTTTGGCTATGCAACATTTCTGATAATATCGGGTCAATTTAATGTGAAATGAAAGGTGTATTCAAATCAATTGGTAATGCCATTTGTCTTGTTTTGGTCAAAAGAACAGTTGAGATTTTATAGCATCGTATACAGAATGATTCTGCTTATACAGGGTGAAATTATTAAACAATGTGTTTTAATTGTTTTTACTAAAAAAAGTAGAATTGGACGTTTGTCACTTTGCAACGCACGAGAAATCTAACTGTGTACTTGGGTTATCTTCAAAGATCTTGTTTATTGGCGGCATTATGATGTGTAACACTTGTTATTGAGCTTATAAATTTTTAAATTTTAGACGTATGTCCCGTATTCTTGTTCTTTTGTTTGTTTTTGCAAAGATTGGATTGGAACTGGAACCAACGTTTTTTGAAGATGTCACATCACTTCAAACCAAGTCTTATTTTTAGAAAGACCACTTACATCATCAGTCTGACCCTTGAATACATTATGTTGCTCTTTTTTTCGATATTTTTTATTTGAAGCGTAACCGTCAGACAAGTGAAAGCAAACTGCCATAATTTTAGTTCAATCAAAAACGATGTTGATTTTATTTCCAAAATACTGCAAAGAAAAAACAAAAGTTTGAAAAAATATACAGGCCAGTAAGTACAGTACAATATGTGCAGGTAAGAAAAATTCTTCATGAACTATAAAATCAAACGTGGCGCACATAAGAAAACGAAGAGATGACAAAAATCCAAAATATTGCATAGCCATGCATAAAGAAACGTTCTGTTATTCCGAATATGAAGTTTAAAATTAGTTTTTCAAAGAAATGCTGAAATTTACCTAATATCTTTGGAAATATGAGTAATTGAAAATTTGTACCGTTTTGCGTTTGGCCCACAGTATATATATAAAATGTACAATTAATAAAAGAAAACATCGAACAATTGTGCCTGTGAGACTTTAATCGTTTATTCCTGAAATCTCACTCACTATCGTAAACATAAAAACACCGCACTGTTGCGGACAAAAATTACTATCAAAAAGAAGCTATACTAGAAAATGATCGGGATAATTTAGTATAATTGAGTTAAGTAATAATGTTGGCGATTTACGTCAACCGGTCGTATAACATTAGAAATGTCTGTTCGATCGGATGAGCTGGAATTTGTTTTTTTCAATTGCTTAAAAAGTTACAGCCATTTGAATTATTTACGAAAGCTACATATCAATCAAAACGAAATTAAAGATTGAACACAAACGATACCCATTACGACAATGAAAAGTAAATAAGTAATAACTTGATAAGAAAATAAAAATAATTCCTATAAATAAATGAAAAATAATGAAGAAACAAATAAATCCATACGATCATACTGCTGATCTTTCTTTTTTGAAAAGTAAATGTTATTCTAAAAACGTTTCATGTAGACTTATTGGTTTTGCAAATCCAAAAAGCGTTGACGGCTGTAACTTTATAAGGTATTACAAAAAAAAACAAGGCCATAGGACACTTTTACTCAGAAGGACATTTACTTTCTGCAAAAGTAAGAAATGTTGGAAAAAGTGATGGAAAAAAATATAATTCGTAGCATAATTTACACCAGGAATTTCATATGTCACCTTCGATTCATGATGACAGTTTGGTGATTTTTGATCATAAAACAACGACCCGTCATCCGTATAAATTTATAACTAATGTACTTTTATCTACGACTCACATATAATAAGGTCATTGCATACGTATCTATGACTATATAATCCCCATGACCTCATTATTTGAACGAACTGTCATCATTATACAACGCTAGTGTCAAAGTCTGTCAAAACCTACGTGAATGACGGTTATTTGACAGTTCGCCTCGACATCATTAACAAATACATTTAAAATATTTTGCATAAAATGGAGTTTATGAGTCGTAGATAAAACGTTGTATTTGACTCGCATATAACGGATATAAATTGCTCGCATGATTACACGCTCGCCTACGGCTCGCGTGTAAACTTCATGCTCGCGGTTTATATCCTTACTTATGTGCTCGTCAAATAATATAGTATTAGTCGTAGATAAAATGTCAAATTTGACACATAATGGCTATAATTCATTCAACTTCATGCATACATAAAAGTTTGCGACGTTGCTACATGTGACGTAACATGCAAGTCATATTGTTTGCAGTGCTTTTATTTTATCCATCCTTGTGTTACTTGGCTACTTCATCTAATAGTATATTGTTTGACGAGCACATAATTAAGGCTATAAATGGCGAGCATGAAGTTGCGAGCGATTTATATCCATTATGTGTGAGTCAAATACGACGTTTTACCTACGTCTCATAAATTCCATTTTATGTAAAATATTTTAAAGGTATTTGTCAAAGGTGGCGAGGCAAACTGTCAAATAACTGTCATCAACGTGCGTTTTGACTGACTTTGTCACTATTAGTGTCATTATAATCATTGGCGTGTATCATGATGGGGATTATATAGTCATACATACGCATGAAATAAACTTATTATATGCGAGTCGTAGATAAATTAAATTTATGTTATGTAATTTCGATTTCTTTAACAATTTCATGTTTGGTATATATAGTAATACCTCTTTTGTATAGGATGAACAATATAATGTGAATGATCACACTGTGGGCAAGTGTCCTGTGAAGAACTTCATAACTGCTGACAAGAAAACTAAAGGCAACACCGTCGCAGCTTGTCGTGATTTTGAATCTATGTTCTTGGAAAGAGAGAGCACATCAATAAATGTCTACATAAAAGAATTGGGCGATGTTACACTTTACATTAACTTGCACAGTCAAACTGATGGCCACACTCGTTATTCATGCTTGCACAATGATAGAGATGAGAACGTGCGCAATGCTATATCAGATAACGATGATCATAAGCATGGATTACAGGTGACTGCGTAATTGCTCTGGCGCCGGATGTTCTCCAATTGATTGGACATTTGAAGAAATGCACGTAAAACCTGATTCAATTGATTATAATAAAATTTTTAGGCTGTCCTCAAAAAGCATTGGATGCGTATCTTGGGGGATAAAGTATTCGGCACTTGAAGTACAACTGTCGGATAAATCTAAATCTATCTAATCTAAATCTCCTTGTTACAGAAATTATCGAAAACATTTAAGAGCACAGCTATGAAAATATGTAATTTGAAAAAGTATTTGTAAATATTAGAGGTTTTTTTTAATACGAAATTACAATCACCTCCGATGCATATATTGTGTTACGTATGTTACGTTATACCTGCCTGTTCTTGCTTTAATTTGATCATTAAGACCAGGGCACATAATGATTGTATAGAATGCTATTACAAAACGAATCGTTTCGTAAATACTTCTAATGTTAATATTTTGCTTTTATTTTGCCATTGACTACCAAAGATAAATTAAATAAATAGATTTTTTAACTTAACGAGAAGTAGCAACAAGTACAGAAAAAGCATACTTACCTCAGCTTTTTATTATTTGAAATTTTACTTCAATACTCATAGGTGTAATAAAGTAACATGCACTACATCTATACAATAAAACCAACGATTATGTATATTAATTTTATTACAGAAACAATACATTATAGAATATTATACATGTTCATAAACTAAAAGATGATATATACAAACTGCCATCTTGCAAAATGGCTCAAATTTTACCACATTGCATTTTCTTCATCCCACAGCAACAGCTACACCAACAAATTATGTACCTATAAGACAACGTACATTTTTCTAATGATTATGTACAAAATTGACAATACTACGTGGCACAATCTCTTCAAACGCTATTTTATTCTTTTTAATAACAGTCGATGCCAAACAGGTAAGTTTTATTGTCTTAAAACTACTCACGCTCTTCATGTAGTCACAGTTCAATGCCTTCGCCAAATCCCTGAAAGTCTCACCGTTTTTATTGCTTGCGCAAAAGTGAACCCCGGCATCAATCAGAACTGGAATGAACTCGGTATGATTTGGCAACATAGCCGCTAGATGTAGCGGGGTATTTCCCGCATTATCCCGCGCGTTTGGATTTGCACCAGCATACACCAGACGCCTACTTAACGAAGCACCCGCTGAAGCATTCGGTTGCCCTACATTTTCAGAGCTTAAGAGAGTAGAACAGGTATAATGTAGAGGTGAATATCCAAAAACTACTCTCAAGTCTATTTGAACCAATTTGCGCCAAACAGCATTGATTTTCACATCGCTTATAAATAAATGTTCATCAAAAGTAGCTAAGAAACCGAAAATCATGTCCAACAATGCAGTCAGCTCATTAAGAAGATAATGTGCATTAGTGCTGTTAGAGTGCTCTTCTAAATACATCTTTCCCAGGGCTAACTGCTCTACAGCTTTTGAAAAAATAATATAATAGCGTTGAAGGGCCGGCAAATCGCTCTCAGTGTCATACATTAAATTTTTAAATGTCGTCCTAATATTAGGGTCCAACGGTTGAAGCTGTTGTTGCTGGATCTCTAATACGCGTAGATGAAGGTCCATTGTAGAACGTGTTGCAAGTGCCACAGAACTAGTTACGAATGGGTGCGCTGGGCCTAATATTCGTTCCAGCACCAAAATCGCCTGGCGCAACATAACTTCCCTACTTTGCGAAACTTCACGTAATGTTCTATTATCACTAAATTCACATTCTCCGGGTAGGTAGATAGAGCTGTTCATTTCCTTTTTTCGTAACTGATGAATGTGACGTTTTTTCAAGGCGACTGACCAGTAGAAATCTCCAGACACAACCTGATAATCCCACAGTGTGATGCATGCACCGAATACTTCTAGGCTTTCTATTTGCTGTTCACAAGATAGGAATGCGTACGTGTCAAAACTTGCAAGTAAACCCAATCTATTTTCCAATGCTGCTTGAACTGGTGGCGTTACGCCGTATATGTTTTTAGCTTGTATAGACGCGCCATGTTTGAGTAAGGCAAGGAAAATGTCGTCACCTTCTGGGGATTTTGATGTGCAGCATTCGTGAAGAGCTGTGTTGCCAGTTAACAGACTCTTCCTATGCACATCAGGCCTGGCGGAAAGAAGGTGGCTTACCAGAGCGAAACTTCCTATGTTACAAGCGATCATGAGACTTGTGGTTCCATAACAGTTCGCGTCGTCGATGTGAGCTCCGTGGTCCAACAAGCACTTAACAACATCTAAGTTATTCTTAATACATGCCATGTATAAGGGAGTTGTCCTGTAAACTTCTGTTGCTGCGTTTACTTGAGCACCGTGGAACAGCAACAATTTCACAACTTCAAGATTCCCTCGGGAAACGGCAATATGCAAAGGCATCACTTGTTCATCTTCGAAAACTCCGTGCCCGATGCATGGTTCCTCGATGTTCACATCATCCTGCTCCAATAAATACTTAATCATTTCGTAATCTCCTTGGAAGACGGCTTGAGAAAGAGGATAATTTTCCATTTTTTTTTAGTTTGTGAAATTCTTCTGAACTTTGTAGAACTGTCTGCGATGAAGCTTCAGAAGGAACTGATGTGTACACTGTAAACCATAACGCAACTAAAGGATAATGTCCAAAAATTGGGTGGGAGAATGTGGTGGTGGTAAAATCTCAGGTAGAGCGACCTCCATACGCACAAATCCTTTTAGTATAATTCTTAGGCGGGTTCTTTTACCTGATATTTTCTATAGAAAGTACTAGCAGTACTTAGTTCAAATGTATGTTTTGTGTGTTTCTGATCCACAATTATTTTAAATAACTTACGTGCAACACATTGTTCAGGGTGCGTCAAATCTAGATTACTGGATATATCATTTAGTAATAAAGGAAACATCGGTCATCATACCGCGAATTAATATTTTGAACAAACGGTACATGAAATTGTACATCGTGCACTAATCAAGGGAGCCTAGCGGTCCCACAACGTTTTCCAAGGTCATATAATTGCAATAATTGCAATTACTGATCTGTTACAAATTTAACAAATAATTTCTCGATAGATAAATAAATTCTTCATCATATCTCCACCTTTTTCGAGTGACTATTATGGCCAACAAATAACAAAATAATGAACTGTTTCCGATGTGCTTTTTGTCTATAGAATGTGAATCTGAATGCAGACACTCTAAATTGTTTCTAGTTTTTGAGAAAGTAATTCGTTTTTATTTATGATGATTAATCGTAATTATACAAGAGAAATGGTGCAATAAGTCCGAAAGCTATAGGATTTAGTAATATTGAGATAATATACATTGTATATAATATTGATATTGATATAATATCGATTTAATAATAACAGGTAATTATTGATCCCTTAACACTACTCAGTTATCTGGTAGCTGAAAATTAAATTTATTATAAAATAATTATTAAAAATGTTCACAGGTCACTCACTACCTTTTAGTGAAAAACCCCCAAATTGAGGCAAAATCCCCCAGTCTGGCAATACTAATAAAAATTGTATATTTTCAAATTAATATCCATATTTGAAAATTAATATGTATATAACATTTGATATTAATTATTTATAGTGTTTTCTATTGGTGACTTTTGTACACACAAGTGCTTAGTGAGAGCGATGGTGCTCCTACCCAAAATTACATTCTAGTGTACACTAGTGCAAATCAAAAGAAAACGCTTTTAGTGACACATGGAGCAGATATATTTTTATTAGTAATTATAAGCTTTACGAACAGTTATATTATTACTCGAAAACTGGTTTGTAGTAATATTGTAAATATAATATTGACGTTAGTATGAAAGTATTAAATAATCAATTAGTTTGTACTTTAGAATGATTTATTAGAGATTGGTGAGTAATCATTGAATACAACTAATAAAGCAAAAAAATACGCTACTATTTTCAACGCTAAGTATAAAATACTAAGTAGGAATGTCAAACAAAAAAAGAGCACACTGACATATTTTGCTTTTGGGAAAAAGCCAACTGGGCAAAACCCGACATATCAAAAATGTTTTGCGAAATAATACGGGCGGGCGCGGTGTGAAAATATAATTCTTATTTTTTTGTGATTTTAAGTAGCATATTTTCAAAATTTACGTGATCAGAAACATTATTATGTAAACAATTAAAAATATATAACCCACTTTCCTCTCAAAAACTAGACTAAATTCACAATATTTGCATCAGATTCAGCTTCTACAAAAAGAAACGATAATCAGTTGTCACTTGTTTGATTTTTTTGTTAGCCAAGGTAGTAATAAAATTTATCTTCAACTTAGTATTTTCTGTGAAATTTAGTATCAATTGCTATTTTCTAAGTTATTATCAGTTAAATATTTTATATTATTTTAAACCAGGGTTTTCATTCGGAAACTATAAAGTCGACGATTTTTTTTATGTGTATGTAAACTCAACATAACATATTTTTTTAAAATTTTTGTGTAGTTTCTAGTTTCTAAAGATCTAGATTGTCGAGAAAAGTCCACAAAACGTCGAGACCAAAGAAGTAATTGTTTCTGTGCAGGTCGGTTGTTAGATGTGTTTGTAATTTATAATCAATTTAGCCTAACCTACCATATTAAGACAACGGCAGATTATGAAGTTATACTTTTCTATTCTTACTAAAAATAATATAACTGTAAATGTTTAAACGATGCCACAGTGGGGTATTTGATCCAAAAACATGGCCAAAATTATTTTTCACTTTTAACGGCTATAGATGTGTTGTTTTATTTATGTATAGCATTATATTCTTCATACTAAGTATTTGAAGGTTAATAACATAAAACATAATAAAATAGTATTACATCAAAGTATCAAAAAATCAAAGTATATTACTCCTACAAGATTTGCCAACAATATATTTTGCGATTTTATTTCCACCACGTTCTATTGTGTGAAATTTACAATAATATATTTGGCATGTCCTGTTTAAATACGCAGCATAGACAGATTTAAAATTGAACAATACATGTCGTTTCTGAATTATATGAGATAATATGTTTGGGTCTATTATGTTGTAAGAAAATCCTGAAAAAGTTTCAATTTTTAAGAAGAGTGGCAGAAGAAGAAAATGAAAGTTACACCAGTCGATATATTCTATTGAAACGGTACACACGCTATTCATGCTATTTTCTGTTCGATACAATTCCTTTCAAGACGTGATAATAGAGTTAATTAAGAACCTATTTAACTATATTTATTTCTATAAAGTTTATTATTTTTAATATTATTTCATAAGTGTTTCGAAGTAAACCTTCAATGTTCTACGATTCCTTGGAAACTTGTGAAATTTGGCTATTCAAGCTGAAACGGATTTTGTTTTAGTGGTATGACGCTAATATGCATGTGTTGAACACGGATTGGCATTCAGCGCGAAAAGTCTACGTCTTCGGGGCTATTTGCTATACGTCCAAAATGGAAAAATATACGTACAGAATTGCATTTACACATACAACTTGCATCGAACAAAAAATTGTCAATTCTCAATAATCGTTACCGTTTCTATATAGATTTAATATGGTTAATAATGCTCTAAATTACCTCTACTACCACGGTTTCAAGGGACAATTTTTGGATTTTCCTCTACAACGTGATAGAAATAAAAGCAGATTTTGCAGTAGTTGCAATGTCAAATATATATATAATTTGAACCACTTTCAAGAGCTCAATGAAGTTAAACTATAAACTAAAACACTAAATTCTTCAAAAAAATGTTTTTTATAACAATGAATTTTCTCGGCCCTTCTGCAGTGAACAAAATTGTGGGTTAATTTCTATAAAAAACAATGTCTAATGAAAACTTAATACTTTGTTCTAAACAACGTAGTAACACAAAGGTCAAATTTGTCCTTAAAATACATAATGGCAACCGTTCTCACGAGCGTCACGTTATGTGCATCAATGTTCAGCCATAGTAAGATATAACTTTTGGCTGACAAGGACACGTGGCGCAGGGCTCAGGTGAAAAATTATTTCCGCCTTTTAATACATCAGTCCTTAACCTATCCCAAAA
Source organism: Melinopterus prodromus (assembly GCA_964023965.1). Lineage (NCBI taxonomy): Eukaryota > Metazoa > Arthropoda > Insecta > Coleoptera > Scarabaeidae > Melinopterus > Melinopterus prodromus. Next base: position 14,245,747 of record OZ030397.1, read on the forward strand.
ATTGGTTCATTTTTTCGATATTTAATATTTTAGAGATTTGATTTATGGCCAGCTTTTTGGGTCAAATACCCCAATGTACGGCGTTCCAGGTTATGACAGCAATTATTTATTTATTTAAAATGTACATCCCGCCTGTATGTCACTGTATTATAAACTTATAAGGTAATATAGTGTGAAGAGCGTGTTTTGAAGTTTTGCACAATAGAATTTTAAAAAATGTGGACAAAATTCGGGACCCTTTAAGGGACTGGGCAACGCATCAAAGTTATGGACTGAACCGCCCAACACGAGAGGTTTCAGCTTAACGCCTTATTTTCATAGTATACACTATAATTAGAAAAAGAAAATGTCTTAATACAATGCCACTACTTTTTTGAAACTTAAGACTAGAAACTTATTTGAAAAATCAAATAAGTCTTAATGAAACACTACCCAGAATGACGATTACTAAAAAAGTACTTATTTCCTATAAATAGTTGGCCCGTTTGTCCCTGGCTACCGATATGTTTAGCTTGAGTCCACCAATGCGATAGATCCCTTGAGAAACAACGACTTCACTCTTCGCTAGCGCCATCGAGAGCATGTGACGTTGCTATGCTTCCGGGAAAATTGTTAAACTTTAAGTGTAACAACGACGTAATGTCTTTAAGCGTACTAAGGAGTCTCCCTGAGAGGATAATTACCACGGCTACGGCCGAAGGACCTAGAAGGACTACGACGGACGGGAAGGACGACCCGAAGCGAAAGAACGCTAAATGCAGACACGAGAGCTTATTCTCTTTTGCCCTTATTGGGCTGGCGCGTTACTTTTTATTCGTAGTCTGTTGTTCGGCAGGACACTGTATTTCTGCTGGAACTGGATTACAAACTTTCATATTATACTGAATGTCCCATCTCTTTATAGTCAGATGTAATTTGACGAGTCTGCGACTAGAGAGCAAAAAATAACGACTTTGTAGGATTATAAACTGGTCTAGTTGTAAAGAGTAGTAATGTTTTCTATGAAACGATTAAGTGTTTGAATAAAATTAAATACTTATTCGAGTAAAAAAAAATGAATCCTTAGAGAATATTTGTTAATTAATTTTGTTTCATATCTAAATAATAAATTCAGACCTAACCACATTAATCTGGCATAAGCTTTTCTGCAAGTGATTTATGTTAGTTTATAGTAGATCGATATTATGCAAAAGCTTATCATTGAAAATTTATTTAAAAAAGTTCGTCCATGAAATTGTGGGATATTAGGAACATACAATACAAAAATTGTGTACGTTTTACTTTATCATACATAGTATGATAAAGAACAGCAATCGTGTCGAAAAAAGTTTTGAGATTTTCGTGGAAATATGCCCTTTTAGGTCCCCTAAACATTTTATGTATGTGTTTTTTTGTGGCGACGATTCCGGAGAAATTACTAAAGTTATCGGTACGAAACTTCATATTTAAAAGTTTCAACCTTAGAGCTGAAAAGCTTTTTGGTCAAAGGGTCCACAGGCATTGTGTGTGTACTCTTAGAATTTTACAACGATTTTGCAAATGAGCCGCGGTTTGTAATTTCGTCAAAATAGTTAACTTATAAATTAAAGTAGAGCAAATTTTGTATAATTTGTGTCTATGACATTTTTTCGGTAAAATTAATAATTTAATAGTTCAAACCGAGATCGGCCGTATCTGCATTAAAACTAGTTAGACAGGATTTGACAGATATTTTGATTCTATTGTCAGTATTGTCATAATACCAGCGCTTGATACAATTTGACAACATTTGATACTGCTCTATACATAGTATGATTATGATATGTGCCTGGTTACATCATATTTTTTGATTTATAGATTTTTGTGTATGAACATTGTGTCAGAATTTTGATGATATAACTGCAAAGATCTTAACAATCTTAACTTGCAATCTTAACAAAAATGTCACAAATGTACCAATAGTGTGACATCGTACAGTATTGACATATAATTTAGTATTTGCTTTTAAGATTCTTTGAATCAGTACCTGAGAAAGCCTTTCGGACCTTTGTGATTTCTCATTAAGAATCCGTTAGGATTTACTCAATAATAGAGCCTAAAGAGATATCGATCCGTACGACCGAACTTCATGGGAGGGCTTGCCGGGTTTGAATAGCATAATAGCTGCAGTCTTTTTGTATTCCGACGCTTTCCGCTTTGCTTACCTTGTATTGTCAGTCAGCGATAATTTTCTTAGAAATTTTGTCCAGTTAGTTATCACAGTTATTTGTTTTGTGTATTGTATATGTCGTTCGTAATGCAATAAAAGTAATTCTTAGCTTATATTATCGTATTTAACTGTTATTTGAAACTCTCACAATATCATTTAGTTTATATCTATGCAACAATAGCCACCCCTTCCGAGAATTTAAGGTTATTAAATTGCTTTATTTGTAGAAAGTCTTGTTCCATACTCGTATTGTATTAAAAAGATAAAGCTGACCCAAACGTGCCACCACCAATGCCTTATCTTCGACGATAATATAGGCGCATTTCACATGCGTGTCGTTCTATAAAAGAGGGCAATGTAAAACTGACCCGTTAACATCTCTCCGGGATGTTTTAGTTTAAAATCCGAATTTGAACCGAAAGTAAAAAAAATTTGCCATTGACAGTAGGCAGACATACTTCTGTATTGTGTAGACTAGTGTAGAGTAAGATTAAAGTATTTTTACAAACCTTACGCATTCCACTAAATTAAAACTTGATACTACTCAAATCACCATCGACCCTGCAAAAAAAGCATTCTTGTACAACTTCTCCTATTCAATTGTGTTCGGAAAAAAACAACCTGTCGCAAAAATCAATCAAAAAATGTGAACAAAATCATGTTTTTATCAGGTATGAGTTACTTAAGCGTACCTTTTGACGGTTGTGTGACGAATCAGCTCGTCTTTCAATTGCAAGCGACATACCCATAAACAAACTGCTATAACGTTTAATTTGCTACATAAAAGACAAAATATAAAGTGGTGTTTAAAATAAATATATAATGATATCAGAAAACAATTTTTTTTTAGATAAGAACTTGTTTAGAATAATGAAATACGCTCGAGAACGAGCACGTTTGCAATTTCTGTCATTGATTTGATTAAATCTGCCAATTATTCAATATTTTTTAAACCCATAATTATTGCTAAAATACCGTGTTTAGAATGCGAATTAGGTAAAAAATACAAACAGTTATTGGCAATATTATCAATGTTTAAATAGAACAATTCTTTGAATTGGTGATTTTTAAATTCTAATGTGTAGTTTTGAATTACTGCACATGTGTTTTGATAGCTTAAAACTCTTAAATTTTAATTGCGTTTGAAAATAAGGTTTCTTGTTACTAATATGAAGAAAGAAGTTTGACTGCGAACAATATCACGAACAAGAGGTTTAAATAAACATGCATATTTAATCTAAATAAGTTGTGTACTATTGTGTATCACAACGATCGTTTAGTGGAAGACCTAGGGTAATAATCATTTTTGCCTCAGTTATTTGTTTTTACTGTAGGCGCGGCGTTGCGCACGGTGTAAAAATCACAGATACGTGAATCCAAATACTCATAACTATGAGTATTTGGAGTCACTGATTTCTTAACCAAAGCCAAAATCAAACAAAAACAGACTTGCGGTTCCAAATAAGCAGAAAATATTTCTAAACAATAATTTCTATTTGGATGAAATTTGAATGAAACGAAATCGTCACATATATTCATAGTAACAAAAATTTATCTACGCCTCACATAAAACAAGTTCATTGCATACATATCTAGGAGTATATAATTACCCTACCTTTTGAATACTAGTATATTATTTGACGAGCCCATAAGTAAGCATATAGATCGCGGTCATGAAGTTTATACTCGAACAGAATAAACATGCGAGCGATATGCATCCGTGCTGCAGAAAATTCGTGCTACGAGAATAATATTTTTAATAAATTTAGAAATAGTGCATTAAAATCAAAAGTCGATGAAACTGATGTCATTCGATAGCGTATGGTTCCCCTACTAACATACTAAAATGTTTAGAATCATAGTATGTACACAGTGAGCAAAAAAAACTGTACAAATATTTATTCACTTGTGTTTTCAATAATATTTAGTCAATTCAAATATTTCTTTTTCTAGTGTGAAGATTGATATACCATATTCGCAATAACAGAACTTTTCAATCCAAAGTTATGTGGCTTCATGTTTGGCTATGCAACATTTCTGAAAATATTGGGTCAATTTAATGTGAAATGAAAGGTGTATTAAAATCAATTGGTAATGCCATTTGTCTTGTTTTGGTCAAAAGAACTGTAGAGATTTTATAGCATCGTATACAGAATGTATTGTTTTTACTAAAAAAAAGTAGAATTGGACGTTTGTCACATTGCAACGCACGAGAACGCTAATTGTGTACTTATCTTCAAAGAGCTTGTTTATTGGCGGCATTATGATGTGTAACACTTGTTATTTAGCTTATAAATTTTTAAATTTTAGATTTATGTCCCATATTCTTGTTCTTTTGCTTGTTTTTGCAAAGATTGGATTGGAACTGGAACCAACGTTTTTTGAAGATGTCACATCACTTCAAACCAAGTCTTATTTTTAGAAAGACCGCTTACATCATCAGTCTGACTCTTGAATACATTATGTTGCTCTTTTTTTCGATATTTTTTATTTGAAGCGTAACCGTCAGACAAGTGAAGGCAAACTGCCATAATTTTAGTTCAATCAAAACGATGTTGATTTTATATCCAAAATACTGCAAAGACAAAAACAAAAGTTTGAAAAAATATACAGGCCAGTAAGTACAGTACAATATGTGCAGGTAAGAAAAATTCTTCATGAACTATAAAATCAAACGTGGCGCACATAAGAAAACGAAGAGATGACAAAAATCCAAAATATTGCATGGCCATACATAAAGAAACGTTCTGTTATCCCGAATATGATGTTTTAAATTAGTTTTTCAAAGAAATGCTGAAATTTACCTAATATCTTTGGAAATATGAGTAATTGAAAATTTGTACCGTTTTGCGTTTGGCCCACAGTATATATAAAAAATGTATAATTAATAAAAGAAAACATCGAACAATTGTGCCTGTGACACTTTAATCGTTTATTCCTGAAATCTCACTCACTATCGTAAACATAAAAACACCGCACTGTTGCGGACAAAAGTTACTATCAAAAAGAAGCTATACTAGAAAATGATCGGGATAATTTAGTATAATTGAGTTAAATAATAATGTTGGCGATTTACGTCAACCGGTCGTATAACATTAGAAATGTCTGTTCGATCGGATGAGCTGGAATTTGTTTTTTTCAATTGCTTAAAAAGTTACAGCCATTTGAATTATTTACGAAAGCTACATATCAATCAAAACGAAATTAAAGATTGAACACAAACGATACCCATTACGACAATGAAAAGTAAATAAGTAATAATTTGATAAGAAAATAAAAATAATTCCTCTAAATAAATAAAAAATAATGAAGAAACAAATAAATCCATACGATCATTCTGCTGATCTTTCTTTTTTGAAAAGTAAATGTCATTCTAAAAACGTTTCATGTAGACTTACTGGTTTTGCAAATCCAAAACACGTTGACGGCTGTAACTTTATAAGGTATTACAAAAAAAAAAAACAAAGTCCATAGGACACTTTTACTCAGAATGACATTTACTTTTTGCAAAAGTAAGAAATGTTGGAAAAAGTGATGGAAAAAAATATAATTCGTAGCATAATTTACACCAGGAATTTCATATGTCACCTTCGATTCATGATGACAGTTTGGTGATTTTTGGTCATAAAACAACGACCCGTCATCCGTATAAATTTATAACTAATGTACTTTTATCTGCGACTAACATATAATAAGGTCATTGCATACGTATCTATGAGTATATAATCCCCATGACCTCATTATTTGAACGAACTGTCATCATTATACACCGCTAGTGTCAAAGTCTGTCAAAACCTACGTGAATGACGGTTATTTGACAGTTCGCCTCGACATCATTAACAAATACATTTAAAATATTTTGCATAAAATGGAGTTTATGAGTCCTAGATAAAACGTTGTATTTGACTCGCACATAACGGATATAAATTGCTCGCATGATTTTGCTAGACTTCAGGTTCTGACGCTGCCAAGTATATATATTTTGCAAAATTTATTATACGTTAAGGAACACTTAGACAACTTTAGGTGTCATAGTAATAATCATGACTATCAGACTAGGAATAGGGAACAACTTATCACACGGTATAGTAGGCTGACAAAAACTCAAAATAGACCAAGCTTTTTGGGAGTTAGACTATTTAACAGGTTGCCTGTGGCACTGAGACAGCTACCGCTTAAGCCCTTTAAGGGACACATCCAGTCATTTTTGGTTGATAATGCGTTTTATACTGTTGAGGAGTTTTTAAACTGTGACATTGTGATAAATGTGTGATTGTACTGTATTTGTATAATATCAGCTTCAGAGCTGTATTTTATAGTTTTAATAGTATATATGGAGATGTTCATTGTGATGCTTTCCTGTGAGATTTAGTATTTAGTTGATCTTTACGATGTGTATATTAATGTGTGATTTGACTTTTGTAAACCCTGTGGTATGAACAACAATAAACTTATTATTATTATTACAACTAAACTTCATGCTCGCGATTTATATCCTTAGTTATGTGCTCGTCAAATAATATACTATTAGTCGTAGATAAAATGTCAAATTTGACACATAATGGCTATAATTCATTCAACTTCATGCATACATAAAAGTTTGCGACGTTGCTACATGTGACGTAACATGCAAGTCATATTGTTTGCAATGCTTTTATTTTATCCATCCTTGTGTTACTTGGCTACTTCATCTAATAGTATATTGTTTGACGAGCACATAATTAAGGCTATAAATGGCGAGCATGAAGTTGCGAGCGATTTATATCCATTATGTGTGAGTCAAATACGACGTTTTACCTACGTCTCATAAATTCCATTTTATGTAAAATATATTAAAGGTATTTGTCAAAGGTGGCGAGGCAAACTGTCAAATAACTGTCATCTACGTACGTTTTGACTGACTTTGTCACTATTAGTGTCATTATAATCATTGGCGTGTATCATGATGGGGATTATATAGTCATACATACGCATGAAATAAACTTATTATATGTGAGTCGTAGATAAATTAAATTTATGTTATGTAATTTCGATTTCTTTAACAATTTAATATTTGGTATATATAGTAATACCTCTTTTGTATAGGATGAACAATATAATGTGAATGATCACACTGTGGGCAAGTGTCTTGTGAAGAACTTCATAACTGCTGACAAGAAAACTAAAGGCAACACCGTCGCAGCTTGTCGTGATTTTGAATCTATGTTCTTGGAAAGAGAGAGCACATCAATAAATGTCTACATAAAAGAATTGGGCGATGTTACACTTTACATTAACTTGCACAGTCAAACTGCTGGCCACACTCGTTATTCATGCTTGCACAATGATACAAGCATGGCTGAGAACGTGCGCAATGCTATATCAGATAACGATGATCATAAGCATGGATTACAGGTGACTGCGTAATTGCTCTGGCGCCGGAGGTTCTCCAATTGATTGGACATTTGAAGAAATGCACGTAAAACCTGATTGAATTGATTATAATAAAATTTGTAGGCTGTCCTCAAAAAGCATTGGATGCGTATCTTGGGGAATAAAGTATTCGGCACTTGAAGTACAACTGACTAAATCTAAATCTATCTAATCTAAATCTCCTTGTTACAGAAATTATCAAAAACTTTTAAGAGCACAGCTATGAAAATATGTAATTTGAAAAAGTATTTGTAAATATTAGAGGTCTTTTAATACGAAATTACAATCACCTCCGATGCATATATTGTTACGTATGTTACGTTATACCTGCCTGTTCTTTCTTTAATTTGATCATTAAGACCAGAGCACATAATGATTGTATAGAATGCTATTACAAAACGAATCGTTTCGTAAATACTTCTAATGTTAATATTTAGCTTTTATTTTGTCATTGACTACCAAAGATAAATTAAATAAATAGATTTTTAACTTAAAGAAGAGTGACAAAAAGTACAGAAAAAGCATACTTACCTCAGCTTTTTATTATTTGAAATTTTACTTCAATACTCATAGGTGTAATAAAGTAACATGCACTACATCTATACAATAAAACCAACGATTATGTATATTAATTTTATTACAGAAACAATACATTACAGAATATTATACATGTTCATAAACTAAAAGATGATATATACAAACTGTCATCTTGCAAAATGGCTCAAATTTTACCACATTGCATTTTCTCTATCCCACAACAACAGCTATAACAACAAATTATGTATCTATAAGAAAACGTACATTTCTAATGATTATGTACAAAATTGACAATACTACGTGGCACAATCTCTTCAAACGCTATTTTATTCTTTTTAATAACAGTCGATGCCAAACAGGTAAGTTTTAAGGTCTTAAAACTACTCACACTCTTCATATAGTCACAGTTCAATGCTTTCGCCAAATCCCTGAAAGTCTCACCGTTTTCATTGCTTGCGCAAAAGTGAACCCCGGCATCAATCAGAACTGGAATGAACTCTCTATGATTTGGCAACATAGCCGCTAGATGTAGCGGGGTATTTCCCGCATTATCCCGCGCGTTTGGATTTGCACCAGCATACACCAGACGCCTACTTAACGAAGCAACCGCTGAAGCATTCGGTTGCCCTATATTTTCAGAGCTTAAGAGAGTAGAACAGGTATAATGTAGAGGTGAATATCCAAAAACTACTCTCAAGTCTATTTGAACCAATTTGCGCCAAACAGCATTGATTTTCACATCGCTTATAAATAAATGTTCATCAAAAGTAGCTAAGAAACCGAAAATCATGTCCAACAATGCAGTCAGCTCATTAAGAAGATAATGTGCATTAGTGCTGTTAGAGTGCTCTTCTAAATACATCTTTCCCATGGCTAACTGCTCTACCGCTTTTGAAAAAATAATATAATAGCGTTGAAGGGCCGGCAAATCGCTCTCAGTGTCATACATTAAATTTTTAAATGTCGTCCTTATATTAGGGTCCAACGGTTGAAGCTGTTGTTGCTGGATCTCTAATACGCGTAGATGAAGGTCCATTGTAGAACGTGTTGCAAGTGCCACAGAACTAGTTACGAATGGGTGCGCTGGGCCTAAAATTCGTTCCAGTACCAAAATCGCCTGCTGCAACATAACTTCCCTACTTTGCGAAACTTCACGTAATGTTCTATTATCACTAAACTCGCGTTTTCCGGGTAGGTAGATAGAGCTGTTCATTTCCTTTTTTCGTAACTGATGAATGTGACGTTTTTTCAAGGCGACTGACCAGTAGAAATCTCCAGATACAACCTGATAATCCCACAGTGTGATGCATGCACCGAATACTTCTAGGCTTTCTATTTGCTGTTCACAAGATAGGAATGCGTACGTGTCAAAACTTGCAAGTAAACCCAATCTATTTTCCAATGCTGCTTGAACTGGTGGCGTTACGCCGTATATGTTTTTAGCTTGTATAGACGCGCCATGTTTGAGTAAGGCAAGGAAGATGTCGTCACCTTCTGGAGATTTTGATGTGCAGCATTCGTGAAGAGCTGTGTTGCCAGTTAACAGACTCTTCCTATGCACATCAGGCCTGGCGGAAAGAAGGTGGCTTACCAGAGCGAAACTTCCTATGTTACAAGCGATCATGAGACTTGTGGTTCCATAACAGTTCGCGTCGTCAATGCTAGCTCCGTGGTCCAACAAGCACTTAACAACATCTAAGTTATTCTTAATACATGCCATGTATAAGGGAGTTGTCTTGTAAACTTCTGTTGCTGCGTTTACTTGAGCACCGTGGAACAGCAACAATTTCACCACTTCAAGATTCCCTCGTGAAACGGCAATATGCAAAGGCATCACTTGTTCATCTTCGAAAACTCCGTGCCCGATGCATGGTTCCTCGATGTTCACATCATCCTGCTCCAATAAATACTTAATCATTTCGTAACTTCCTTCGATGGCGGCTTGAGAAAAAGCATAATTTTCCATTTTTTTTTAGTTTGGAAATTCTTCTGAACTTTGTAGAACTGTCTGCGATGAAGCTTCAGAAGGAACTGATGTGTACACTGTAAACCATAACGCAACTAAAGGATAATGTCCAAAAATTGGGTGGGAGAATGTGGTGGTGGTAAAATCTCAGGTAGGTCGACCTCCATACGCACAGATCCTTTTAGTATAATTCTTAGGCGGGTTCTTTTACCTGATATTTTCAATAGATAGTACTAGCAGTACTTAGTTGAAATGTTTGTTTTGTGTGTTTCTGATCCACAATTATTTTAAATAACTTACGTGCAACACATTGTACAGGGTGCGTCAAATCTAGATTACTGGATATATCATTTAGTAATAAAGGGAACATCGGTCATCATACCGCGAATTAATATTTTGTACAAACGGTACATGAAATTGCACATCGTGCACTAATCAAGGGAGCGTAGCGGTTCCACAACGTTTTCCATGGTCATATAATTGCAATAATTGCAATTACTGATCTGTTACAAATTTAACAAATAATTTCTCGATAGATAAATAAATTCTTCATCATATCTCCACCTTTTTCGAGTGAGTATTATGGCCAACAAATAACAAAATAATGAATAGATTCCTTTGTCCAACAAGGTGTAATGTAATAAAATTCGATGTTTTTCCTTATTATTTGTATATTTTTAATTGTCGCTACATGTTTCGTGTCATACTAGACACTTCATCAGGCGATATCGTCAAATATTAAGAACACACATACATAGGTTACGAACAAACAAACATGAGTATATAATTCGCTACTATATATTTCCAGGCACCCAGGACAAACCACCAACTCAAGTCGTTGAAAGTATTAGACACTCTAATAAGACCTTTGTCTTCTACTTTACAAAAATTTAATGTGTTTAAAGTTTATGTATGTACGTACAAAACCTGTCGTAATTCATATCTTACATCTTAACATATTTTATCTACGACCCATATGATAAGTACATTGCATACATATCTATGACTATATAATCCCCATTATGATACACGCCAATGAATATAATGACAAAAACGTTGTATAATAATGACAGGTCGTTCAAATAATGACTTCATTATTTGAACGAAGTGCCATCATTATACAACGCTAGTGTCAAAGTCTGTCAAAACCTACGTAGATGACAGTTATGCGACACTTTGCCTCGCCATCATTGACAAATACATAATATTTGATAAAAAATAGAATTTATGAGTCGTAGATAACGTCGTATTTGACTCGCACATAACGGATATAAATCGGTCGCATGTTTACACGCTCGCCTACGGCGCGCGTATAAACTTCATGCTCGCGATTTATATGCTTAGTAACGTGCTCGTCAAATAATATACTATTATTATATGTCAGGAGTGGTATTTGTTTTAATTTAATAGAGTTCTTTAATTAAAATTTGCAAATCAAAAAATCATTTTCCTTGTTGAATTATTTGTTTTTTTTACTTTATCATACGCAGTAAGATAAAGTATTGTAATCATGCCGAAAAAAAAAATTGAGATTTTAGCGGAAATAGGTCTTTTTGGGTCCCCTGAACATTTTTGACCAAGGTACAAAAAAATGTCTGTGTGTGTGTGTGTGTGTGTGTATGTGTGTAAACGATTTTTGTGGCGACGATTCCGGAGAAACTACTAAAGGTATCGGGACGAAACTTCATATTTAGAAGTTTCATGACCCAACTTAGAGCTGAAAAGCTTTTGGTTGAAAAGGGTCCAAAGGATCTGGTAGTTTATTCTAAGCCTTTTTGAAGGATTTTGGAAATGAGCCGCCATTTATGTAATTTCGACAAAATAGTTAATTAATAAATTAAAGCAGAGGAAATTTTGAATAATTTATGCCTATGACATTTTTTGGTAAAATTAATAGTTTAGCTTTTTAGGTTATTCTAAGCCTTTTTGAAGGATTTTGGAAATGAGCCGCCATTTCTGTAATTTCGACAAAATAGTTAATTAATAAATGAAAGTAGAGGAAATTTTGAATAATTTATGTCTATGAATTTTTTTGGTAAAATTAATAGATTAGCTTCAAGAGCAAATTCTATTTGATCGAGATCGGTCGGATCTGCATTGATATGAAATTACATAGTAGCCAGGATTTTGACAAATATTTTTTTGTGTTGTCACATTCGAAAACAGCTGATCTCATCAGAGGTTGGAGAACCACTATGGAACGTTGCCGCTGTAGTGCGGCAAATTATAAAATACAAATTTCAAATAAAGTAAGATCACCAATTTGATTGTTTGTTGATAAGAAATATCAACCCGTCCTTATATCTAATTCTAATAATGATACATTGAGAAAATTATAAATAAAGTATAGCGATGAGTGTAGTTTTATTTTAGTATGTTTGTAGGGATGTGTCATGAACAAATATAAATCTGTCAGAATTTGAATTACCTTTTTAAGGTGCGTTTTCATTACTGATAATGGCAGTGGTAGCAGACGCCGTTATAGTATTTCCAATAGATAATTGCTAGTGACTCATGTTTATGTACATGTAAACTAATATGTGACATTATCACGATATGTAAGAAATACTATAATTTCGTATTCTACCACCGCCATTAACTACCATTACCTACCAATCGGAACGCACCTTTAAACTTGACGTTTCGTCAAAGTGGTACCAACCTAGCATTTACTATACAGAAATCATTTATTTTTTTTAAATACGTATTTCTTAAAAAGCAACGCAATAAACGTTGATGTCGCTCCTGCCAAAAACTAGATAGCCGACTCGCTCATATGCGACGGCGACACTCCGCCTTCGGTGACGCGCCGCATCTCCGCTCGTCGCGCTATTCCGTACTTTCGGCATTTGTGACATAAATAACTATTATTCTAATGACGTAGTGTAGGTAGTGTCAAATGCTGATGCTTTGACAATACCTACGATTTATCTCAATAGAATATATTCTCATGCAGCTAAACTATTAATTTTATATATTGTATGATAAAGTCATGTGCCTGGCCACATCAGATTTTTTAAATTTATATTATAATTATTTTTATTTGTCATAATAAATAAACTCAATAATATATTAATTATCAGTCGGTCTGTAGGATTAATCAGATATTGTTCATTGCAGTCCATACTCTGTGGCAACACTATAACTGCGCAATACTGTGCGCACTATAAATTATTCATTTTTTAACTTTGTGAAATTCAAATGCCAATACGCAAACATTATTTGGGTTTGGATCAGACGAAGAGATTATGAAGCAAACAGTTATTATTTATGACGATTAATCGTAATTATACAAGAGAAATGGTGCAATAAGTCCGAAAGCTATAGGATTTAGTAATATTGAGATAATATACATTATATATAATATTGATATTGATATAATATCGATTTAATAATAACAGGTAATTATTGATCCCTTAACACTACTCAGTTAACTGGTAGCTGAAAACTAAATTAATTATAAAATAATTATTAAAAATGTTCACAGGTCACTACCTTTTAGTGAAAAACCGCCAAATTGAGGGAACATCCCCCAGTCTGGCAATACTAATAAAAATTGTATATTTTCCAATTAATATGCATATTTGAAAATTAATATGTATATAAAATTTCATATTAATTATTGATAGTGTTTTCTATTGGTGACTTTTGTACACACAAGTGCTCAGTGAGAGCAATGGTGCTCCTACCCAAAATTACATTCTACTGCACACTAGTGCAAATCAAAAGAAAACGCTTTTAGTGACACATGGAGCAGATCTATTTTTATTAGTAATTATAAGCTTTACGAACAGTTATATTATTACTCCAAAACTGGTTTGTAGTAATATTGTTAATATAATATTGACGTTAGTATGAAAGTATTAAATAATCAATTAGTGTGTACTTTAGAATTATTTATTAGAGATTGGTGACTAATCATTGAATACAACTAATAAAGCAAAAATATACGCTACTACTTTCAACGCTATCAATTATTAACATATTAAATAAATAAAAATAGTAAGTTGGAGTATTAACCCAAATTGGCGTAACCACAAAATAAACATACGTAAAAATGCATTGGCATAAAATACTAAGTATAAAATACTAAGTATAAAATACTAAGTAGGAATGTCAAACAAAAAAGAGCACACTGACATATTTTGCTTTTGGGAAAAAGCCAACTGGGCAAAACCCGACATATTAAAAGTTTTGCGAAATAATACGGGCGGGCGCGGTGTGAAAATATAATTCTTATTTTTTTTGTTATTTTAAGTAGCATATTTTCAAAATTTACGTGATCAGAAACATTATTATGTACACAATTAAAAATATATAACCCACTTTCCTCTCAAAAACTAGACTAAATTCACAATATTTGCATCAGATTCAGCTTCTACAAAAAGAAACGATAATCAGTTGTCACTTGTTTGATTTTTTGTTAGCCAAGGTAGTAATAAAGTTTATCTTCAACTTAGTATTTTCTGTGAAATTTAGTATCAATTGCTATTTTCTAATTTATTATCAGTTAAATATTTTATATTATTTTAAACCAGGGTTTTAATTCGGAAACCATAAAGTCCACGATTTTTTTATGTGTATGAAAACTCAACATAACATTTTTTTTTAATTTTAGTGTAGTTTCTAGTTTCTAATGATCTAGATTGTCGAGAAAAGTCAATAAAACGTCGAAACCAAAGAAGTAGTTGTTTCTGTGCAGGTCGGTTGTTAGATGTGTTTGTAATTTATAATCAATTTAGCCTAACCTACTATATTAAGACAACGGCAGATTATGAAGTTATACTTTTCTATTCTTACTAAAAATAATATAACTGTATATGTTTAAACGATGCCACAGTGGGGTATTTGAGCCAAAAACATGGCCAAAATTACTTTTCACTTTTAACGGCTATAGATGTGTTGTTTTATTTATGTATAGCATTATATTCTTCATACTAAGTATTTGAGTTAATAACATAAAACATAATAAAGCAGCATTACATCAAAGTATCAAAACATCAAAGTATATTAAATACTCCTACAAGATGTGCCAACAATATTTTTTGCGATTTTATTTCCACCAAGTTCTATTGTGTGAAATTTACAAAAATATATTTGGCATGTCCTGTTTAAATACGCAGCATAGACAGATTTAAAATTGAACAACACATGTCGTTTCTGAATTATGTGAGATAATATGTTTGGGTCTATTATGTTGTAAGAAAATCCTGAAAAAGTTTCTATTTTTAAGAAGAGTGGCAGAAGAAGAAAATGAAAGTTACACCAGTCGATATATTCTATTGAAACGGTACACACGCTATTCATGCTATTTTCTGTTCGATACAATTCCTTTCAAGACGTGATAATAGAGTTAATTAAGAACCTATTTAACTATATTTATTTCTATAAAGTTTATTATTTTTAATATTATTTCATAAGTGTTTCGAAGTAAACCTTCAATGTTCTACGATTCCTTGAAAACTTGTGAAATTTGGCTATTTAAGCTGAAACGGATTTTGTTTTAGTGGTATGACGCTAATATGCATGTGTTGAACCCGGATTGGCATTCAGCGTGAACACATTTATTGAAAACGCCTGACCAGTTTCTATTCAGAAGCTTTAACTATTGCCTGTCCTCAACAATAATCCAATTTTAAGCAATGAACTGTGAATGCGAGTGGGCATTTTCGATGATTTTTCTTGCCCTCAATATGAATCCGATTCGCTTCAAGGAACCAATTTTCGAGAAAATCACATAAAAGTACAAAGTTTAAGTTTTATTTCAGATGATTTCGAAAAGTCTACGTCTTCGGGGCTATTTGCTATACATCCAAAATGGAAAAATATACGTACAGAATTGCATTTACACATACAAGTTGCATCGAACATAAAATTGTCAATTCTCAATAATCGTTACCGTTTGTATATAGATTTAATATGGTTAATAATGGTCTAAATTACCTCTACTATCACGGTTTCAAGGGACAATTTTTGGATTTTCCTCTACAACGTGATAGAAATAAAAGCAGATTTTGCAGTAGTTGCAATGTCAAATATATATAATTTGAACCACTTTCAAGACCTCAATGAAGTTAAACTATAAACTATAAATTCTTCAAAAAAATGTTTTTTATAACAATCAATTTTCTCGGCCCTACTGCAGTGAACAAAATTGTGGGTTAATTTCAATGAAAAACAACGTCTAATGAAAGTTAATACTTTGTTCTAAACAACGTAGTAACACAAAGGTCAAATTTGTCCTTAAAATACATAATGGCAACCGTTCTCACGAGCGTCACGTTATGTGCATCAATGTTCAGCCATAGTAAGATATAACTTTTGGCTGACAAGGACACGTGGCGCAGGGCTCAGGTGAAAAATTATTTCCGCCTTTTAATACATCAGTCCTTAACCTATCCCAAAAATTGGTTCATTTTTTCGATATTTAATATTTTAGAGATTTGATTTATGGCCAGCTTTTTGGGTCAAATACCCCAATGTACGGCGTTCCAGGTTATGACAGCAATTATTTATTTATTTAAAATGTACATGCCGCCTGTATGTCACTGTATTATAAACTTATAAGGTAATATAGTGTGAAGAGCGTGTTTTGAAGTTCTGCACAATAGAATTTTAAAAAATGTGGACAAAATTCGGGACCTTTTTAGGGACGGGGCAACGTATCAAAGTAAGGGACTGAAGCGCCCAACACGAGAGGTTTCAGCTTAACGCCTTATTTTCATAGTATACACTATAATTAGAAAAAGAAAATGTCTTAATACAATACCACTACTATTTTGAAACTTAAGACTAGAAACTTATTTGAAAAATCAAATAAGTCTGAATGAAACACTACCCAGAATGACGATTACTAAAAATATACTTATTTCCTATAAATAGTGGGCCCGTTTGTCCCTGGCTACCGATATGTTTAGTTCGAGTCCACCAATGCGATAGATCCCTTGAGAAATAACGACTTCACTCTTCGCAAGCGCCATCGAGAGCATGTGACGTTGCTATGCTTCCGGGAAAATTGTTAAACTTTAAGTGTAACAACGACGTAATGTCTTTAAGCGTACTAGGGAGTCTCCCTGAGAGGATAATTACCACGGCTACGACCGAAGGACCTAGAAGGACTACGACGGACGGGAAGGACGACCCGAAGCGAAAGAGCGCTAAATGCAGGCAGGAGAGCTTATTCCGTTTTGCTCTTATTCGGCCTGACGCGTTACGTTTTATTCGTAGTCTGTCGTTCGGCAGGACACTGTATTTCTGCTGGAACTAGATTACAAACTTTCATATTAAACTGAATGTTCCGTCTCTTTATAGTCAGATGTAATTTGACGAGTCTCCGACTAGAGAGCAAAAAATAGCGGCTTTGAAGGATTATAAACTGGTCTAGTTGCAATGAGTAGTGATTTTTCTATGAAACGATTATGTTCTTGAATAAAATTTAATATATATTCGAGTAAACTAAAAATGGATCCTTAAAGAACATTTGCTAATTAATCTTGTTCATATCTATATAGTAAATTCAGACCTAACCACATTAATCTAGCGTAATATTTTCTGCAATTGATTTTTGTTAGATCGATATCATGCAAAAGCTAACCTTACAAAATTATTTAAAAAGGTTCTACCATAAAATTGTGGGATATTAGAAACATAATATACAAAAATCTTCTACTTTTTACGTTATCATACCTAGTATGATAAAGAATTGTAATCGTGTCGAAAAAAGTATTGGGTTTTCGCGAAAGTATGCACTTTTGGGTCCCCTGAACATTTTGACCAAGGTACATAAAATGACTGTGTGTGTGTTCCCGCTTTTTGAGGCAACGATTCCGGAGAACTACTAAAAGTATTGAAATCGTGCCTAAAACATATTTTTAAGTTTTAGCGCAAATATTTTTTTGGGTCCCCTGAACATTTTTGGCCATGGTAAAAATAATGTCTGTGTGTGTGTGTTTTTGTGTGGCAACAATTCCCGAGAAACTGCGGTGTCGGGACGAAACTTTATATTTTGAAGTTTCATGACTTAGAGCTGAAAAGCTTTTTGTTCAAAAATGTCCAAAGGAACTGGATGTTTACTTAAGAATTTTTCAAGGCGGGCATTTCTGTAATTTCGTCAATAGTTAAATAATAAATTAAAGTAGAGGTGATTTTGTATAATTTATGTCTATGACATTTTTTGGTAAATATAATAGTTTAGCTGCATGAGCAAATTCTATTTGATTGAGATCGGTCTTGTCTGCATTAATATAAAACTTGTTAGCCAGGATTTGACAGATATTTTTATTCTAATGACTGTAGGTAGTGTTAAGCGCGGATGTTTTGACAACTAAAATCAAAATATCAAAATATATAATTTTATATATATAGTATGATGTCATGTGCCTGGCCACATCAGATTTATGATTTATATATTTTTTGACGATGGGGGGTTGACTTATTTAAGATTGAAACATGAAAATGGTTTAAAAATTCAGACACAATGTATGGATATTGGTCGGAATTTTGATGATATAACTACAAATACACGTAAAAAAATCTCAACAAAAATGTCACAAATTTACCATCAGTGTGACATTGTACATTCTTGACATATAATTTAGTATTTGCTTTTAATAATAATAATAATAATAAATGCCTTTATTAAATAAGAAAAGAGAAAACATTCATTGACAATTGATAATTTTTAGGCCGAAGTCCAGGTCAACGTACACACGTAGCCTGCTCAAGATTATAGAATAAGTACCTGGGAAAGCCTTTTGCTTTGGCGAATAAAACACAGGGGGTAGTGATTTCTCGTTAAGAATCAGTTAGTATTTACTTATTAATGGAGCCGAAAGATATGTAGACCCGTATGACGGAACTTCATGGGAGGGCTTGCCGGGTTTGAATGGTATAATAGCTGCCGTCCTTTGTATTATTTCGTTTTCCGCTTTGCTTACCTTGTACTGTCAGTTAGTGATAATTTTCTATGAAATTATTTCCAGTTAGTTAACAGTTATTTGTATTGTGTATTGTATATGTCAAGGGTAATACAATAAAAGTAATTCTTATATTATATTATCGTATTTTCCTGTTATTTCAACCACTCACAATATCATTTAGTTTATATCTATGTAACAATAGCCACACCTTCCGAGAATCTAAAGTTATTAAATTGCTTTATTCGTAGAAAATCTTGTTCCATACGCGTATTGTGTTAAAAAGATAAAGCTGACCCAAACGTGGTGTCAGTGGCCACCACCCATGCCTTATCTACGACGATAACAAAGGCGAATTTCACATGCGTGTCGTTCTAAAAGAGATGTAAAAATGACCCGTTAACATCTCGCCGGGATGTTTTAGTTTAAAGCAAGGTTTTTTTAAACCAAATGAGAAAAAAAATAAAACCGACAAACATTACGGCCCATAATCAAATTATAAAAGTAGAGCGAATGAGCGCTATCTCAATGACAATTATCAAACTACATATTTAACCCCGAAGCACGACTACTATAGAGGAGGATGTCTGTATTTTGCTTTATGCATATTTTGATAGTAACATGTCAAAAATATCAATTTACCAATTGAAGTAGATATTCACACTTATTGCGTATAGTAAAATTAATAGTATTTTTACAAACCTTACGTATTTCACTGAATTAAAACTTCGTACTACTCAAATCACCATCGATATTGCAAAAAAAGTGGTCTTGATCAACTGTTTTCACAATTGTTTTCGGCAAAAACAACCAGTTGAAAAATGAGAAAGCATCATGTTTCATCACGGAAGAATTATAATTATAATTATAATTATACCTACGATTTATCTCAGTAAAATAGATTTTCATGTAGCTAAACTATTCATTTTAAATATTGTATGATAAAGTCATATGCCTGGCCACATCAGATTTTTTTTTATTATTATAATTATTTGGAGTCACTGATTTCAAATCCGAAGCCAAAAACTAAAAACTTGACTCGCTATTCCAAATTGGCAAAAGATATTTCTAAACAATATTTTCTATTGGGATGCAATTGGAATGAAATGAAATAGTCACACGTATTCATATTAACAAATATTTATCTATGACTCACTTATAATAACTTCATTGCATACGTATCTTTGAGTAGATAGTCCCCTACCTTTTGAGTAATAGTATATCTTTTGACGAGCACATAATTAAGAATATAAATCGCGACCATGAAGTTTATACTCGAGCCGTATAAACATGCGAGCGATTTGTATCCGTTATGTGCGAGTCGAAAACGACGTTTTATCTACGACTCTTAAATTCTATTTTATATCAAATGTATATGTCAATGGCGACGTCGCGAACTGTCAATCACGTAGGCGATTCTCAGTTCATTAAAATAGAGTAATTATGAATAAAGCATGAATAAAGTGGACTTTATTAATATGAACTTACGATATGTGAATCGTAGATAAACTCTTCACACACCCAGGAATTTTGTCGTACTGATTGATGACTGCACACGTGACCACCGGCTATACTTCCTCATCCGAAGAAACCGGCATACAAAGGATTTTTTTTTAAATCTGACAATTAATCTGACTGACATCGATCGACAGTAGCATTAAATATCAGGTATCCGACATAAAATTTGAACAATTTTGTCCACAAAAGAAATAATAAATCGGCGAAATTATGTTGAGATTCTTCTCATTATGAAAACATGGGGTAATTAGTTTGCAACTGATAGGTATAACAAAATTATTCACTTGAAAATCAATACACTAATTTTGTATTTAAATCATTTTAGCATTAATTTTTATTCCACAATCTTGCAACATTGATTTTTCTCAACTAAATGATACTTCGCTCGTTAGTGATGAAAGTAAATATCTTTGTTGACGTTGGTATATCGGCTGAGCAAAGTACTATCTTTCGAGCCACCGTATCGGCCAGTCCGTTACTGTGTGGTACGGGTTCAAGGCGGTGGATGCCCTCAGGAAATTTGTTATACGGGATAATGCGTGATTTATATTTCAACTCGGTATGATTCCTATGATATCGGTTTGCGATACTGTGCTCGTTCTTTCCGATGTTGTAGCTCGAGGAGCTCTGTATCTCCAATACGAGTTTGCTTAATATTTTAGGAGAGGTTATTGTTTCCTTCCTGATTGGCTTCGTCTTCGATACCGAGCGCTTTTGTTTGACTATTTTTAAGAAGCTTTGTCCGGAGTATCCGCAAGTTCGGTTTGCTATAACTAGCTATAAAAGATAATATTTAGCTGGACTATGTTTGCCAACATTGTGCCTACGCTGACCCGGAGAAAATAACTATATTATGGAACATAAGTTTAAATTAATAATAGCCGCCACAAACATGTGCGGCTCTGACACATACTTTTTAGTAACGCTTTGGTGTGAAAATTTGATATAGTGTAGAAAACGATGAGATCTATATGCTAATTACTAAGTAAATTGATTTATTTCAACTAATGTCTACTAGTTTTCCCGCTTATCTTTTCTGCCTCTTTGTCGATTTTCTACGATACAAACAACATTAGACAAAATGCTAATATTACCACCTAACCCAAGCATAATTTTGATGTACTGAGAACATTTTTTA
This sequence comes from Melinopterus prodromus, assembly GCA_964023965.1. Taxonomy (NCBI): domain Eukaryota; kingdom Metazoa; phylum Arthropoda; class Insecta; order Coleoptera; family Scarabaeidae; genus Melinopterus; species Melinopterus prodromus. Next base: position 14,267,421 of record OZ030397.1, read on the forward strand.
AGGGATCATGAGTTTTTGTTTGAAGTAATTATCTACACGTTCCCTAGCAAAGTTAAAATTTTAATTTTATTCCGGCAATATTGGCGTTTTGTCGTCGAAAATAATAGCTATATCTCTCAGTCTTTGTAAGTATATAGTCCAACTAAATATACAATATTCAAATAAATTTATGGCAGTTTGTTTTATGGCAGACCTGTATGATGCTATTCTGTGAACTACCTTGGATAAACTCAAACATATTGTTGGCACATTTCTTATCAAATGAACAACATACATATTAAAATATTCTACGAAAGTTCAAAACATATTTTGTTAACTAATGTATCATTATTGAATGTTGATTTCTGACAAGCAAAATTCCTACCTTTAACTAATACCCGTCTTGTTGAAAGCCATTTTTGATATTAGATTTGTCTCAGTCTATGAACATCGAGGCAAATACAATCTTTTGCGTTCGTCGTACCGTTACAGAATTCCTACTGTATTCACTAGACATGTGATAAAATCTAAAAATGCTTCAATTGCTACATTCAAAGTTTCTCACATGTTTAAAAAAAGTAAAATTAAATTGTTGTGAATGTTGAGTAATAGAGTGCTTCTTATTTTGAGAAAATTCCTTTTTGTTCAAGGGAAATCGGTGCAAACTGTATGATTAAATTGATTAGAATAACAACTACTGTATTATTATGATTTAAAAAAATATTAAGGAGTCGCTACAGTTTCTCAAAAGATCGATGATTACCTTAAGTTAACCCGGAGAATTTAACTGAAAGCCCGTAGTCCGGAGAATGGTCGCCAAACCCGAAGTCTCAGGGACAAAATAGCCATGTTGGCAACCCTAAGCTGGACCAAAATAACAAACTTTCAATACAAATTATTTCTTTCCGTTAAACCAGCCTCTTCCCAGTTAAGTTCTCTTTTCTTCAGCACTTGCATCACTTCACCGTTCCAGGTTGTATTTGGCCTTCCCTTTGCACGCTGACCCTGTACTTTGCAGCCTGCTCTTCATGGCTTTTGTTAGTATCCAGCTTTCACTTTCGTATGTTAATATTGGTCTGAATATGGTTTTGAATACCGTCATTTTGGTTTTGGTTGATATTTCCCTTTACCCTATAAATGGTTGTCTCAAAACGTGATTCAATATATCGTTATTTTCATCTTCCATACTACCACTTCCGTCTATGTTGTCGCCCAAATACTTAAATACCTCCACCTGTTCCAACTTTTGTCCATTTAGTTGTATGTTAATGCTCTTCATCTCCTTACTCACGATCATTACCTTTGTTTTTTTCTATGTTTATTGTCATGTTACGGGCTTTCCCTCCACATTCTTAACTTTCTCCTTTTGCACATACCATAATATCATCTAGCGCAGTCAGCTATTCTAATTGGCTTCAGCTTACGATATCCTATGGTCAGCTTATGCATTTTTTTGTTTAACTTCTTTCATGATATCATCCATGACCATTATGAACAATGTTGGGCTTAGCACACATCCTTGTATCAATCTATCACTTATGCTAAATTTTTCTGATTCTAGGTTATTTGTTCTTACATAGTTCTGGGTATTATTTAATAAGCTTTGTATTGTTTCCTCAGTGTGGTATATACTCCTCGTTGCTGTAGACTTTCCTTGATAATCTTGGTACTGTATCAAATACTTTCTCTAAATCTATAAATGCTAGGTATATATCACTGTTCTTTGCATTGCATTTTTACTTTATCATACGCAGTATGTAAAGTATTGTAATCATGCCGAAAAAAAAAATTGAGATTTTAGCGGAAATAGGTCTTTATGGGTCCCCTGAACATTTTTGACCAAGGTACAAAAAAATGTCTGTGTGTGTGTGTGTGTGTGTATGTGTGTGTGTGTGTGTGTGTGTGTGTGTGTGTGTGTGTGTGTGTGTGTGTGTGTGTGTGTGTGTGTGTGTGTGTGTGTGTGTGTGTGTGTGTGTGTGTGTGTGTGTGTGTGTGTGTGTGTGTGTGTGTGTGTGTGTGTGTGTGTGTGTGTGTGTGTGTGTGTGTGTGTGTGTGTGTGTGTGTGTGTGTGTGAGTGTGAGTGTGTGTGTGTGTGTGTGTGTGTGTGTGTGTGTGTGTGTGTGTGTGTGTGTGTGTGTGTGTGTGTGTGTGTGTGTGTGTGTGTGTGTGTGTGTGTGTGTGTGTGTGTGTGTGTGTGTGTGTGTGTGTGTGTGTGTGTGTGTGTGTGTGTGTGTGTGTGTGTGTGTGTGTGTGTGTGTGTGTGTGTGTGTGTGTGTGTGTGTGTGTGTGTGTGTGTGTGTGTGTGTGTGTGTGTGTCTGTGTGTGTGTGTGTGTGTGTGTGTGTGTGTGTGTGTGTGTGTGTGTGTGTGTGTGTGTGTGTGTGTGTGTGTGTGTGTGTGTCTGTGTGTGTGTGTGTGTGTGTGTGTGTGTGTGTGTGTGTGTGTGTGTGTGTGTGTGTGCGTGTGTAAACGATTTTGTGACGACGATTCCGGAAAAACTACTAAAGGTATCGGAACGAAAGCTCATATTTAGAAGTTTTGTTACCAAACTTAGAGCTGAAAAGCTTTTGGTTGAAAAGGGTCCAAAGGAACTGGTAGTTTATTCTAAGCCTTTTTGAAGGATTTTGCAAATGAACCGCCATTTCTGTAATTTCGACAAAATAGTTAATCAATAAATTAAAGTAGAGGAAATTTTGAATAATTTATGCCTATGACATTTTTTGGTAAAGTTAATAGTTTAGCTTCAAGAGCAAATTCTATTTGATCGAGATCGGTCGCATCTGCATTGATACGAAATTACATAGTAGCCAGGATTTTGACAAATATTTTTTTTGTGTTGTCACATTCGAAAACAGCTGATCTCATCAGAGGTTGGAGAACCACTATGGAACGTTGCCGCTGTAGTGCGGCAAATTATAAAATACAAATTTCAAATAAAATAAGATCACCAATTTGATTGTTTCTTGATAAGAAATATCAACCCGTCTTTATATATAATTCTAAAAACGATAAATTGAGAAAATTATAAATAAAGTATAGCGATGAGTGTAGTTTTATTTTAGTATGTCGGTAGGGATGTGTCATGAACAAATATAAATCTGTCAGAATTTGAATTACCTTTTTAAGGTGCTTTTCATTGGTGATAGTGGCAGTGGTTTCAGACGCCGTTATAGTATTTCCAATAGAAAATTGCTAGTGACTCATGCTTATGTACATGCAAACTAATATGTGTCATTATCACGATATGTAAGAAATACTATAATTTCGTATTCTACCACCGCCATTAGCTACCATTACCTACCAATCGGAACGCACCTTTAAACTTGACGTTTCGTCAAAGTGGTACCACCCTAGCATTTACTATACAGAAAACATTCATTTATTTTTTTAAATACGTATTTCTTAAAAAGCAGCACAATAAACGTTGATGTCGCTCCTGCTAAAAACTAGATAGCGCGACTCGCTCACATGCGACGGCGACACTCCGCCTTCGGTGACGCGCCGCATCACCGCTCGTCGCGCTATTCCATACTTTCGGCATTTGTGACATAAATAACTATTATTCTAATGACGTAGTGTAGGTGGTGTCAAATGCTGATGCTTTGACAATACCTACGATTTATCTCAATAGAATAGATTCTCATGCAGCTAAACTATTAATTTTATATATTGTATGATAAAGTCATGTGCCTGGCCACATCAGATTTTTTCATTTGCGGACCTTTTACAGACGTAGTCTATGAGTACCCAATAATTGATAAGGAGAACATGAAAGATGGAGTACTAGCTGCTTGCAATGGGTTATGTGCTAACTCAATCAGGGACGCCAAGACAATAATTTGTTAAAAAAAAATTAAGTATGTTTAGCGGAAAACGGCGACGTTTTTGAACAGTTACTGAAATAGAATTAAGCAGTTTTTTTTTTAAATTTAACTATGCGATTTTGTTTTATTTTCAATATTGTGTTGCAAGCTTATAATTTTATAAATACTAAATTAATTATAATGAAAAATGAGCTAAAAATAGTATATTATTTGACGAGCACATAATTAAGGATATAAATCGCGAGCATGAAGTTTAACACGCGGGCCGTCGGCGAGCGTCATTATTTGCACGAACTGTCATTATTATACAGCGCTAGTGTCATTATAATCATTGGCGCGTATAAGGATGGGAATTATATAGTCATAGATACGTATGCAATGAACTTATATGTTAGTCGTAGATAAACTTGTTTAATAAAGTTCTGTTTATTCCAAAATTGCAATATTTGCAATTTCTACCATAATGTTTAAAACTCGATTTCAGTAGTTACAAGTACATTTTAGGTATAGGACATTGTACACAAAGTTGATCTAAAATTTTCCATTTAATTCAAAAATGTATTCATATGTTTGGGTTGCCGTTTGAAAAATTCGAGTTTTAGTACGTATCTCGAATTCAACTTTGAAATTATAATTTCAACAGCCTGTATAACTTTTAGAAGAGTTCTACCGATGTGTCGATAACACGTTACCTTCACACAATAAACGTTGATGTCGCTCCTGCTAAAAACTAGATAGCGCGACTCGCTCACATGCGACGGCGACACTCCGCCTTCGGTGACGCGCCGCATCACCGCTCGTCGCGCTATTCCATACTTTCGGCATTTGTGACATAAATAACTATTATTCTAATGACGTAGTGTAGGTGGTGTCAAATGCTGATGCTTTGACAATACCTACGATTTATCTCAATAGAATAGATTCTCATGCAGCTAAACTATTAATTTTATATATTGTATGATAAAGTCATGTGCCTGGCCACATCAGATTTTTCTATAGTTGTTTTATTGAGAAAATATGATCCTGTGTGGTCCTTCCCGTTCTAAAGCCGCTCTGTTGTTCCTCCATCTGTTGTTCGATCGTCTGCCGCATTGTTTCATCAAGTATTCTTTCATACAGTTTCGCTACACAGCTCTATAATTTACGATAACTAAATAATTATAATGAAAAGAAAAACAGAAGCATAGGTAAAGTGTGATTGGCTAACTTAATTTAAGTATGAACCATTAACATATTAGAATACTTTATCTTTTCAAGTACCTATTTGCAATTGACAAGTTTGCGCGTTTCTAAACTTTTTACGAGTTCGGTGCTCGTTAACAAGTTTGGATTCAAGGTAGTATTATTTTAACTACCCTTGATGGAGGCAGGAATCTCATTTGGGCCACGGGGTATTAGGGATGCATAAATTTTAGGCTTAATTAACCATTCCCTTTCTAGTTCCAAACCTCCTGACGGATACCTCGTATATTATTCTCTCAGGTGGACACATCTGAATATTAAGAATTTCTGCGGACAGAACTATACTTAAATACTTATTACTTTGCTGAATTGAGTAATAATAATTGGTTACAGTTTGGTTTGTAAATAAAATTATAGCAATTTGTCTTAACTTAAAAAATCAGAATTTTGCAGTAGAAAATTTAATTGTCGTTACACATATTTGTAGTACTACTGCAAAATATGATCTCCAGTACGCGAATTTTACAAAATTTGTTAGATATATGATGAATTGAAATAAAGTGTTTAATGATTCAGCAGTAAACAAATAAAAATCCCACAAATTGCTCAAGGTGACCTTCAAACAAGGTTATGTGCAAACTACGTCCATCATAGTCTTCGAACGACCGCAGCCGCCAACTTTCCCTCGATTCCCCACTGTCCGTCAATGACCATCATATCTTTACTCATTACTTGTGAAAATATCGATTTTGGTCACACAAAATAACAAAACCCGACACGAACACCGAGGAACGACGCAAACATGGCAAACGACTCGGTCAGTTGATTTCGCGCAGTAGGTCAAGGTACTACTACTAGTGTTCCTAAAACCGTGAGGTGCCAATGTTTGCATTTCAATTCCTCAATACTGGTGCCAGATTGAGAAGAAAGTATTGAATTTTTTACTACAATTATGAAGTAATATAACCTCTAGAAATTATTGCAATCATTTAATATCTACCTTGTATAGTATGAAAGAGGCGGACATTCTTGAAAAACATGTGCATACTGTATTGATTTGATTCAATATCTGATGCTTATTCACCATTGTGAAGTTATCGTTAAAACAATAATAATATCTTGCTAGAAAAGTGCCTTAAGAACATGAACTTGGTAAAAAAACATAATATCAGCCTCTGAATGTAGCAATTTTGTGAAATTTGGTTTTTGCAATATTACATTTTATTACTTTGAATGTAAAGAACTTAAGAACTAAAATCATTATCAACTTATCAATAGTAGTTAACTTGTGCATTATCAAATTAAAATTTAAAGTTCTTTTTATGATTAAAAATAGTGCGGATTCAAAAAATATCACGTACAAATAAACATGCATACTGAAATGTAAAAAAAATAAAAATACCTCCAGCGCACCACAATGGTATTTTAGAGGAACACCTACGAAAATAATTTGTATTTATTATACATGGTCTCCCACGACGACCTGCACGGCTGCTTTCAATTACTTATCAATTATCCTCTGTGAATTCGAGGAAAGTACTAAAAGTCGACTTTTTCAAATGGCAACCCTAACATATGCATTCATTTCTCAATTCTATGGAACATTTTAGATCAACTTTGTGGACAATGACCTATACCTGCACCTACTGAAATCGGTTTTTAAACATCACATTAGAAATTGCAAACATTGCAAATCGATATTGCGTTTGAAAACAACTGAACAATTTGGAATAAACAGAACTTTATTAATCAAGTCTTTTTAGGTAATTTGTCATTATAATTAATTTAGTACTTATACCATTATAAGCCTACAATAAAACACAATATTAAAAATAAAACAAATCGTAATGTAAATCAAAAAACTGCTTAATTCTATTTCAGTAACTGTTAAAAAACGTTGTCGTTTACCGCAAAACATGCTTCAATTCTTTTTAACATATTATTGCTGGTGATGTCCCTGATAGGGTTCGCACATAACCCAGTGAAAGCAGCTCGAGGTCTGTCTTTAATCTTCTTCTCATCAGTGATATGGTCCTCAACAATTGGGTGGTTGCAAATGTACGGTGCTTCAGCGCACACAATTGTTGCAGTAACTTGCTTAACGAGTTGTTCGACGATCGGTGGATTGCGGTTATTCGGCCCTACAGATATCCGCCGCGTTCCCCCCACTTGACGCCAATGGATTTTTACTTTATCATACGCAGTATGTAAAGTATTGTAATCGTGCCGAAAAAATTTTTTTAGATTTTAGCGGAAGTAGGTCTTTATGGGTCCCCTGAACATTTTTGACCAAGGTACAAAAAAATGTCTGTGTGTGTGTGTGTATGTGTGTGTGTGTGTGTGTGTGTGTGTGTGTGTGTACCCAATTTTTGTTAATTCATTTCCGGAGAAACTACTAAAGGTATCGGCACGGAACTTCATATTTAGAAGTTTCATGACCAAACTTAGAGTTGAAAAACTTTTGGTTCAAAAGGGTCCAAAGGAACTGGGTGTTTACTCCAAGCCTTTTTCAAGGATTTTAGAAATCAGCCGCCATTTCTGTAATTTCGTCAAAATAGTTAAATAATAAATTAAAGCAGAGGAAATTTTGAATAATTTATGCCTATGACATTTTTTGGTAAAATTAATAGTTTAGCTTTTTAGTTTATCCTAAGTCTTTTTCAAGGATTTTGGAAATGAGCCGCCATTTCTGTAATTTCGACAAAATAGTTAATTAATAAATTAAAGTAGAGGAAATTTTGAATATTTTATGCCTATAACTGTTTTTGGTAAAATTAATAGTTTACCTTCAAGAGCAAATTCTATTTGATCGAGATCGGTCGCATCTGCATTGATATGAAATTACATAGTAGCCAGGATTTTGACAAATATTTTTTTGTGTTGTCACATTCGAAAACAGCTGATCTCATCATAGGTTGGAGAACCACTATGGAACGTGCCGCTGTAGTGCGCAAAATTATAAAATACAAATTTCAAATAAAATAAGATCACCAATTTGATTGTTTGTTGATAACAAATATCAACCAGTCTTTATATCTAATTCTAAAAATGATACATTGAGAAAATTGTAAATAAAGTATAGCGATGAGTGTAGTTTTATTTTAGTATGTTGGTAGGGATGTGTCATGAACAAATATAAATCTGTCAGAATTTGAATTACCTTTTTAAGGTGCGTTTTCATTAGTGATAATGGCGGTGGTAGCAGACGCCGTTGTAGTAAATCCAATAGAAAATTGCTAGTGACTCATGTTTATGTACATGCAAACTAATATGTGTCATTATCACGATATGTAAGAAATACTATAATTTCGTTTTCTACCACCGCCATTAGCTACCATTACCTACCAATCGGAACGCACCTTTCGTCAAAGTGGTACCAACCTAGCATTTACTATACAGAAATCATTTAGTTTTACTTTATCATACGCAGTATGTAAAGTATTGTAATCGTGTCGAAAAAAATTTTTGAGATTTTATCGGAAATAGGTCTTTATGGGTCCCCTGAACATTTTTGACCAAGGTCCAAAAAAATTGCTGTGTGTGTGTGTGTGTGTGTGTGTGTGTGTGTGTGTGTGTGTGTGTGTGTGTGTGTGTGTGTGTGTGTGTGTGTGTATGTATGTCTGTGTGTGTGTAAACGATTTTTGTGGCGACGATTCCGGAGAAACTACTAAAGGTATCGGGACGAAAGTTCATATTTAGAAGTTTTATGAGCTAACTTACAGCTGAAAAGCTTTTGGTTCAAAAGGGTCCACAGGAACCGGCTATTTATTCTTAGCATTTTTCAACGATTTTGCAAATGAGCCGTCATTTCTGTAATTTCATCAAACCAGATAAATAATAAATTAAAGTAGAGGAAATTTTGTATAATTTATGTCTATAACATTTAATGGTAAAATTGATAGTTTAGCTGCAGGAGCAAATTCTATTTGATCGAAATCGTGTCTGCATTAATACTAGGTCCCAGGATATTTTGAAGTTTTTGACAGTATCTGGAACGTCAGCGTTTGCGAAACGTCAATTCAACACGCAAATGCATGGAGAATTGCCATGAGGAGCTAGGTGAAACAATATTGAAAAACAATATTTCGAGTGCGGATAGCAATGTTATGTTTTCGCGAATAAATACAAGAAATATTGTAAGACGGTATGTTAACCTTAAAACTTATTTGGAATATTGAGCATAATTCTTTATGAACTTTTGTAGTTAGCACTGAAGACGGCGTAAAGCTCGAAAATATAGTATGCTAGAAGCCAATATAATATATTAATCATCAGAACCAGAACCTTTTTACTTTATCATCCGTAGTATGACAACACTCCATATTTAGAAGCTTTCTGTTGAACCAAGGGTCCAAAGGAACTGGAGTTTTAGTCTTAGCATTTTTGAAAGATATTGCAAATAAGCCGCTATATCTGGAATTTCGTCGAAATAGTTAGATAATAAATTAAAGTAGAGGAAATCGGAATAATTTATGACTATGACATTTTTTGGTAAAATTAATAGTTTAGCTACATGAGCAAATTCTATTTCATCGAGATCGCTCGTACTGCATATAAACTAGTTAGCCAGGATTTGTCAGATTTTGTGATTCTAATGACAGTAGGTAGTGTCAAATGCTGATGTTTTGACATTACCTACTGTAAATATAATCAAAATGTCTCTAGTCTAGTTCTAGTAGTTTTATTTTAATGTAGACATGGCCGCTCTCGATCAAATAGAATCTCATGCAGCTACACTATTAATTTTATATATGGTATGATAAAGTCATGTGCCTGGCCACATCAGATTTTTTCATTTGCGGACCTTTTACAGACGTAGTCTATGAGTACCCAATAATTGATAAGGAGAACATGAAAGATGGAGTACTAGCTGCTTGCAATGGGTTATGTGCTAACTCAATCAGGGACGCCAAGACAATAATTTGTTAAAAAAAAATTAAGTATGTTTAGCGGAAAACGGCGACGTTTTTGAACAGTTACTGAAATAGAATTAAGCAGTTTTTTTTTAAATTTAACTATGCGATTTTGTTTTATTTTCAATATTGTGTTGCAAGCTTATAATTTTATAAATACTAAATTAATTATAATGAAAAATGAGCTAAAAATAGTATATTATTTGACGAGCACATAATTAAGGATATAAATCGCGAGCATGAAGTTTAACACGCGGGCCGTCGCCGAGCGTCATTATTTGCACGAACTGTCATTATTATACAGCGCTAGTGTCATTATAATCATTGGCGCGTATAAGGATGGGAATTATATAGTCATAGATACGTATGCAATGAACTTATATGTTAGTCGTAGATAAACTTGTTTAATAAAGTTCTGTTTATTCCAAAATTGCAATATTTGCAATTTCTACCATAATGTTTAAAACTCGATTTCAGTAGTTACAAGTACATTTTAGGTATAGGACATTGTACACAAAGTTGATCTAAAATTTTCCATTTAATTCAAAAATGTATTCATATGTTTGGGTTGCCGTTTGAAAAATTCGAGTTTTAGTACGTATCTCGAATTCAACTTTGAAATTATAATTTCAACAGCCTGTATAACTTTTAGAAGAGTTCTACCGATGTGTCAATAACACGTTACCTTCACAACAATATTACCGTACAACTTTTTTCCAACGGTCACAGGGGATAATTTATCACACCTATGTGAAAATAATTTATATCTCAAAAATGACACATGTTAGGTACAGGAAATGTAACAAAATTGATCTAAAATATAATAAAGTCTTCAAAAATGCGATAAAATGCAGGGTGTTCCATTTGAAATATAAAAGTTAACATCATTTCCGGTGTAACAGGAAGTAACCGAAAACTCAAAATATTTTAGTTGAAACGAGTAGTTGAAAACTGTATAGTTTTATATTATGTATAATATATATTATTATTTATTATATATTATATAGTGGTATTTAGTTAAACTTAAAACACTACAGGTTTTGTCAAATGATACTCTCTAAGGCTATTGGAGTAGGTGATTTTAAAAATAATTAAAAGATGCGGATCCAATATGGCGAAAGAGATGGCTAATAATATTTTTATTTTTGCTCAAATTTAGTAATTCGGAGTTTCATACGAGAAATTTGGTACAATATGGTCCTAGACGTTGCTGAAAATATTTTGGATATGATTTAGCACATATTCATTAGTTGTGTGTTTTTTGGTCGCTGATTAAAATCCGACGTTAAAAAGAAGAAAAAGAGAAACATAAACCTAAGATAAAAATAGTTTTACAATCCTTACGAATATTAAGTTTTTTATATAGTTCAAAGTTTGGTCGAAGTTTTTAGGTTCTTAATAAATAAAAAAGGAAATGGAACCCTATATATATATACGTTCATTCGGTGTCCGTCTGTCTGTCTGGTGTCAAAAATATCTTTGCACATCGTGGTGTATTGTTTTAAACGGCTCTCCTTAAGTATCTAAAAATATCTTTTTGAAATTCTATCTATTTCAGAAACTATTACAGCCAGAGGTTTGAAGAGCAGTATTAGAAACAAACGTAAATATAAGTGTAAGTGCAACAGAAATCTTATTCATTACAACTCAAATTTTCGTAAAAAAACGAAAAAAACATATTTTATATTTTCAATTTTAGTAATACAGGTATTCTTATGCACAATAGATCACTTTACAAAAGTGATTGATATTGTTTACTTAGTTCACACCATACTAACATAAAATATCGAGCATTGTATTGACCAATCTCATTCGATATGTTATCTCCACTTTCAATCGACATCCTTGTAACCAACAAATATTGGCCCTGAGGAAATCCCAAATCACATATTTTTACAACTTCACGTCAGTATTCCAAAAGCTGTCCCGCATATCAGCGACAATCCAAACAGCGACTCTTCCGTTCATATTCAGACCATCAAATCAGTGTCCTTGCCATCCACGAACTCGTCGTCGTCAAACTCGACTCACAAAGGATTTTCCAAAGAGGACGAAATCGGTCCTCACTCATCGTGTTTGCTCAGATGTATCTGTTATAAAGCATCCCAAGTCAAACAGTTGGAGGATTTGAGCACCCACTGGTTCCAGTTCACAACCTTCTCTTTTGGTTTACCTAAAAATTCGATAGTGGGTGAAAAAAAATAAACTGTTGTTTGTCCGAGCGTGTAAGACGGGTGGATCGAATGGCTGGTATAGGATATCGGAAAAGTCTTCTCCTTCGTGTGTACATACAATCGATAGGTAAACATTTGACCTTTTTTGACACTTGTAGGGGACGTTTTTCCAGATACGGTGTTTATCCGGTTTGTAAGCGGAATGTTTACCGACCTTTTTTGTCGTAGTTTACGGATATTCAAACCAGACGAATTTGTTTTTTAAGCAAAAAATAACTAGTGTTGCAATTTATAGTTTGAAAGAAGTGGCAACCTATAGTAGAGTGGCATGAATATCAACAAATTCCTCGAATCGATTGGGCATTGTGCCAAATAGTTGGTGTAAAATAATACAAGGGTCACTCTCCAGAATTGCTAGTTTCGCAGACAGCAATATTTGTAAACCAAAATTGTTTATTTTTACTTATAAAACTCAAACTGATTTTTTAAATTCAGAAAATCTAATCCTACTGTAAAGAAATAGTACTGCCCACAAGTAGATTGTATTAGTATAGGTACAACAAAATATTTAGAACTAAAACAGTTATGGGTGACTAAATACCAAACATAAAAAGCATGCTAATATTAAAATCCAATTAAATTAAATGCTTGTTCGTTTTGAGTTAAATTTACAAATAAGTTCCAGTTATGATCTTTTCACAACTCAATTTTCCATTTGGACCAGTAACCTGAATAAACTTCATTTAAATGGAATATTCCATAAAATCTCTTTTTGAGGCACAGAAATACTTTGTAGCGTCGTCATAGTTGGTGGCCTGCAGTTTCATCTATAGAAAAAAAAACAACAAAAAGCGCAATAACCTGTTGTGATATCCAAGCTTTGAGCCTGTATTCATATTCAGATCAAGCACATTAATTAAAAGCGTCTATTCTCTTTCTATTCACAAAAGTTATCAATATTACCCTAATTTTCAATTACCTTTTTCTCATGTAAGGCCATAAAATTTCTTTGCTTGCACCAAGACAATTGATAATACAAAATCTACCCTCCGCGCTTTTTTTTAATCAAAATTGATTTCAAAGATTTTGTCATGTTTCCATACCTTGTACAGTGACTGTTACCTTGTACCGTGATTGTTTTAGGGCGAACTATTAAAATAGAACTAAGATATTTTCCAGGTGTGCCAAATTTCAAATATTTTGTTTTGCTAATATTGTTGATTTAATACCACGCAAATATATTATTAAAGTTTTAGATATACAATTATTGTTGTCGTAAACTACGAAAAAAATTGAAAAATTTCAATATAATTTTATAGTCATTAACAAAATATTGAATAATAAAAAGGTAGACAGGTAACAAAGAAGGGCTAGAAACATCGTATTCCAATTAAAATTCTTTTCGGGCTTCTTATTTTGACAACGGTTGTTTTTTTTTTGTAATGATCGGGAATACAATTATTACCAACTGCAAAAGTTACCAACTTTCTACCACGGTTTTATTTTCCTTCTACAATAAATTGGCACACAATTGAATAAAAAAGCGAATGATCATAATAATTTTAGTGTAGATATAAGCATTTCACAAATTTTTAATTAATTAGTTCCTCCAAAATAAAAGACACTAAATTTGGTGTGATTTGTCCATAGATATGAATCTAGGAAATCCGTATTATCAGATATTATTAAATCAGTCAGTTTTAAAACTTTTCAGTCAATTTTGTTTGCTGATTTTCTCTAAAACAAGATGTTGTAAATTTTTGTCATATTTCGATTTTACGGAAAAGGCATGCCAGAATCAGCTCCAATTTGTTTTGTACTTTTTGATGTTAAGGAATATAATAACTTATCTTTGAGAATTGCTTTTTAGTGCATAATAATTATATTAATGACTTGAAATAATTAACCTTTTATTGTTATCTAATTAAAGCAAAGAGTTCAGAGCAAATGAAGGGATAAAGATATAAAGGTGTTTCTCCATTTATTGATGATGGTGTACTGTTTTTAATATAAACTGTCTTATTTTTCCATAACTTTGACAGCCTGGGGCGATCCCAAAATATTATAAAAATAAATACTGTAATTGTTTTGATGATCATATAACATTGTGAAAATAGCTTAATAGTTGCTTGAGTAAATACGAAGCACCCTTATGCATGTTTTTTCGTTTTTTTTTTTACTTTATTTTTATTGTGAGGAGAATACCTAACGGGAATGGAACAATTCTAATTAATAAGAAATACCTTTTAAATCTATGTATAGTTCTTACGTGTCTGCAAAAAAACTTCTACACAATTATCTTATAGATTCTAAGAATACCATGAAGCGACAAACGCGATTTTTGCGTGTTATTTTCTGCTTTATTTTCCTTTAAATAATTTATTGAAGAACGCAGATTTAACAATTAATAGGTGGATTCAACCATTTCTTGGAAGTTTTAGTAAATTTCCAACCACTTTCACGGCATTCTAAACACATGATTTTTAACATGTACGTGTAAATGATATAAAGAAAAAAATCCTTAGAAATATCTAATATCGTGACAAGACGAGACTTATACCCAACTCGATGAGAAGAGCAATCTACCATTTAATGTTTATGAGCAACAATAATTATCTATGAACAGTATAGGGTTCAACAACAGGAAAAAACGCACTACAACTACAACAAAAGAAAATACTGAAACTATTATATAATCTACCCCACCTTACCCCGATAACTATACTGTTCGAATACACCAGGGAGCTAACCATCCGCAAGATACTCATGATTAATGATCTCATATTGCTGAACAAGATCCAGAAGGGAGAAATAAAAACAGACATGATGCTAACTACCAGCAGTGACATACACAACAGAAGCACAAGACAACGAATATTCATAATAATAATAATAATAATTTATTGGCGATATTCATATAGTACATATTTTCGCACGTCAGGTCATACATTAATGGAAACAATTTAAAAATCAATAGCACATCGATACAATAAACACAACAATAATAACAGATACATAGTTCAAAAAGCAAATACACAAACTAGTGGTCAGGCATATCTACAAAGCTATTTTCAAGGTATTCCTCCCAACTATAAAATACCTTATCCAGCAGATAACTTTTCATTGTTGATTTAAATTTCTTCGGGTTGAGTGATTTTACATGATCGGGGAGGACATAAAATTTAACACCGTAGTAATTATGACCATCTCTAGCTCTCTCCGTTCTATTAAAACTATAAATGACGTTGTGTCTATTGCGAGTACCATATCGATGGTCGTCCTCGTGTGTCCTATAGGACCCAATGTTTGTCTTAACATGCATCAGACAACTCAGAACGTACACACGGCGGCAATCACCAGAGCAGCATGGGTTGAGTGGCCCCAACAAAGGACGGCATATATTAAATGGGCATGAAAATACCCGTAATAGTTCATTAATGTGCTGAATGATGTTATGCCTTTTAGATATCTAATTGTGTACAGTACTCTATTTAGCTTTTTTGACGTCCACGTAGCATGCTCCTCCCACGTTAGCTTTGAGTCAATGAAAACACCGAGGTACTTGACAGGCTCAGTATCCCCCACAATATGCTGCAATGAAAAATTCAACAACTGGGTCTTGGCCTCGTTGACACAGAGAGAGTTTGAGCAAACCACTCAAAAATGTTGACACGCGAGACAGCAGCGCGCAGCTGGAGGTCCTCCACCGTACAGGACATGTTGAATGCACTGGTGTCGTCGGCAAAAAGAACTAATTTTGTTGCATCGGGGACAGCGGAGGTTATGTCATTAACAAACATTAAAAACAAAATGGGACCCAATACTGAACCCTGGGGCACTCCATCCCGCACTGAAGAGTGCGCGTCTCTATAACTAACATACTGCGATCTGTTTGATAGGTAGGATCTACTACAAGATCTACTCAAGAATCTACTACCCCTATCAAAGCCAAAAAGTTGCAACTTGTCGACGAGCAACTGATGGGATACACAGTCAAAAGCCTTAGTCAGATCGTAGAATGACACACTAGCAAACAGTTTCCTTTCAAAGCAGTCCTGCACATACGCAACCAAGGCACCAACTGCAGCAGCAGTCGAGCGCCCCCTTCTAAAACCAAACTGTGCAGAATTTAAGAGGTCGCCGGACTCGAGTTGATAAGTTAATTGCAAATGCAATGCTGTCTCAAAAAGTCAATGAGATTTGCCTGTAATTGGCTACATCATTCCAATCGCCTTTTTTATGTATGGGCACAACCCTACTAGTTTTCAGACATTCTGGGAAAATATGTTGTAAAATGCATTGATTTATCAACTTTACTAGCGGAACAATAATTAAATTTTTAATGCGTTTTATTAGTCTGCATATCATTCCGAATGCATCCATACTAGAGTTGTTCTGGAGCTTTGAGATTATGTCTCTAAGTTCATTTTAGGTTATATCCCTAAACTTAAATTGAAATTGATTCACAGCAAGGTTTGATCCTGGGTCGTTTTCCGGCTGAATGACGAGATGGGATGGCGGAAATTAAATTTTTTGCAACACCACAAAAATATTCGTTAAAATCGTCAGCGCACAGGCAGTCCGAGACTGGTTCAACTCGAGAAGGGTAGTCACTCTTTATAACTTCCCATACTGCCCTCTGGATGTTTGTTGAGTTAAGGATATGTTTACTATTAGCTAACTATTAGCTAAGAACACGAAGAGTTTAAGTAAGGAATTATTCGCTGAACATAACATCTGAGACAGTGAACAAATACAATCAATTAGAAGAAGAAATGAAAAACCTTACACACAACCAATTTAAAAGGAAAATAAAGAATATGATCCTAATGAACGCTATAACTTAACAGCACAATGCACATGGACAAAAAGCAGGAAGTCTCGACACCGTTAGCCCGGGGATGAGATGTCACCACTCGGGGAATAAACTCGTGGGAAAGATCACCATTGGACAATATATTTTATTGTAGTACTGTGATCAAATACCATATGCTATGTAATAGTAGAACAAAATAAAGATAGAAATTCATTCAAATAGGGGGAAGTCTGGCAACTCTCAATGGATGGGAAAAGTATTGCTTTTTTTCGCTCTTATGTTTTCCTGTCATTCCTAAAACTAGATTTGTTGTTGTTTTTAATCTGCTTTTTGAAGATGGCACATAGTGGCCTCTATATTAACAAAAATCACTCCTCAAAAGGCAAAGCCCTGTGGGATAGATACAATATAAAATAAATAATTTGCATCATTACAATTATTTAAAAATAATTTTTGCGGTAACACGCTATTATTATAATATGCTGGTATACTTTTAAGATGTGGCAACTTTCTATAAAAAAATGAGCCTGTCGTATAGAACGTAATATGAACCCTTTAGCAGACGGTCTAAAAAATTCAATTACTTTTCTGATACTCTAAATACGAGGTACTATGGAAAAAAGGTTTACGCTTTGATTTCTGTAACAAATCCTCTCGCAAAAAAAATCAATCATATTCACCGAAAAAAAAAAAAACACAAAAAATTTTTAAAATCGGGTAACCGAGCCCAATGTCGAGCAATCAAATATCTCCGCCGACCCACCAGCACAAGCAAAAGCCCGCGAAAATAACCGAATTGTATAATTCCATATTTAAGGAGCTCCCACCACGTCTTCCCTCCAATAGTGTCGAATCGTGAATTCTATATTCGAAATTCCACGAAGTTTTGGGAAGGTTTCACCAATCAAATATGAATCTTTTCAGCGCAATATCCCAGCTAAACCGCATACGAAATTCTTCTGGGGAAAGAATTATGAGCTGATATGACGTAGGGCCAGACCTCGGGCACCCTTAATGTATTCGATATTCGGCATAGTCGAGCTCAGAGCCCGAATTGGGACAAACATTCCTCCTGCTGCTGTCGTTGCTCGCAGTGCTCCCGTTTCAACTCCTGCTACTTCTTCCCGGCTGCTACTGTTTACTGAATCTCAGTCTGGGGAAAACTTTATTTTATCTTACGGTATGAACTGTTCGAACTCGGAAAGGTAAACTTACTTGTGGAAGAGGTATCCAATGCTAGACGGTTTAAACGTCTCAGTGAAATTGAAAGAAAAAAATGTTTGCGTATGCAAAATATGGGTAAGCGGATTCTCGTAGAAAATATTGCCCCAACTAGCAAGAATGAATTGAAAATTAGCTGGTATCATATTATGTTTCTATGATAAGAAGTGAAAAACAACAAAAAAATAATACGGTATTGGCACGGCCAGAATTCTGTCCAAAATTTTACCGAAAACATGTACGTTACATGAACTTGGAAATCCTTAACACTTTGGATATACTATAGCCTGCTACGTGTATGCTGATATTCAATAGACTATTTATTGCGCATATACAATCTCGGGGCGGTAATTAAACCCTATCATATCTACAATATAGGTTTGATCTTCGCATAACTCCTTATTCAGGTAAGTATCCTTGTATTGTATCTGAAATGGGGATTTGAAGTTTAGTTGCCGAGAATGTTGAACGATCACTTACCAGAGTCGCAGATCATCACCCGAAACCTTATGCTGGCGTATTTTGATGAACAGAGTAAAACTAAGAAAGCTCAAACCTTTAGCTATACTATTGCATGCTACACGCATGTTTAAATATGTATAGAATATAGATATTTCGCAGTTTATGCGATTGCAAGTGATTCTAAAAAGGCAGTTTGTGGTAACGATTGACATATGGCATTTGATATCAATATGACCAATCTTAGACATAAGCTACTAAAAACGGTGTTACAATTTGTTAATTGTAACACGGAAAACAGTGTTACAATGTGTGTATTGTGAATGCAGAGTAAAAAATATATGTTTTGTTCTGTCACTCTCGAAAACAGCTGATGTGTCAGAGGTTGGAGAACCGCTATGGAAGTTTGCCGCTGTAGGCATGTCACATCTACAGTGTAATGAACAAATATAAATCTAACGAAAAGGTATTCAAAAGAAGTATTCAAACGTAGTTCTTCCTTGTAAAAAGTATATTTTTTGCGCAACCGGTTTCGGCTAAAGAGCCATCATCAGCGGAAAAATACAATAAACAAAACAAAACAGACAATCAGTATAAACTAATTAATAGAATCGCAATTACCTACTTGTCAAATGGTTAGAATTCTCGTGTAATAAAAGTAAGTCTCCTCGGAATACTAAACAGTCAGTAATTAGACAAAACGCAGCCAACAAGCACGACTTATGATCATACGTCACATTTAGAGGTTATATATGGCGTGGGTCGGTAAAATAGGAAGGGTAGCGGGTTCGCGAGAATCGGACTGAAGTCGGTATGAAAGGCATCTAAATATAGGTTGGAAACAGAAAATTTGACATTGACATGATTTTAAACAATTGAACAAATCACTACAGAGAATGTAAAAAAGCTAAAATGGGTTGTTTTTTAAGTTGGAGTTGGTCGTTCAATAAGATGTCTCCTCTTCGTTTGTGTTTCTCTCTCTCGTAAGCTTCTAAAAGTGTTAACTTATATCCCTTGTGTTGCTTGTGAAGGAGCCTGACATTTTTTTCATCTCTGCTGTTGTGCCCAGTGTAGTTGAGGTGATGTCCAAAGTTCGACCGATGTCTTACTTTTCTGTGTTCCGTGATTCTGGTAGACAGAGTGCGTCCTGTTTCACCGATGTACGTAGCTGGGCAATCATCACAGGTAAGTTTGTATACTCCGCTTTGAGTCATTATGGGTCTGTGTTCTTTCAGATCTTACAAGAAGGTCGCAAGCTTGTTAGGGAACTTAAAACAACACTTGGCTTGAATTCTCTTAAAACTTTAGGGAAGGGCGCTAGCTGTGTTGTTTAGGTAGGTGAAACTTCTGAATTGGTTACTGCTGTCTTGTTGGATGGCATTATACAGTGGCGTTTTGATCAATTCTCTCCTAATCATCTTTTTTTATGGTTTCCGCAGCGTACCTATTCAAGGTTGCAAGTTGCCGAATAACCGAAAACTCTTGTTCTCTGTTGTTCTCAATGATGGGCAACACCATAGCTCTATGTATCATGCTTCGGAAAGCACCCATTTTGTGACTGTGGTGGTGGTGGTGCGAAACGCTGGGATGAGAGCTGAGCAGGTAGTTGGCTTGCGGTGGATGTTTAGATCAAAAGAGTTCTTGCCTGGTAATGGTAAGATCAAGGAAATTAATCTTGTCGGTATCTTTAACCTCAATGGTGACTTTTAGTTTCCTGTGGATGTTGTTCATGTAAGAAGTTGTTTCGGCCCTCGTCTATATAAATCAGTATAAATCTGTCAGAATTTGAATTAGTTTTTTAAACCTGATGTTTCGTCGAAGTGGTTACTCAAAAGGCTGCACAAACAACGCTGTATGTCACTCCTGCCGAAAACTACATAGCGCTCAGATGCGACGACGACCCTCCGCCTTCGGTGACGCGCCGCATCACCGCTCGTCGCTCTATTCCGTACTTTCGGCACTTGCGACATAAATAACTATTATGTCCTACATGATCATAAAGTGACATTTTATATTTTAGATACCGGAGCAAAAAGTGCTTCTTAACGGCCGCGAGTGCGTTAAGCGTTCTTAACGCCCGCGCAGGCATTAATGGTTGCCATGGTTATTTGTCAAATATATCAAATATTTGTCATTCAAATTGTAAATCTTATATTGTCAATGTCAATTATTGGCGATTAAAGTTATTCTGTTTGACAATTAGTTGTCTGTATTGTGACTCAACTCCGAATTGTATGTCAATTATTTGGTGACCGTTAATTGTCTTTTTGTCACTCAACTCCGAGTTGATGTATTGTTATTCAACTCCGTAGTAACGCATGTCACTTGATTACGTATCAAAATATTTATTAATTTTCAAATTGTAGAAACAAAACCAGGACATATAATTGTGTATGTGCCACGGGCATTACTTAATGTTTATACCCTCGGGCGACTTAAAAAGCTCGAGGGCCGATAAGCCCGAGAACTTTTTAAATGGTCACCCTCGGGGTATAAACATCGGTGTAATGTTCTTGAAACATAAGTAACCATTATTTAAACAATTATGATACAAAATAATTGAACATTGAAAACAGTTTTAACAATTTACTCCTTACTTTATATACACCATGCAGGGGTGGTATTTTTATGTTCTATGTTATTCTGTTGCAGTATCTTAAGATCGCTTCATGAGTTTACTGCTTCATTAACGTATAAAAACACAATTTTAGTTTCTACCTATGTATGTGACCACAGTATAATTAATAATACTGAGCCAACAACATAAAATAAATTATTTAGTATGCATTGTATTGTATAATAACCATCTACCAACGCCATACTAATTAACAAATAGTGGAATCACTTTCCAATATCAATTTAGGAACGGTATAGAGCTGCTCACCGTTATAGCGCATACAATAGCTAACTAGGACAAAAGGACTCTAATTACAGTTCTTATTGATTGTTGCCTTTATTAGTTATTCTATTTCCAATAAATATCCTTCATTGGCGTATTTAATTCTGACAATGCAGTTTCAGAAAATTTAATGACCTGTTCCAACAGGCTTCCCTGATGTAGAGTAGGGATGTAACGGAGGTCCGCCTCCGCCTCCGTAAAGACGGAACTTTCGTGTGTTTTTCAACCTCCGGCTCCGCCTCCGCCTTCGCATTTTCGTTGGCGGAGGTATAGCGGAGGCGAATGCAAGAATACACGCCGCTTACTACGGCGCGACGTGTGCCCGTCAAGTGCCCGTACACAGATTGCTACGGTGCCGCCGGCGCCGCCCGCCATACGCCGTCAAAAAGTTAAAGCATTGCCGACATGACGCTTTCGTTTGACACCTAATTGGCTGTCGGTAAATATTTTTGTTATTTTCGGCTGCTTTTTGCAGTTGCAGGTTTAGTTTCGAGACCATTCATTTTTTTAGCCTACTATGTCTAGGCCGGAGGAAACCGGGCAGCAAAACGCACTGTTTGGTCCTTTGTCGGCACCACGCAATGGTCGGTCGATGCCGACAAAGAACCGCGCGGGTGGTTCCGCGCGGTTTCCGCTGACATAAATGTAGGCTTAGGGCGCTATTTAAGGAACGCTGCAAGGAAAACCTTTTTTTTAATCTTAAAAGTCACAGCAAGTGGTAGTATTATAACTGTATGTTCCTTTGAGTGAAAAATCAATATGAAGCCAAAAAGCCCATTGTGGAATTATTTTGACATTATAGATGCGAATACAGCTAATTTGTTCCTAAATTATATTTATTTCACAGACTTTGTATTTTTTATGTATTTTATATGTATTTGTGTTTTTATATTATATATATTTTTTATATGAGTTTGTATTTTATTTTCATATATTTTACATCACCTCCGCCTCCGGCTCCGCCTCCGGCTCCGCCTCCGGAAAATGCGACGCATGGCCTCCGCCTTCGCCTCCGTCACCGAAATGTCACCTCCGTAACATCCCTAATGTAGAGTAGCGTTAGTATCTGCAATTCGATATCTGGCAATTTCTCTGTTTGCGATTGCCATCTAAATTGGAGATTTTTATGTCAACTGGTCGTTGATACTCTGTCTGAAATTGCTTGTATAAATTAGGATCTAAAAACTTCCGGAAATGCCATCTTTTCTTCGGTCCATATAACTGGAATATTAACATAGTTACAAAGTGCAACTTTTTTTGTTCAAAATACTTTAAGGAATTGCTACTTAATCGTCTAAACATATTAACTATCTAGAACTATGTTTTCGGTCCAACAAATTTAGGAACAGCACAAGGACTGTTATAAGTAATGTAATAATGATCACTGTGTTACAGTGAAAATATACTTTTCACGAGACATAGTGGAAGCGGTTGATCAGGTACACCTGAACAAAATGGCATATACGAAATTTTCCTAACACTTCCAAAATCTCGATTTTTTTCAATAAAACTGTTTTTGAGTACCTGCATGTGTATAAAAATGTAGAACTCCGTCATTTTCCATTCGATTTTCAAAATAAAAAGTGCAATTGAAAGAGAGAAATCAGACCATTAGAAGGATGTACTGTTCGGTCAGTTCCAATAAAAAGTCTAAAAGTTACGGACGTTCAAATTCAGAAGCTTCCCATTTTTTCATATTTTCTGAACTTTAACGACAATTTGATGACGTCTTTCAATCCATAATATTTTATTTCTATTTTTTTTTATATTCAGCCCATTTAAATAAACGTTTAACATGAGTTTGTTTATTGGAATCGGTTGAAATTAGACTGAGTTATCGGAATTTAATCACCGTCTTGACTTTCACACTAGGCACGAATATACCTACCCGACGGTAATAACCGTACTCGTGATTCATATTAACTAGACATTATTTTGTTTGTTTATTATCCTGTTTTATTGTATTTTAGTCTATCTAATATATTATTAAGTACTATTTGACTTGTACCCAAATATCGTAAAATCATTAATTGACAATCCTACCGCCATTGTATTTGAAGCTTGGATACATGAAGCAGTTTGTGAAACAGTTGCACGTCGATAGGGAAGCATTCCGTCATCTTAAACTAACAGTTCCAAGATTGAGTGAAGCTAAAATTAAGAAGGTAGGTTACCTTACATTTCAAATCGTCGATAGTAAGAATTTAGGTATTTCAACTGATCTATTTTTAGGAACACTTGTTGGGCCACAAATTCGGAAAATTATGCAGGACAACGATTTTGCAACTAAACTGAATGATGTGGAAAGACGAGCCTGGAATAGTTTTATTTCATTGCGCGATAACTTTCTTGGAAATGATAAAATTGCCGACTACGCAAATTTTGTACAAGAGTTTTTGAGTGCCTACGGTGAGTGAAATGGGTTGCAACATTTGCAACGCAATGTTTTGCATTCTCATTTGAATTTCTTTCCGGACAGTCTTGGCCACCTCAGTGACGAACAAGGTGAACGATTTCGTCAGGAAATGGAAGCTATTGAAAAACGTTTTCAAGGAAAAAACACCATCAACATGATCGCAGACTACTGCTGGTCACTTATACGCGAAGCAGATGATGTTTTGTATAAACGACGGAGATCGAGTAAACATTTTTACTTTATCATACGCAGTATGATAAAGTATTGTAATCGTGCCGAAAAAAAAATTTGAGATTTTAGCGGAAATAAGTCTTTATGGGTCCCCTGAACATTTTTGACCAAGGTACAAAAAAATGTCTGTGTGTGTGTGTGTGTATGTGTGTGTGTGTGTGTGTGTGTGTGTGTATGTGTGTACCCGATTTTTGTGACGACGGTTCCGGTGAAACTACTAAAGGTATCGGGACGAAAGTTCATATTTAGAAGTTTTATGACCAAACTTAGAGCTGAAAAGCTTTTGGTTCAAAAGGGTCCAAAGGAACTGGCTGTTTCCTCTAAGCGTTTTCAAGGATTTTGCAAATGAGCTGCCATTTCTGTAATTTCGTCAAAACAGTTAAATAATAAATTAAAGTACAGGAAATTTTGAATAATTTATGTCTATGATATTTTTTGGTAAAATTAATAGTTTAGCTTCAAGAGCAAATTCTATTTGATCGAGATCGGTCGCATCTGCATTGATATGAAACTACATAGTAGCCTGGATTTGACAAATATTTTTTTGTGCTGTCACCACAGAAATGTCTATGGCTGTCAGACTCAAAAACAGCTGATTTCATCAGAGGTTGGAGAACCGCTATGGAACGTTGCCGCTCTAGTGCCGCAACGTACAAAATACAAAATTCAAATAAAATAAGATTACCAATTTGATTGTTTGTTGATAAGAAATACCAACTCGTTGTTATATCTATTTGTAAAAACGATAAATTGAGAAAATTGTAAATAAGGTATAGCGCATAGTATAGCGATGAGTGTAGTTATATTTTAGTATGTTGGTACGGATGTGACATCTACAGTGTCATGAACGAATATAAATCTGTCAGAATTTAAATTAGCTTTTTAAACTTGACGTTTCGTAGAAGTGGTATCAACCTAACATTTCTTATACAAAAATATTACCATTTTTAATTTTTTTTTAAATACGTATTTCTCGAAAAGAAACACAAAAAACGTTGATGTCATTCCTGCCGTAAACTACATAGCGCGACTCGCTCACATGCGACAGCGACGCTCCGCTATCGGTGACGCGCCGCATCACCGGTCGTCGCGCTATTCCGTACTTTCGGCACTTGTGAGATAAATAACCATTATTCTGATGACAGGAGGTAGTGGCAAATGCTGATGCTTTGACAATACCTACTATTGATACTATTGACTATCAAAATATCTGACAAAGCCTGGCTAACTAATTTAATTTTAATGCAGACACGATTTATCTCAATCAAATAGATTCTCATGCAGCTAAACTATAAATTTTATATTTTGTATGATAAAGTCATGTGCCTGGCCACATCAGATTTTTAATTTTGTTGTTGTTCTTGTTTTCTTTTTCTATTTTTCATAAATCACGATAGTAACTCTGTACTGTTGCAATAAACGAGTGAAAATTTTACTATTGGTGCAATTTATTTTGAACCCAAATATACCTGGAAAAATAATGCACGTAAACTCTAATGTACTTGGTAACATATTGTGATAGTTTGGCAGGTAACAACAAAAAGGAAAAGAAAAAAGGCAGTGTCAAACTTTTAGAATAATATTGTAGATCTAAGTGTAATTAATGTGTAGAAAGACTACGGATTTATTACAGTCTGCCTGTATATTTCTTGTCCGTAGTATGATGTGTCTAGCCGGTCAATAAAATTTGATATTTCTGTTAATTTTGTAATAAATTCACGATTCTAATAAACAAAAGCGTATTAGACGCAAATTTAAATTAGCTTTATATAAAAAAAATACGGATTCAAACAGGTCATCAAATTGTTGTAAAAGTTGAAAAATCTGAAAATAATTGGATATTTCTGAACTTGAACGTTCACAACTTTCCGATTTGTTGTTGGATCTGACCGAACAGTATAGCTTTATAATCGTCTATGCTTCCTCTTTCATCTACATTTTATATTTGAAATCGAATAGAAAATGGCGGAGTTATGAATTTTTATACACGTGCAAGTACCTAAAAACGTTTTTTTTTAAATCGAGATTTTGGAGGTGTTTGGAAAATTTCGTATATGCCATTATGTTCAGCTCTACCAGCTCAACAACTTCCTCCATTTATACAATTTTTCGCAAAATTGAATCTCTAAATTAAGCGGCACTCCCCATTTATCATTTAACCGGTATTCAAAATAATACGGTTCTGCAATTAATATGAGTTAACATAACTTTTTGCACATCATTAGTACTGTACTAATACGGTTGTTAGAAATGAAGGTCTTTCAGAGGTTGGTGCAACTAATGAAAATAGCGTGCTTTTGGATCCGCGTTGGTTTATGGAACATTCAGCAATTATAATTGTATCAACTCTCAATCTAGAACAAAATAAAAAATAATACCACTAAATTTAAATTAAATAAGCAGTAAAATAAATTTATCGTAGGAGAATACTGGGCAAATATTCAAAATATAACAAGATGGTAGGAAAGTAGTACTGATTCTGCAAAGACCGAAAATCACCACCAGCCTGTCAAAAACTGCTAACAGGCACTCAATATTTTTAATTAAACTATGTAAATAAAATTCACCAGCATTGGCCTGGAAAACCACCTTCACATTTTCTGGTTGCAGGAACACGTAGGGTATCCATCATATCACAACCTGACAAAAGGCTAGCCAGAACCCATCATATGCCATAGAAATCAAAAACAAATATTAGGTGGTATATTTCTAGTAGTAATTTAGAAAACCCACCTTATTCATATCTCAACCATTTTTAATTCCTGACATACTTACAAGTTGCTAGGTGGAATAATCTATTAATTTTCCAATATTATACTACAAAAGGGATAGCAAGCAATAACAAAGTATAATATTAAACTCGAAACAAAGCCTGCATCAATAGGTTCAACAGATATCCCGTCGCATCCGCCAAAATGCAAACACGGCATTTCCGGCCGATATTCCGGCCCTATACGCAATTATCCCTTATTTTTTCTGCAAACGGGACGCAAGCGTCACGCAGAATAAATATCCCGAAGCCGATCGCGTAGAGCGCGATCTTTTTTTCAGTTTGCTACAAACACAAAACATAAACAGCTTACAAAGCTCGGTACGCCGTCGTTTCAAAACAGCGCAAGCGTCGCCACCAAACCGTCCCGCGCTCAAATACAACCACCGGCAAATGCAGCATACCAGTAACCCTCCGATTCACCCAGCACACGTCCGGAAAAACTACCCCCAACTGAACATTTCACCCCATCGCGTGTTATTCAGCCATACGGGGCGAAAC
Organism: Melinopterus prodromus; assembly: GCA_964023965.1. Classification (NCBI taxonomy): domain Eukaryota; kingdom Metazoa; phylum Arthropoda; class Insecta; order Coleoptera; family Scarabaeidae; genus Melinopterus; species Melinopterus prodromus. Next base: position 14,294,805 of record OZ030397.1, read on the forward strand.
GCTTATCTGAATATTAAACAGAACAATTACGTCGTACACGCATCGTACACGTTTATTAATAATTAAAATTAGAATTCTTTGTTGTTTTTTTTTGTAATTGAGATTGCGGGATATAGTATACGAACATCAACCACTTGTTAATCTTGTGGTAGTAGCTGTTTGCGGGAAGAGAGGAAGTGGGGTTAAAAGTGTTTCAGATGCGATCGTAAAGTAGAAGAGGGGACTTTCGGTGCTGAACCCAGGTCGCGTTCGTTTTTGTTTTTCGAGTTTTCGGCTTGCGGTAAAATGTAGAGGTGATACGGTGCGCCGTAATCAAGAAAGTGAGACAATGACTGCCATCAGAGCGGGACTCCTTTTTATTGTGCTTATTCTGCGAACCTCGGGCTCTCAGTTTCACCAAGGTAAGAATTTTTCAGTAGTACCTTTTGTAAATTAGTTGATATTGTTTAATTTAATATTGAGATCGTTGTCTATGTTTGGCAAGGTGCGTTCGGCTTGTGTCAAGCTGAACGTCTATAGTTGAAACTGGAAAAAGAATCGAGGATTTAATGAGAAAGTTTATTTGTGTTTTGTGACGCTTGCGCAGACACTCTACCGCGCCTGCGCACAGTATATTCCCCGCCATGTTTGTTTTGATGGTTCTGGATGATAACTAAAATGATAATTTGAATAAGTTAAACTTTGTTTTAACGAGAATTTTTACATCTAAAGCAACATAGAGAATTTGGTGGCTGGATTCAGCAAGTTTAAAGATTTTAAGGCGCGTTTATGCTGCTGGTTCGCCCAAATAATCTAGTACAGGAAATTAATAACACAATTCCGAATACATTTCTCGAACTCATTTTTAATGATGAACTGAAATAAATATCCAAGTTTTCTATTGCGACAAAATACAATTTTATTACACTGGGAAAAGTAAATCTACGGCAAGGGTGTTAACAGCCGATTTTGTCTGGCTTCTGATTTCAAATAAATACTCCAAAATAAAAAAATACATAAAACAACCATGAGGTTATCACTCACCTTTAAAATTTTGACAAGATTAATTTTTATAGATTATAGGGGGAGAACTAAATGATGTTACAAAGCCTTATCAATCCCCAACATTTTGGTTTTTAATTCAGACAATATCAGATCTATTGCGAAAAAGATAACAAAAACAGATTTAGAAGAACTTGAAAAACTTAAAGTTTAACTTTAACGTTTAAATAACTTTTGTTATTTTGACCGATTTTAATTTTTCTAGCATATTTAAAAACAATTGGCGATATTATGATACTCCTTTGCAATAAAAAAGACGGGATTATTTCCAAGAGGTGCAAAACCTAAAGCCGAGACCTTTTGGGTTAGGTTTATTGACACCACGGTAGGAGAGGGGGTGGGCGGTACATTGCGGAACTGAAATATTGGGGCACTTCTTTACTAGATGCTAGAATAAAATTTAAATTCTTTAGAAGCTTAATTGAATCCCTTATTAGTAAAATGGATTAGATGAAATTTTTTACCATTTTGAGGTGTTTTTCCGTTTAGCGCCTATAACCTTTGATGGTGCATTATTCAAAGATTCTAACTAGCTGCAGTTAGTGCCTTTTTTAAATGGGGAATGTATATCGGCCCGCCAAATTAGGTATTGTCAACGACAAATTGTGCACGACAAAATATATATTCCCCACGACAATTGTTAACACGACAGAATATGTATTCAGCACGACAAATTAGGGATTCTTAACGACAGTTTAATAGACTAGGACGACAGATTATGAAATTTTACTTTTTTAAGCTCTTGGCGACAAGTATTAGTTATATTGATTTTATATTTGTGTTTTAATGATTTAATATTGGTTTTATAAAACTTAATTAAAAGCTGTAGTGTGGGGTATGCAAAAATGTCATAAAAACACAAATGAAATTTATAAAGTTGTCATTAATTAAAGAAGCAAATAAACAATAATTTAAGTACAATAAATATATATCCGTACATTCTATAAAAAAATAAACAAATATTTGAATTATTGTCTTGAATTATTGTGCATTCGAATATTTTCATCTTTTGATTTAGTACAGCATGTGTAATACTTAGTGCCCACTTCAAGAACTGTTTAGTTTAATTGTACCCATTAATATGCTTTGGTGCAGTCCACTAATGAAGTTGTTTCTTGTGAGTAAAATTGTTCATAGTTAGGTGACAATGCATCTCGACATCAATGCATTTCACAGTGGTCGAAATAAGTGACTATCTTGGCAAATAATGAAGAAAATCGAGCAAGTGAAAACTGTTTTGGTAGGGTTTTCTCCATAGACTGTTCGATTGTGTTTATTGATGGCGCTTAGGTTAGGTTATTGTATGTTATAATTTTGACAAATTAACAATCTACTTGGAAATATGTAAAGTGGTCTAACTCAATAGTTCATCACTGAGTTTCATATTTCTTATGTAAGTTAATAATTGTGTTATGTAAATTTATTGTAATAAACAAACCAAAAATATTTCCTTCTTAATATGAGGTTAATTACCTCAGTAATTTTTTTACGGAGGGCCTAATGTTGTCACCAAAAAGTAATGAAGGAATTGATATAGAATTTACATAGTTTCTGATAACCGCACCAATATCCTTAATTTCTTCCCAGAGTGTCTCAAAGTTGGATTACCATCGTTTTGGTCCACCCGGTATAACAAGCCGCAAATTTGTTTCTTTTTCAAAGTTACTTTTTCAAAAGTCTGTGATAATTTTTATAAATTTGTTTAGGTGTTAAAATATAACAATAAAATAAAAAATAATCAATATAGGCTCTATTTCAAAGAAGTTATTTTTGATTAAAGCTTAAATTGCAAAGTAATGCTTCTAAATATGAACCTTATACAAAAAGGCAGACATGTGGATGAATCAAAGACAAATTTGTTGATGAATTGACGCAGATGTGATGTTCTTGATAAATTTGTGTTGAATTTATAATTTGAGGACAAAATCATCTAAATGACAAAAGTTACTAAACTATTTGATAATCAAAGATTAGCAAATTTATTTTACAATTTGAACCCTATCTATTTGTTGTTTATTAAATTATATATGTATTATTGTATTATATTTTTGGAATAAAATAAAATAAATAAAGCGATGATGGAGTCGGTATATCTACATATTAATGAATAAAGTTGTATGCAAATATTTGTATTTATCATACATGTGCTTTATTGATTGATATCGAATTTCAGAATATCGTCTGCTAAATCTGTTATATGTATGAATTTAACTTTTTTTGCGGAGGTTAATAGAAACGCTCGTTGCCCATCTGACCACATCACCCAAAACCACAATTCCGGTTTATGCAAATAAAGGACACCCACGCAAATATTTTCAACTACACCCGTATTGATTTGAAATCGAGCGCACTCTACCGCATCGAAATAAATAGCATTTTATATTTTGTTGAACATTATTTACATAGTATGTATTCAAATCATCGTCTATTTAAAATGCAATTCACCTTAATCAAAGTGTACTCCTCCCAACGGATGTGGGTCCATGTCCCCAGCCCCCCCACATGTGAAATTTCAAAATTTTCTTACGTCAAAGTTTTGTGCTAGTTTTGTGCTGTTTTGTGCCGCAAACTAGAAGTTTTGTGCTTCTTTCGTTTCCGAGTTATAAGCGTTTTTCGGAAGGGGGGCTATGGACATGCCAGCCCCCCCACTTTCGAATTTCGATTTTTTTCTTATGCCAAAGTTTTGTGCTAGTTTTGTGCTGTTTTGTGCCGCAAACTAGAAGTTTTGTGCTTGTTTCGTCTCCGAGTTATAAGCGTTTTTCGGAAGGGGGGCTGTGGACATGCCAGCCCCCCCACTTTGGAATTTCGATTTTTTTTCTAATGCGAAAGTTTTGTGCTAGTTTTGTGCTGTTTTGTGCCGCAAACCAGAAGTTTTGTGCTTCTTTCGTTTCCGAGTTATAAGCATTTTTCTGAAGGGGGGCTGTGGACATGCTTGACCTAACTTCCAAATTCGAAATAAAATCAAACTTTTTTCGATGCTAAAGTATTGTGCTAGTTTTGTGCTGTTTTGTGCCGCAAACCAGAAGTTTTGTGCTCTTTTCATTTTTGAGTTATAAGCATTTTTCTACTTGGGAGCTATCCGTCTCTCTCTTTCGTCCGGGCCCGGGTGCTCGCAGGCAGCGCGCCTGAGTACCCAGCGCGCGTATTAATAATGCATACGTACCTACGAGTTTAACGGCACTGTTTGTGGCTATATAACATAAAACTTATTCAATTTTTGATCAGTTACGCTCAACTTTTGAATAAGGCACACGTGGAATTCCGATTGCATATTGTTAAATAATTTTGTAGTTATAACGTCGTAAAGATTTAATATTATTTCTTAATATTCTTTTTTCCGAATCTCGTCGCTACAATAAATAATCATTAAGCAACATTTCTGTCAATAACTGTGATAAATATTTATTTTTTAAGTGATAACACATAAATAACATTAACAAATAAATGTTATCACAGATATTTGATAGAAATGTGTGATTCATTTAGAGGTAATTTTTCAAAAATTAAAAAATCTATTTTATCGGATAATCTTTGTTATCATACAAAAAAAAACATTCCTTAATAGTCTTTAAAGATTAGTTCTTTCAAATGTTCTCGAGCATTTCGAGTGGTTTTTGGCGAATGACGCGAGCAATGTTGGCTTCCAAATCCTCAATCGTTGCCGGTTTATCCACGTACACTTAGGACTATACGAAGCCCCAATGTTTGTAATAAAAGCAGCATGGGCGAGTTATTTAAGGTAAAAACATATACATAAAATGCCACCTTTGAGGAAGTTACCGATAATGTGGAAGGCCTTTGTCAATCATTTGTTTGAAGGGCCATGGCAGTGATAGTGGCAAATACCAACAATGTTCTCCGCGGGTGGATTCCACAATGAAATCGCGGTCAGGATCTATCTGGCTGGTTTACTACACACTTTTTTTTATTATTTAAAAGATTGGAAGAGTTTTGTTAAAAAGGGTCCAAAGACACTGGAGGTTTACTCTTAGGCATTTTCCAGCGATTTTGCAAATGATCCGCTATTTCTGCAATATCGCCAAAATAGTAAAATAACAAACTAAAGTCTAAGACATTGCCTAGTAAAATTAATAATTTAGCTGCATGAGACTATTCTATTTGATCGTAATCATTAATATAAACTAGTTAGCCAGAATTTGACAGATATTTTGATTCTTTTGACAGTGTTGTCAAAACATTCGACACTGCTATATAGTATGATAAAGTCACGTGTTTTTTTTTTGTTTTTGTATATATATATATATTTTTTACGGTTTTGTTTTTTTTTTTTGTTTTTTGTTGTTTTTTGTTTTTAATTTAAGTGAACTAACTACTCTTTTAATATTTGTATCTTTTAAAACTATAATGAATGCTATTAATTTAAACAGTGTAAAGAATCATTTGAATGTTACCCTTTTCCTTGCGGCAGTCTAATGGTTTCGTACATAAATCGTCGAACTTTTGCCACCCCAAGGGCCTTCGACAAAAAGCAACAAAATGTCCTATATTATCAGAGGAATAATCACCATAATAAGCTATGTTTCCTCTTAGTATATATCTCTTACCATTGACCGTCAATACTTCTGCCAAATTAGAAATATTTTCTTGTGCCCAAATGGAAATTTCTAATTTGGCAGAAGTATTGACGGTCAATGGTAAGAGATATATACTAAGAGGAAACATACCTTATTATGGTGATTATTCCTCTGATAATATAGGACATTTTGTTGCTTTTTGTCGAAGGCCCTTGGGGTGGCAAAAGTTCGACGATTTATGTACGAAACCATTAGACTGCCGCAAGGAAAAGGGTAACATTCAAATGATTCTTTACACTGTTTAAATTAATAGCATTCATTATAGTTTTAAAAGATACAAATATTAAAAGAGTAGTTAGTTCACTTAAATTAAAAACAAAAAACAACAAAAAACAAAAAAAAAAACAAAACCGTAAAAAAATATATATATACAAAAACAAAAAAAAAACACGTGACTTTATCATACTATATAGCAGTGTCGAATGTTTTGACAACACTGTCAAAAGAATCAAAATATCTGTCAAATTCTGGCTAACTAGTTTATATTAATGATTACGATCAAATAGAATATTCTCATGCAGCTAAATTATTAATTTTACTAGGCAATGTCTTAGACTTTAGTTTGTTATTTTACTATTTTGGCGATATTGCAGAAATAGCGGATCATTTGCAAAATCGCTGGAAAATGCCTAAGAGTAAACCTCCAGTGTCTTTGGACCCTTTTTAACAAAACTCTTCCAATCTTTTACATAATAAAAAAAAGTGTGTAGTAAACCAGCCAGATAGATCCTGACCGCGATTTCATTCTGGAATCCACCCGCGGAGAACATTGTTGGTATTTTCCACTATCACTGCCATGGCCCTTCAAACAAATGATTGACAAAGGCCTTCCACATTATCGGTAACTTCCTCAAAGGTGGCATTTTTTGTATATGTTTTTACCTTAAATAACTCGCCCATGCTGCTTTTATTACAAACATTGGGGCTTCCTATAGTCCTAAGTGTACGTGGATAAACCGGCAACGATTGAGGATTTGGAAGCCAACATTGCTCGCGTCATTCGCCAAAAACCTTTGAACATTTGAAAGAACATTTGAAAGAACTAATCTTTAAAGACTATTAAGGAATTTTTTTTTTGTATGATAACAAAGATTATCCGATAAAATAGATTTTTTAATTTTTGAAAAATTACCTCTAAATGAATCACACATTTCTATCAAATATCTGTGATAACATTTATTTGTTAATGTTATTTATGTGTTATCACTTAAAAAATAAATATTTATCACAGTTATTGACAGAAATGTTGCTTAATGATTATTTATTGTAGCGACGAGATTCGGAAAAAAGAATATTAAGAAATAATATTAAATCTTTACGACGTTATAACTACAAAATTATTTAACAATATGCAATCGGAATTCCACGTGTGCCTTATTCAAAAGTTGAGCGTAACTGATCAAAAATTGAATAAGTTTTATGTTATATAGCCACAAACAGTGCCGTTAAACTCGTAGGTACGTATGCATTATTAATACGCGCGCTGGGTACTCAGGCGCGCTGCCTGCGAGCACCCGGGCCCGGACGAAAGAGAGAGACGGATAGCTCCCAAGTAGAAAAATGCTTATAACTCAAAAACGAAAAGAGCACAAAACTTCTGGTTTGCGGCACAAAACAGCACAAAACTAGCACAATACTTTAGCATCGAAAAAAGTTTGATTTTATTTCGAATTTGGAAGTTAGGTCAGGCATGTCCACAGCCCCCCTTCAGAAAAATGCTTATAACTCGGAAACGAAAGAAGCACAAAACTTCTGGTTTGCGGCACAAAACAGCACAAAACTAGCACAAAACTTTGGCATTAGAAAAAAATCGAAATTCCAAAGTGGGGGGGCTGGCATGTCCACAACCCCCCTTCCGAAAAACGCTTATAACTCGGAGACGAAACAAGCACAAAACTTCTAGTTTGCGGCACAAAACAGCACAAAACTAGCACAAAACTTTGGCATAAGAAAAAAATCGAAATTCCAAAGTGGGGGGGCTGGCATGTCCATAGCCCCCCTTCCGAAAAACGCTTATAACTCGGAAACGAAAGAAGCACAAAACTTCTAGTTTGCGGCACAAAACAGCACAAAACTAGCACAAAACTTTGACGTAAAAAAATTTTGAAATTTCACATGTAGGTGGGCTGAGGACATGGACCCAACGGATGTTCGTTATAAATCATTATTATGAGAATATATAATGCTCGTATAATTCATAATAATCTGTGGTTATCCAATATGAATATTTGTCGATTAAAAAGATACTAATCAAAACATAATAACAATAATAAACATATATAAATTATATGTATGTAATACCCTTTTAATTACATCTTTATCTATAAATCAATTTTCATAGTTATATTTATTATAGGACTCAAATATTCTGTTACCTATGCTAAATGTGTTATACATATATGTCCATAATATCGGTAATATGCATTAATACTGCAACAAGAGAGATATATCGTGAAGCAATTAAACCATAATATCTGTAGATTATGTCCCCTGAACTATTCACTTACACGCCACTAGAGAATAATCCCTTGTTTCGTGGATTTGGTGCAATTATTGTGTAGGATTAATACGGTCACCTCGCATACCATATTGACGATTAATCCAAGAACGTCTAGCTTGAAACTAATAATTTATCAATTAATTAATTTAAAAGTTATGGTTCTCCGATAACTTAACCAAGCGTTACACTTCAAATACATCAATTTTGTAGTAACTATTTCATCCCATTTTCAAGTAGTAAAAATTTAAATCATTCATCAAGGTTATACTGTTAACTTATCAACTAGAGATATTATTTATTTAAAATAAGCCTATTTTGTGATGTTTTTGTTCAGATAAGTCCATATATCAGCTCTTGCTTGTAGCATAATATTTTATTGTTCCCAATAACTGCAAATTGTTCTGACGGTAACGTATTATTGACACATCGGTAGAACTCTTCTAAAAGTTATACAGAGTGTTCAGATTATAAGATCAAAGTTGAATTCGAAACATATACTAAAAGTCGATTTTTTTCAAATGGCATATCTCAAGTGTATGGAAAATTTTAGATCAAGTTTGTGTACAATCTCCTATACCTAAAATGTACTTGTACCTACCGAAACCGATTTTTTAACATCACAATAGAAATTCTAAATATTGCCAAATCTAGATTGCGTTTGAAAACAATTGAAGAATTTGGAAGTAAATTAAAAAAAAAACAACTGCTTAATTCTATTTCAGTATCTGTTCAAAAACGTTGCCGTTTTCCGCTAGGCATGCTTCAATTCTTTTTAACATATTATTGTAGGTGGCGTCCCTGATAGAGTTAGCACATAACCCATTGAAATCAGCTCGAACTCTATCTTTCATGTTCTCCTTACCAATTATTGGGTCCTCCTAAACTTCGTCTTTAATAGCTCCCCAAACGAACAAATCCATTGGCGTCAAGTCGGGGGAACGCCGTGGATACTTGTATGACCCATTAAGCGCAATCCACCGATCGTCGAACATCTCGTTAAGTAAGCCTCTTACTGCAACAGTTATGTGGGCTTGAGCACCGACCATTTAAAACCACATAATTATTGAGAAATTTATTATTAATATTGTTTTATTGTAGGCTTATAATCTTATAAATCCTAAATTAATTATAATTAAAAACGACCTAATAAACTTAATAAAGTTCTGTTTATTACAGTTTATTCAGTTATTTTCAAACGCAATCTAGATTTGGCAATATTTGCAATTTCTACTGTGCTACTGTACTAATTTCTACTGTGGACATTGTACACAGACTTGATCTAAAATTTTCTATAGAATTGAGAAATGTACTCATATGTTAGGGATGCCATTTGAAAAAATCGACTTTTAGTACTTTTCTTGAATTCAACTTTGATTTTATAATTTGAACACCCTATATATAAATAAGTACGTAGGCTTTCACGGCCAGAATCATTTAGAAAATAAACTGCTTCCGGGTTATGCCGTGTGTCAAGATTTGTTAATGCTGACGTTTCGCGAACCATGTTGCTCGCTTCTTCAAAGCTAATTGAATACTGTATTCAATTAGCTTTGAAGAAGCGAGCAACATGGTTCGCGAAACGTCAGCATTAACAAATCTTGACACACGGCATAACCCGGAAGCAGTTTATTTTCTAACCCTATATATAACTTTTAGAAGAGTTCTACCGATGTGTCGATAATACGTTACCTTCAACGTTACCTTCAACAATTTCGCTGGACAACTTTTTCCAGCGGTCACAGGAGATAATTTATCAGTAATTGAATTGAAAGTGGTGCAGCCGTCATTTTTTAATGAAAAAAATGAATATCTCAAAATGGCACATGCTAGGTAGGTAACATAAAGTTAATCAAAAATGTAAAGACTATTTCAAAAATGCGATAAAATACAGGTAGTTCCATTTGAAATATAAAAGTGACATCATTTCCGGTGTAACCGGACGTAACCAAAACCTCAAAATATTTTAGTTGAGACGATCGTGTCCAACAATATAAGTCCAATATAAGTCCATCTCTCATTTCATTTGGTTCTCCATATACTTCTATTGGCAGCTCGTCTTTGGAGACCCTGTAGAATTGTAGAACATTAGGGTGCTTTTCAAGTACCACCTCTTCACAATGTCATATTACCTGAGACGCAATAAAAGTATTTCTTGTCATAATATTACAAAAATATTTGCATAGAGTAGCAGATTACCTACCTTCAAAACCAATGTTCTTTAATTTTTGGCAGCTATATCTGATTCGCCATTTACAGTATAGAAATTGTGATTTAAAAAACAGATTTTATACATATCTCTTGTTGCTGTAATATTTTGGCCGCCATATTTGATTCACAATTTTGGATGTTGACTTCAGCATTCAATTTTTAAAAAGAGGGTGCTCAAAAATCTCCGTATACCAATTTTAATTTTATTAAATTTTACATAGTTTTGTCCTCATTTTACAAAAAATGTGGTGTTATGTTACTCTGAACAGTAGGAGTTTTATTAAAAAACCAGTGGTAATGTACTGTGTTGGTACATTCTTTCTTTTTCATAGGCTTAAAGTGCAAGGCAAGCAAGATTGAAGCTTTAATCGTTCTTACTTACGGAATTCTATCACTTCTCATTATTATGTGGTAATTAATCAAAAAGTGCTCTTTAACATTTTGAACACCCGTTATTAAAAGAATGTGACGTGATGGTGACTTATGGTTACCATATTCGTAATGTTGGGACAGAAAAGACGCGAAAAATATGGTGCTGAAAAATAGATAAGAAGACAAACTCGTTTACAGTTATATTGACTTTTCACCTTTATGAATATTTTCATCATACTTTTTCGTGAAATCTGCTTAAAATTTAATGTTTTCCACGACTAAATATTTACACAAAAGCAAACAAAATCTCAAAATCTCGAGTTCATATAAGTTCATTGAAAGACATCACAGAATTTTAGAAACCCCTTAAGTTTTGTTGGCAGCTTGTTAACATTACCAACCGTAGGAAAGATTCAAACAAACCAGTGCATCGTATTCAAATTTTAATGAGATCACGTTGGCGGTTAGTTTTGCGGGTATACGAATAACGAATAACAAAAACACGAATACGAAGTTATGACGTTAGACGAGAAAGTTTGGTAAATCTTGATACCGGCTCGGTTTGTTCTATTATAAATAATTCATGTGTACACAACGGCGGTGTATTCGTTGAACTGTTCATTTTACGGGAAAGTTTAATGCATCTCCTTGCGCTTCTTTTGTCTGTAACTTTATTATTTTCAAGTTTCAAACCGAAACCATCACCTATCTCATAACTTACACGTTTGTGTTGACTTGAGCCGACAGATTATGAGAATAAGGAATTTGGTTTGCGTTAGTGTTTATTACAAAAAAATCACGCAGCATGTCTATTACAATTCAATCGCATACTTATACATCCGTCGTTAGCGATTATAATTAATCAACATGATCATGTTACTGGTTTCGGGGTAACGTATAACAGAAAATTTGAGCACAATTCGCAAAAAAGTAAGTCCCCTAACAGATATACCAAAATTATCAACAATTGGGACGTTCCCACAAGAGTAAATTCGAATACCAAATAATGCATATATTTCAACACAAAACAGCAAAAGTTACTGTGCACAGATGAGACGTGATGGTCACACTGATTTTTCACAAGAGATGTGAGATCACTCACAATTTCAATTTTGTTTTTATAGATTCCAAACCAAGAAGTCTGCGTAACGCAAACCTAAGACGTGATAGAGACGTCCCCGATTCGCCATCTTCAAACAAAAAGTGCTTTGAAATGTCCATATAACATGTGACAAAAGAAAAACTGGAATAAGCGTAATTTTTCATTGAAACTGTCGTATTTTTCGCTGAATGTATTATAACATCTTCTTTAATTAAATTTAAAAAAAAAACATATAAAGCATTCCACAAATTTTACTTTGCCGAACAATATTGCTGTTACTATTGGTGTTAAATAAGACAGAAACAGGCGTCATCTCGGAAGCCGTTGGAAGTGCTCATATTTTAATATTATTTTTTGAAAACGTTGCAAATTTAAAGCACTGGAACCTTTACACCCAAAAAAATGACGTTTCTTTTTTATAAATATTCACGTTTGTTAGATTATTAAATTGTTTATGGTAACAATCATAGCATGTATCTACAAAATATTCCGAAATCGACTACCAAAGGATTTAACCCCCATTAATGATCTTTAATTTGACGCATGACAGAAAATTATAGAACAACATTTAGAAAAGTGATAACATTTTGCTAAAGCAGAATAAAGTAATGTTCAGTTGAAGCCACAGGGCATAAGTACAATATCGTTTTTTTGGGATCTTCACCTCACAGCAAAACATTTTGCATTCATGAACAGGACTACCGCATCTAATTACCTATAATTTAGTATATGGTGGAAAATTATATAATAATTTTTGAAAAAGTTATAAACATGTTGTTATCACAGCCAACCAAAATATCAACTTCTGCCGCTTGGTGTCATACATAATATCGTAATGTGGAGGCTTTTCAGCTTTTAACGTAATTATTTAAAGTATAATCCCAATCAATAACCTACAATTTGGCCTAACAGAAAACGATTTAAACGATTTTAAAAGTTATAAAAAAGGTCTGTTGTAAAGGTATGTAATTTGTACCGCAATACTCAAATAACTAGAGGACAAAATTACTGTGATTTAGGGGTTGTATGCCACAAAGAAAATTTAAACAATTAGTTACCTACACATTAGTCATATGAAGCAAACATATGTAACAATTTTTTTCCATTTCGTATACATTTAATTTTTGTAAAGGTTATAACAATTCTGTAGCGTTGTTCGTAGTATATCTGAAAGCTTGCATAGAAAGTATACGCAAATTATTGTGATTTACAGGTTGTTTGCTACAGAACGGGAAAAAGTGACTAACTAATTGAGATAGGTAGTCTACATTTTGACGTATGGAATATCATCGTTCAGTAATTTTTAAAACGTTATAAACAATTTTGAGCAATGAACTTTGTGTTTCTTTGGCTGTCAATTGTTACATTACTAATCGGCTAGTCGTTGTTATCCCTAAATCATCATTATTTTGTTTCTCTCAATAAGTATCGAAAAGTAGTAAAATGAAAGCATTTTTCATGGCAAAGAGCATATGACTTTAGGCCTTTTTAGATTTCCAAAATTCTACCATTTGCAAGTTTCAAAGCTGGTTGTGTTCTACCGATCAAAAATAATACCTGATTCACTAGTTTGACAATCAATCTTTTGATTTGAGTGATTTGTTACTGATATACATTCCAGTAAAAAATTTTAGCTGGGACATAATAGCAAACCGGCCGGGACGCCGGGACAGAAGTTCCAAACCGGGACTGTCCCAGTCAAACCGGGATTTATGGTAAGCTTACCTATAAAGGACGTAATTTTTCATTTCTAGAGAAAAGTCATTCTTTATAAAGAGTTTTTGATGTCCTAAACAGTCGAAAGCCATTGTTAATATTTTGATTTAACATACAGGATGGTTAGAAAACACGAAAATGTTAAATTGGCCGAAGAGTAAACTATCGGTTTTTCGGAATTAGATCAAAAATGTTATAAAGTTAGTTTAAATTAATTTTATGCTCAAATATCAAACTTGAATTTTCTATTTCAAATTTTACATCTCAGACCAGTGAAAGGACATTACATAAAGGTGAACAAGACCACAATTATGATGATATTATGCTTTATCAGTTGACAGTAGTAACAGCGTATCCAAGCAATTTGTTGACAAAAGCTGATTGAAAATATGTTGACTTTAGAGCAAAGGGTTTATTTAGTTCTTTGTTACGGCATAGGTGAGGTATCGTAGCGCCGTGCTATTGAAGTTTTTTACAGAAAATACCCTGAGTTATACGTTTCTGACAATTGTGGTCGTGAATTGGTTAAAAAATTTCATGCAACAGGAGACGTCAAAAATATCAAGACAAAGGCCTACTTCGACTACAATCATTTATAATGACCCTGCATATGTATGTGTAATAAACATTCGATATTCGTTCCACTTCGTTCACCAATTCATTACAAAAATTATATACGTCTACTTGGTCTGTAGATATTGTGTTAAAGTTTAAGCAAACTTTTCCACCACTTTTCACTTAGTTATTGTTCGCAGAACAATTGCGATCGTCATCTTGGCACGTTAGAAATAATGGACCGGTAATTGAGTTGACGTTTTAGTGCATATCCAACTACGACGCGACCTCATTTTCTGCGACTGCAATGCAAAATAGTGCTGTGCTGCTTTGGTAATGTTACACATGCCGGTGAGTGCATTTACCAAACTCGAAGTTGTATGTTCGTCATGCATAAGCAAAATCAACCGGACACCTGTCCGATCCACTTTATGCGGCTGCTTTCAGTGTTAAGGCTGGGTCAAATACAGCAGAAATAGATTTAGAGGCTTTGGTGACATCTGCGGTCAAAAAACCAAGTCAAGTTGACAATCAGCCTTTTTTTGAAAATCTTATTTTAAAAAGAACAGCGATAACACAAGGGAAACGTCTATTGTCATGGCAATAGTCGTGGGGTCATGACGTAATTGCCGAAAATCCATATTCTTCAGCAACATAATGCCCGCTGTCATGTCTCGTCTTTAGCAGACTAGTTATATTGCTTAGTATATTTGTTTATTAGTATCTAATTGTTTATGAATGTATATTTGGTTACCTGCATCTCTGGTCACATTACCGTAAGACATTGAAAATGACACTGCGTACCATCTCAATGCATAAAATACCAATGTTAAACGATATCCAAACCCATAAATAAGTTGCTAAGCTGCAACTGTTCTATACCAAATCAAATTAGTACGACTTGATAGTCACAAATTACCACCAGCGTGTAATTGTCTGGAGTACTTTGTAAAAGTATACTAGTGTCATTGAAATATGCATTCTTTAGAATTTTAGATGCTTATTTGCATATCTGACATTTATGCATATAAAGCATAACACATAAAAACCTAAATGTAGGTATATTAAAAGGCACAAATACTGGGCACCTATCCTTTTTGCTAAATTTTGACGTAACCCATAGTGAAACGATAGGAAAAATAATGAAACACTTATTATGACTAAACTTCTATTCCTAGATATTGTATGTATGTTTAGGTAGCGAAAAAAAAAGACCGACAGTTTATGACAAATAAATTAATTTGTAGGTAAGCAAAAGGAAAAGTTTGTTCTCATGTACTTTATTCCAATCGAACATTTGTAAGATTTATTTATAATAAGCGAATGTAATAAAACATAATGTATTGTACAAGAAAATGCACTGCTGCTAGACTTTGATGGTAGAAAAGCTTTCAGAAATTTATTTTCCTTTGAACGATAACAATTTAATACCTACTATCAAGAAAAAGCACTAAAATAACTACTGAAACAGATATGATTTTTGTAAGATAACAAACAGTGCATATATTGCAAACAAACGCCAAGCAGATTTCAATATTTTTTTAGGATGAATATTAAGGTTAAGTACTAAAACCTAAGATAAAACCAATTGGACGATAAGCCTTATTCGTACATCATTTCATGTATATTTTAACAATTTTTGGGTTACTTTTGCAATTTGACTTTATGGAGCTTTAATTAAGTCAAATTAAGTCAAAATTTCAGTTATGCAAGTTTTAACCAGTTTTACTGTGTCAATCAAGTAGAAAAAAGAATTACCAGCAAGTTCTAATTGTATAGTTATTTTTTTAACCAAATCATCTTCACTTAGAAATAAGCGAAACTCAGATAACAGTTATGTTGTTGATAAGTTAGTTATGAGTTAGTTTGGTTCTCAAGTAGTCAAAAAGCTGCATCAATTCATAATATGTTTGTTTCTGTTAATGTTCATTCATCAGTTTTGCGAACTTTTGAACCGATTTTGATTATTTTCATGCACATACACAAATTTATCAAGAGTATAACACACATGTGCATTTTCAAAGAAAAAATAATTAACTTGCAGATTATTGTTATACCATGAGAGCTAAGATGATGTTCTCGTGGTCCAATTTTCAAACACCCTGCGGAGAAATTAAGGAATTTGATGATGTTCCGAAGAACTCTTTGCAAGTGTGATAATTGGCATTATTTTTGTTTGTGGGATCAACTTTACCGCGCGTTGGTCTGTGAGAGACATTTAGCACGAGCATTCTTATATCATATAATTCGATACCATACTAGACGGTCGATTACGCGGCTGTAATCTATATTTTCTTTGTATGACATAAATTATTCTACGCGAGGTTCCTGGTTTTTATTCCCATGCATTTATGGGCTTTCTTTGGTAATAGATTTATGACTTTTATCATAAACAGCATAATCTACTGCTGAGCTAGATTATTATGCTTTTAGGGCAACTGGCTTGCCATCTACACATTTCATTCAACTTGTCGTGTTGTTTTCTCCTCCTAATATGAAGTCAAGGAGGGGGAGGTTTTAATAAATAGGTGATTCGTAGTTTCGTTGGCAATCAGAAGAGATAGAGAGTGGTTTTGAGATATAAAACAAACCAGTGTCAAGCATCCCGCTTGTTTAATATTAAAATGTAGCTTTTTAGTGTGTGCTTTTGTAAATGGTAAGCCGATCACTACTTCCTTACTTTGTGTTTAATTTTAATTTAATTTGTTTTTGTATAATCTGACAACTCCTCAAAATATTTGGTAGATTTAGAGTTTCAGTCATTGTTTTAATTCTTTTATTTTAATTCTAAATAAATATTTGTTATTCTTTTATTGAGATTTGAGTTTCACTTATAAGTAAGTTTCTTTTAATATTTAAAGTGAGCAAACCAGCTACAATTTAGTAGTAGAGATTTTGGTTCCATTTTCATTCAGTTCAAATAGTGATTATCATGGTAAGAGTGGTCCTATTGCCAGAACTTCCGTGCTGAGCATGTTTAGAGAGATAAATTTCATAATGGTTAAGGCTGTGGTACTTAGATAAAGTTCTTTAACCTAAAATTATGGTTACATAATAACCAGATTATATCCAACCGACGAACTATTACACATGGTTATATCAATGGTTTGCTTATTTGTTCATGGTTATATTTGAAAAATTGTGCCATTTCAACACATATTTGATTTAAATTAAATAGAGAGACAAGTCAACTAAATACAGAAGGGTACTACACGTTTATGTGAATTGGGTTTGGATAAAAAGCTTAAACATATTTTTTAAAATACCAGGTTGGGGTATTCACATTGCTATATTGCAGATGTATTGCAAACTTTATTCTTTAAATGTGCATCTTTCACAAACATTCAGATTAGGAACCAATTCAAAATAAAATGTTGGAAATTGATACTCATAATTTTATAAGAGGTTACCAAGTTGTTTAATTTATCCAAAACGTTTCTTGAAATTGACCACTAAAATATCATGGAGTGTCTCCTGGTATAACAGCTGAAAGAAGATATTTTTTTATAATTGCAAAGACTAATGACTATTCAAATCTGGCAAAGTTTACAAGAGTTATTTATTATCAAATTTTATCACGATGTTAGGAGTTGTGCTCCGAGTGTGTTATTAATACAAATACAACGACTACTACTACAACTTCAACAGTTAACCATCTCTGATGGCAATAGTCGACCACAACGAACACAGTTATCTGAACATAGCCGAATTGTTTGAGGAGTGAGCAGATTAGAGAGACGTCAGAAATGCAGATGGGGCATTGGCGGGTGGCGTAGAAAGTTCACGCTGACTGAGAGGCGAGCCTGGGCCGGGAAGTGTGCGACTAGCAATCAGCTTTGCCCGGCCGCGGCCCGTCCACAAATCGTCGACCTCACCGCATTCAAGTTCAATTAGACCAGTCGGGCTAAATTAGGTCTACACCTCCTTACAAATGAATTCCATCACCATCAATTACACATAAAGTTAGACGGTCGACGAATAACTATTTCGCCCATTGTTGATTTTCGCGATTTATCACAGAAAATTTCGGTTCGAGGAATATTTTTTTTGTATGAGGATATTATCATATATGAACGAGTCATAAAAACAATAATAATATGCTAATAAGTGGATTAGTGTGTAAAAAGCCCCATAAAGTGCGGTTTCATTTGACTTTTTTTCTTGTGTGGTGGGGGGAGGTATCTAAAATACGGGGCAAAGATATACTCTAAAGCAGCGGATCCCATTTTACAACCTTTTTAATGGTATCGAAACCTGCAATACATATAGAAATTTTTCCATATCAGGTACTAATAATACTTACGTTACGAAATATGCATCAGTTTGACTGTCACTCCATACCCTGGCACAAGGTGACGGTAACCTGCAATATCAGTAACTATTAGATGCAAATTATCTTACATGACTTAAAATCAATATATCACTATACTTGTGTGACAAGTTGTTGGTGACTTCTCTCATATATGTATTGAATTCTTGATCAAAGAAACCTGTAATATAAATGGATATCAATACCCAGTTATATTCGAAGTAAATATATAATATATAATATAAAATACTTTGACTGTATTACAGAAAAAAAGAACGAAACATACTTTTCACGAGACAGCTGAAGGTGTTGAGCTGGTAGAGCTGACCATAATGGCATGGCTAAAATTTTCCAAACACCCCCAAAACCCCGATTTTTGTAAAAAATATAACTCCGCCATTTCCTGTTCGTTTTCCAAAATAAAAATGCAGATGAAAGAGGAAGCATAGCATACTATTATAAAGATGTACTGGTCAGATCCAATTACAAATCGAAAAGTTATTGTCGTTGAAGTTTAGAAGTTTCCGCTTATATTTACCATGTTATTCTAAAATTTTAACACGTTTCTTTTTCTTTCCTATTTTGTTTTTACCTGACAGACTATTATAATATGTTACTAAGTACGTTAGAGTTTACGTTCAAAATAAAGTGCACCAACAAGTAAAATTTTCAGTCGTTTATTGGAACAGTACTGCATTGTTACCGTCGTGATTTAAGAAAAATAAACAAAAACAAGAAATACAACAAAAATTAAAAATATTTACTCGATCCCCAGCATTTATACAATAAATCATCTGGTTCGCGTAGTCTGTAATCATGTTAATGGTGTTTTTTCGTTGAAAACGTTTTTCAATAGCTTCCATTTATTGATGGAATCGTTCACCTTGTTCGTCACTGAGTTGGCCAAGACGATCCGGAAAGAATTTCAAATAAGAATGCAAAAAGTGAATTTTAACGCACATGTTGCAGCCCATTTCACTCACCGTAGGCGCTCAAAAACTCTTGTACAACATTTGTGTAGTCGGCAATATTATCATTTCCAAGAAAATTATCGCAAAACGAAATAAAACTATTCCAGGCTCGTCTTTCAACATCATGCAGTTTAGTTGGAAAAACGTTGTCCCGTATAATTTTCCGAATTTGTCGCCCAACAAATATTCCTGAAAATAGATCAGTTAAAATAGGTACATAAATTCTTACTATCAACGATTGAAAATATAATGTCACCTACCTTCTTTAATTTTAGCTTCACTCAATCTAGGAAATGTTACTTTAAGATGACGGAATGCTTCGCAGTCGACGTCCAATTGTTTCACAAACTGCTTCATGTATCCAAGCTTCAAATGCAATGGCGGTAAGATGATATATTCGGGCCCCACCAGTGGAATGTTTTTTTGCCAAGTTGAAACGGAGTACACATATAACATGCATACTTCGTATAACCGCCTTGCATTCCAAACAAAATTGTCAAGACATTCAAATCGCTGACTATTTTCCATTTATTTGTGTAGCGTAATTGATAAAACGAAGTACTTTTTCTATTGTATCGTATGTTCCCTTCATACCAGTTGCGTAAGCCAATGGAACTGATGGCATCACATTTTTGTTATGTAGCAAAACAGCTTTCAAGCCTACACTAAAATGCATTTATTCATACACAAATCCAAATAAAGGAATAAGTAAAAATGCTTACTTTAGCATGATCCGTCAATGAAAAGTCTCCATTCGTTTGGTGCATTGGTAGTGATTTTACGATATTTGGGTACAAGTCGAATAGTACTTAATAACATATTAGATAGACTAAAATACAATAAACCAAGGTAATAAACAAACAAAATAATGTCTAGTTATTGTGAATCAAGAGTACAGATGTTTTACGGTCGGCCCGTAGGTATATTCCTTCTGCCTAGTGTGAGTGTTAAGACGCTGATTAAACTTCGATAACTCAAGTCAAATTTCAACTGATTCTAATAAACTAACTCGTATTAAAAGCAAACTTAAAATAATGAAATAAAATATTATAGATTGAAACAAACCATCAAACAGTTGCTAAATTACATCTGAAAAATAGGAAACTTCTGCATTTGACCGTCCAAAATTTTTCTTCTTTTTATTGGGTCTGAGCGAGTACATCCTTATAATGGCCTGTGTTCGCTCTTCCAATTGCATTTTTAATTTTGAAAATCGCATGGAAAATGACGGAGTTCTGTATTTTTATACATATGCAAGCACCCAAAAACATTTTTGAAGAAAATCCAGATTTTGGGGGTTATTGGAAAAATTCGTATATGCCATTATATTCAGTTCTACCAGCCCAACAACTTACACTATATCTTGTGAAAAGTATATTTTCACTATAACACAGTGTACCCAATTAAAACTCATGCCATGGCACAAGGAGCGGTCAATACGTGTCAATCCTACAATGACGGTACCTAGCTATCGTTATAATGCTGCTAAAATATACAATAACATAAACTTTGTAAGTAAAATAAATACGTGTCGTTAGCTGTCGTATTAATTGCGATGAAATCTGAAAATTTAGTTTACAATTCTCATCGACTTCTGTTGTTTCCGTATTTAAAGCGGATGAAAATAGACTGTTTCATGCTAAATGCTAATGTGTAATATATTAAAAGTGACCAAAAACTAACCTCACTCAATTGAAGGCGAGAAAGTTAGGGACACAAGTGACTACAACAGGATAACCGGTTGCTATTCGGAGAAAAAGTTACCCTTTTTTGTATGATCAACTACGTGCAAATTCTCTCTGTATAATTTCTGTGTGAACGTTTAAATAATTTCGCTCAGTACTTCAAGGTCGCTGAAAAACAAATACAGGATTTCAGGTATAACTGGAACTTTTTAAGTGTGCATTGCTTTAAATTCGTAAATGGCCAACGTGATTCTGTAGTCTGCTTGACTTTTTGGTTTCTTTTTCAAGTCTTGCGTCCATTTATATCTTTTTTTGAGTTTCCATGTACAAACTGCATATTCTAAAGAGTTATCGAATGCAATTTAAACGAAAGTATTTTGGTACTGGTATGGCATTTAAACATCACAATTCTTTTTAGAAAATTGTGAGTAGTGTCTTCAAATAATGTTTTCTGAAACTGCCCAATTATACAATATGGTTTAAATATAAATCGAAACATACAATGGCCACGGTTAACACAACTGAGCTAGGAAGGCATAATGATGCAAATTCCGATAAAAACTAACATAAATGTCATGTAGTTCGAAATAAATTAAAATACCTAGTCATCATACAATCCAGATTGATAACGCTTCCAAATTAAAATAATATTCATAACGAAAACAAAATATTTGCCCAGTGTTTAAATTAATTTAATTTGTTTAATGTATATAATCAGTGCTGCGTTTTATGGATATTCATAATATGGATTATTACCTAATGCGATTAAATTGTGTTTACTGTTCGGCGAAATATTTCCAAATGTGATATAAAATTTAATGTATTCATCCCTGCTTTGATTCAATTCCTAATTAAATTATTTATTATTCATGGGTTCCAATATAGCAGGTGTCTGTAACTTTGTGCCGGATTTGTTTTAAATATATATATAAAGTATGTATTGACTACTACGGTTATTAGATACTAATGCAGTTTTAAACACATTTTTATAGACTAGATGCAAGACCAGCTGTGCGTTTCAAAAGTGTGGGCGAGGCTTGAAATCAAACACAAAGTAATAATTACTAATACATAATGTATGCTTAATCGTAGGACGGTGAGTTGGCGTGCATGTAATATGAAATCGAGGTAAATGTGGTTTAATTGGAAGTTGTGCGAGTACGTAATGTTTGCTTTGTTTGCACTTGAAGGTAATAAAACTGGCTTAAACAAGTATATTTTGTCGTCCGCATCTGCACTAAACAAACAGGCTGGTGTAATCAGGTAGCAGCCAGCGGCAGAGGACGCCACTGAACTGAAGAATGGAAACGGGCAACACAAATATCAGTAGTCAGCGAAAATTGTGCGGCACTAATAAGAGCTCTTTAGGCTTTAATATTCATAATGCTACCTACCGACTCCTACGTCTAGTCAGAATGTAAGTTCAACTTGAACTTAAGGGTTCAACGTTCTATACAAGATGAACACAATTCAGATGAAAGTTTACCTAACTTTCCAAATAAGTTCCAAATAAGTCATAACCATAATGAAGAATATCAAACCAAAATAATTATAATAAATCATTTAGAAAAAAATTCTCTTGTGTTTGCTGTGCATCAAAATTCGTAACTGACACTTTGTGATCATAGTTGAGTAAATAAGGAACGGAAACGACAACGAGATTCAGCGACAACAAAAAAACGGAGTCGATAAGAACTTCTCAGCCCAGATTCGTATTCAGTTCAATGAAACATTTTTCAGTTTCAAGTTTTTTTTTATATCACCCGTTAGGTACTCCTGCAGAGGTAAATGAAATTAAAAAAATTAAAACCAAAAACTCACCTGGGTTTGATCTAATAACAGGTGAGATCTCATTTAGGCTTAAATATTTGTCAACTATTTGGAAAAATGAAGCATCCTCCTACAGGCCAATCTCTTTACTGTCCACATTGTCAAAATTGTTTGAGAAACTACTTGCAAAACGACTGCAGCCAATCTTAGATGAACGAAACATTATACCCGCTCATCAGTTTGCATTCAATAACAAGCATTCGACAATTGATCAGGTGCACAGAATAACAGTGATAATAGAACGAACTTTAGAAGAAAAAAAAGGTATGCTCCTCTATATTCCTGATTCTGGCAAAAGTCTTCGACAAAGTTTAGCACGAAGGTCTACTCCATTAGGTGGATCGGCTACTACCCTTCGAGTATAGCCAACTATTAAAATCATATCTTTCTGACAGATACTTCTGTATAAAGCAAGATAATGAGTACTCAACTCTTAACTGTATTAAACCTGGAGTACCACAAGATAGTGTACTTGGCCCAATTCTTTCTCTTCTATACACACATGATCTTCCGCAACAATATGGTGTTGCCATTGCCTCGTTTACTGATGACACTACTATCATGGCAGTACATACAAATGTTGAAGGAGCAACACTAAAACTGCAGAATGCGGTCAACGATATTAGAGATTGGATGCAACAATGACTAATTACATTGAAGGAAACCAAATCTGTTCACATACATTTTACCAACAAGCGGATACGATACGTTTCAGTTAAAATAAATAACACCACCGTACCGAACAACCGCAAAATACGTCGGTACTCTTACTATAACTGTGGGGCTGCACTCAGCCAAGCAATATCACCATCATTCAACGCTTCCAAAGTAAGGTGCTAAGAAACATCGTGGGTGCACCTTAGTATATAAGAAACAAAAATCTCCACAGGTATCTTGAGATGGAATTAGTAAGCAAAGAAATTGAAAAGGTTGCAGCGAATCATCAAAACAGACGTCTTCAGCACACGAATCTCGTGGCAATCCAGCTTCTTGACAATACTGACAGTGTGCGCAGACTTAAAAGAACGACACCTTTTGAGTTGGTGAAGTGATGTTACCAAAGCAGACCACAGTGTTATGTGAGTAATAGGTGCACAAAGCAGAGCAACGTGCAGTGTGTGAAGTCTAAAGCGCCAGCATCCAAACTAAATTTAAGTTACACCAAGTGGGAACACTTAATATCACCATTTATACTTAGCAATTTAGGTTAGATTAATATAGCAAGTCATCAGACTCGGTGTTTCACACAAGTACCAAGTATCAAAGATGGTTTCCAGCTGAAGAAAAAAACAGTTGGTAGTTTTGTCGCCTTCAGCACCATTGGACTCAATTTTCATGGACTACGAAATAAGCTAAGTTTGTAAAAATTCTTAAATTTTAGTAATAGTGCGTAAGACTTAATCGTTGGATTAGACGCTGATGATTAGAGAAATATTTGTTTTATACTTTTGTTTCAGCTGATATTGTTAATTTTTTAAAGGAAAGAATAATTTTAGAGCTTTGGTGAGAGACCTAATTTTTTTGTTAATTGAGTCAATTTTGTTTGTGGTTTTGGTTGTTTTTGATCAACTTGGAATTGTGATTTTTGAGACTAAGTATTTGATACACGCTGATGCGTTGGTATGCTACATTAAACAAAAATAAAAAATACTCGTTAATGTGATATACGAATATTTATTGTATGTACATATAATACTGGTTTGGTAAGAGAGGGGGTTTTGAGTTCTATATATGTTATATCTCTACAGGAATAAAGTTTAGTTTACATTGAATGCTTGTTTGAATACACACCTATCAGCTGATCAGTATATTACAAATGGCGACGAGGTAAATGCGAATGTTAAAGAAGAAGTTAAATATAAGTTACGACAATGTCAATTGGGAAAATAAGCGAATTTCAACCAGCTACCAAGAGTTGGAAGACGTACATCGCCCGCCTGGAGCAGTATTTTATCGCCAATAAAATTGACGAAAATTTGAAGGTGGCCACGTTGTTAACCGTCGTAGGCGATGAAACCTACGAATTAATGGTCGATTTATGCAGTCCAGACGGCCCAGAAACCAAGAAATACAAGGAATTGGTGAAGGTACTGCAAGAGCACTTTCAACCCACCCCATCCATTATCGCGGAACGACACATATTTCGTCAAAGAAGGCAAGAAAAAGGAGAATCCGCTACGCAATATATAGCGGCTTTGAAGCATCTAGCCAAAACATGTGAGTTCAAAACTACATTAGACGATAATTTAAGGGATCAATTTGTATCAGGGTTACAAAATGAAGCCATCAAGCAGCAATTATTCGCTAAAAGGGATTTGACGCACGTGTCCGCATATGATTTGGCCCGAAATATGGAAGCGGCAGAAAAAAATGTTGCGGATATGGAATCGTCACATCATGTTCTCAACGTCAGACGACACGGCGCAGGCGCAAACATTTCCACCACCAAACCACGTCCAGGTCCAAGTGGGGAACGTAAATGGAGAGAGAAGGAAGACCATGCATCGCAGGCGTTCAAAAAAGGGCAACGTGGTTCCCCCTGCCAGGTGTGCGGCCGAAGTAACCACAGGTCAACCGAGTGTTTTTATCGCTCTGCAAACTGCGATATTTGCGGTAAGAAAGGACATTTAAAATATGTTTGCAATAATAAGAATAAAAATAGGTTCGGTTCTCGTAAATTTAGAAATAATTTTGTAGCAGATAATAAAAATAATAATACTGTCAACTTAGAAGAATTAGATTCCGATGAAAATGCAAATTTGTTTAATGTTGTTACTAATGACACTTACTCAGCAATTACAGCCACAATTCAAGTAGAGAACATTAATTTAAATATGCAAATAGACACTGGCTCGCCCGTTTCGCTAATTTCTGAATATGTATACCGAAAATATTTTAATGATTTACCAATAAATAATTCAAATATAAAATTGTCATCGTACATAGGGAATGAAATAGATACCATTGGTTTTTTAAAAGTAAAGGTTCAGTTTAAAGGGATTTCCAATGTTTTGAAGTTATACGTTGTGCCTAAAGGGGGTCCATCTCTTTTGGGACGTCAATGGTTATCGGCTTTGCGCATAAATATTGTTAATAACTTACCAATTCACAGTATCACGTTTCCAGTAACAAATGTAAAAGATTTAATTAGGCAATATAATGAAATTTTTGAAAATAAATTAGGAATGTTTAAAAATTTTAAAGCTACCTTATATTTGAAAAATGATGCTCTACCCGTTTTTTGCAAGGCTCGTGCATTGCCTTTTAATATGAAACTGAAAGTTGAAAAAGAATTGGAAAGATTAGTGAATGAGGGAATATTGTCACTGGTGGATTACAGTGAATGGGCTAGTCCAATTGTCCCTGTTCTGAAAAAGAATGGTGAAGTTCGTATTTGCGGAGATTTTAAAGTTTCATTAAATCCTCATTTACATGTTCACAAATACCCAATACCGAAAATAGAAACAATTTTTTCAAATTTAGCAGGTGGGAAATTTTTTAGTAATATTGATTTGTCACAGGCATATGCACAGTTGGAACTTGACGAAAATTCTAAGCAATTAGTTACAATAAATACACATAAAGGTCTTTTTATTTATAATAGGTTACCTTATGGAATAGCTTCTAGTCCGGGTATTTTCCAAAAATTAATGGATACTACTTTTGCAAATATTCCCGGGGTAGTTGTATTTTTGGACGACATTCTAGTCACTGGAACTACAGAAACTGAACATATGAGTAGATTGAAATTAGTATTTGACAAAATTAAAGAATGTGGATTAAAAATTAACTTGGATAAATGCAATTTTTTTCAAAAGTCTATAAATTATTTAGGACATTATATAGATGCGGAAGGTTTACATCCAGCAAAAGATAAACTTAACGCAATTTTGAACATGAAAATACCTTCAAATAAGACCGAATTAAAATCTTTGTTAGGAATGGTTAATTATTACGGAAAATTTATTGCTAACCTGAGTACAAAATTAAGCAGATTGTATAATTTATTGCGAAATAATGTTAGATGGAATTTTGATGAAAAATGCTTAAAAATTTTTAACGATCTTAAACAAGAGTTAGTTTCACCGAAAGTGTTAGTACATTATAATCCCAATTTTCCATTGGCTTTATTAAGCGACGCAAGTTCAACAGGTATAGGAGCTGTTATTGCTCATATTTTTCCGAATGGGGAAGTAAGGCCAATTGCGCATGCTTCAAGAACATTAAATGATGCAGAGAGAAATTATTCCCAAATTGACAGGGAAGCATTAGCAATAATTTTTGGTGTAAAAAAATTTCACGAATATTTATACGGAAATAAATTTCAACTTTTTACTGATCACAAGGCGCTAATTACGTTGTTTGGTGAAAAGAAAGGAATACCACAAATAGCAGCAAGCAGACTGCAGCGCTGGTCAATAATATTATCGGCTTATCAGTATGAAATTAAATTTATAAACTCTAACAAGAATTGCATTGCAGATGCTTTATCCAGACTTCCACAGCCTCAGAAATCTAATAGGGAGGATGATTTCGGACATATCTTTCACATCGAAGAATCTTTACCAATTAACCACAAACAAATAGCAATAGAAACAAAAAAAGATGTTATTTTAAGTAAAGTGTATAATTTTTGTTTGAACGGTTGGCCAGAGAATGTGAGAGAGGTGTCTGAGATAATTAAACCCTATTTTCATAGAAAAAATGAATTGCATTTAGAGCATGGCTGTATTCTATGGGGAATTAGAGTAGTGGTGCCTAGTAATTTGAGGAAACAAATACTGAGAGAAATTCATTCATCTCATATGGGTATCACAAAATGCAAGTCTTTTGCGCGGTCCTATTGTTATTGGCCGTTGATAGATAAAGATGTTGAAAAGATATGCCAACAATGTCACACATGTAATAAATTTTTAGATAATCCCGCAAAGGCGACTCTTCAGCCATGGCCTCAAACAGACAAACCTTGGTCAAGAATTCATGTAGATTTTCTTGGACCAATTTTCAATAAGAAATATTTCGTTATTATCGATTCTCACACTAAGTGGTTGGAAGTTTTTCAAATGGATCAGACAAGTGCACTGACAGTCATTAGATGCTTAAGATCAATATTTGCTAGGTTCGGTCTACCCGATACGTTAGTTAGTGATAATGGTCCACCATTTTCTAGTGCTGAGTTTGCCAAATACATGAAAATAAATGGTATAAAACACTTATTTACTCCACCGTATCACGCACAAAGCAATGGGGCAGCTGAAAATTGTGTAAAATTAATTTAAAGAGCAATAAAGAAAGCGGTAGACGAAAATAAAAATATTAATGATACTTTGCAATTATTTTTATTTGATTATCGTAATTTTAATCACTGCACGACAAATACAAGTCCCGCGAGTCTAATGTTTGGAAGAAATCTAAAAACTAGGCTAGATTTAATTAGACCATCACATTCGAATATTGTAAATGACAAGATACAAAAACAAATAGATAATTTTGGAATTAATCCTAAAGATTTAGACGTAGGTAATGAGGTATTAGTTAAAGATTTTAAAAACTGTACGGAACCGAAGTGGATACCAGGCGAAATTGTTACAAGATCTGGGTCCGTGACGTATGATGTTCAGGTGGGAAAAGATAAAGTTATCAGACGACATTCAAACCAAATAATGAAGCGAAAATCTTTACCTGTTCCCACTTCCCCAGAGAAAGTATTAGTTTCAGAAAATATTGTAGATAATGATAGTAATGATAAAAGCGAAAATAACGTAACAATTCAGACGGATTCGTTACAGGATACCGCAGTAGCCGAAACTACTGACAGTACTAATTTTAGGTATAATTTGCGCAGTAGGATTAAGTAGTTTAAGTATTTACATTTGTGTGATTTTGATTATTGTATTTCCGATAATAAAGTGCGATTAATTTCTACAGTTTTAAGTTAGGTTTTGTTGATGATATATTTGTAAACATTTATAATGATTGTGATTATATGTACATAATTAAAAAGGGAAGAATTGTGATATACGAATATTTATTGTATGTACATATAATACTGGTTTGGTAAGAGAGGGGGTTTTGAGTTCTATATATGTTATATCTCTACAGGAATAAAGTTTAGTTTACATTGAATGCTTGTTTGAATACACACCTATCAGCTGATCAGTATATTACAGTTAATAGCAGTAAAGAATTTTTTTTGTGATTTTAAAAGTCAATGCCAGAAGACATGTAATTTGGTATCTAATAACTGTGCGATTTGTTTAAATTACAAAGACTTAAGGTTTTGCTGATTTTATTTCATACTTTTGCCGCTGTTATAAATATATTATTTATGATGACTTTTTTGATAATTTCAATTTATGTTATTATCTTTTTTCATTTCTGCATGTGGTACCCTAAGGGACAAAATTTTCCATAAAGTGCGAATTTACAAAATAGATAGAAAGAACGAAAAGCAGAAAGAGGACAAACGCATTAATCCTTAATATAGCACTAAACCAGAGTAACAAGGCAAAAACGACAAGGACGAATATGATAAACCTGAAGTAAATGACTAATAGACTAAGGACAAGGACAAAATGACAAGGGGCGTAATAGACAAATATAGCCTAAAGGAAGGATAGTACGGAAAAGACGTAATTAAAGATACGACGAAAAGAATAGAGGTGGCAAAAAGGACGAAATCGCCCTAACTGCCAAAAATTTCCCACAATTGCGTTTAAAGCAACGGTGTTTCCTAGGGTAGTGTTCGCATGCTTCCAAACAAAAATTGCAATTATCGGGCGGGTTTATCATAAAAATAATGATCTTAAAATGAATGATATATTTATTTCCGGGTGGAAACCGCGTTAAGGACTTTGAAGCAGTCGACGTTTCGCGCTCTATTGCGAGATGCATCTTCAGGACTAAGTTATCAAACCAAGTTATCAAACCAAGAAGTATCTTCTTAGCACTTGGTTTGATAACTTAGTCCTGAACATGCCTCTTGCAACAGACCGCGAAACGTCGACTGCTTCAAAGTCCTCAACGCGGTTTCCACCCGGAAATAAATATATCATTGACTCAGACCGCGGAAGTCTACAATCTAGATATGCTAAAATGAAATTTAATCATTAACATGAAATTTAATCCAATACTTCAAATGAAAGAATAAAATAATGTGTTACCGGCAATTTTTCTTTTGTTTTGTTTTCAAACCAGTACTACCTCCGATAATCATTTCGCGCACCTCTGTTTTTCCAAGGTTTCCGTGCACAAAGCAAACGCCTAGTCTGACAACGATCAACACTCCCGGTCTGTATTTTATGCCGGGCGGTAACGATTTGCATACGATCAGCATCGAACGACCATAAACTAACAGCCGGGCAATTGTCGACGAGTTAACCGGTAAAGAGTAGTAGGCGAGGGACGATTGAATACCGTCGGTCGGTCCAAAATTAAGCGCGCGCCAGATCCTTATCTTCGACAACGTCTTCACGGGTTTCCTTCCCGTTCCTATTTCCTACCCGTGCCGACAGAGCGCGCTTGCAAGTCAGGGCCCGCCGATTTACATAACAAATGCACTCAACGAGCTTTACGAAACCAGAGTATCGTAAAAGTAGGATAATCGCTACGGCTTTGTGTATCGATCTGACTTTCGGCGTAACCGCCGCCCACGACGAGCCAAAGGAAAAGGAAGAAAGCGCATGCATACCTCAGGTCTCAGGTATGTGTGTGTAAGGTGTATGCATATCGAGGACACTTCTTGCAAACGCTGCAGGAAATGTTGCGAAACTACTCCAACGTCGCCACTACAAAATATAAGTGTATATACATCGCTTGTCCTTTGAAGGAACAAATTGTAATATCACAGAGGTTCTTGGAAATTGTCTGTAGATATTCCCTAAACGCGGTCTGCTGCATCCCTTTTCTTTCCTGGGTAATGCATTCCTCAGGTGTCTTGCTTGATAGCATGCGCTTTCCAGGATTTTATGAGCAGCAAATCAGTGGTTCTGCATTATTACACTAGGCTGGCTCGTTTTCCATTTTTTTCACAGATCACAGTGGCCAATTCCACAACACATCCACAAAGTTCAGTACTACAACAGTGAGTGTACCATGTTTTCCACTACCAAGGATTTTGATGACAGACTGCGATCGAAAGAGGATTTTATTAGGCATTGCCTGGAAAGAAGATGAGTCCTAGTACAATAAGCTGAAGGAGAAAAGGTCATGTGACACTGCTCTAGGCCCTGTAATACTATGCTACTGTCAGAATAGATGTTTAATCCATATTTTCCTGAAATATCAACAAAATTGTTGATCCAAAATGGCAGTCAAACGTTCAAACCCCAATAAGTACATAGGTTTTCTGAGAATATGCATTATAACAGGTCAGTGGACCCATAGGTCAGTGGTCCCCAAACTCGGCTCGCGTAAGATTATTTTCATGCCCGTTGTTGGTTTGCCAAATACTATCTACCTATGTATACAGGGTTAGTAACAATTACCGGAACACTTAATTACACATCCAACCGTAAACAAATTCAAAAAAATTGAAATAAAAGTTGTTCTGCTCTTAATCGTTTAAATATATTTTTGATATACACTTTATTAATATCATTTTATTCTGAAAATTTGGTAACCGTCATTTTTCAAATAGAACACCGTCTAATTTTAACATTTTTAAATTCAAAGATTAATTCTAGGAATATTTTGTAGGTATAATTTTGTTATAAAATGCATAATTTTTAAGTTATAAGCAAATAATCAAAATTAGACCAACTACATAGGAAATTAGTACGAGTTAGTCCCTTTTGATAATAAGCGATTTAATTATATTTCATTCTTTTGTTCTTTCGTTTGTTGTTTTCTTGTTTTTGTTTGATACTTTATCCGTTAGTTATTATAACTCAAAGATGATGCATTTTATAAAAAATGTGACATACAAAAAACTCTTAGAATTTAAAAAAATAATCTATAATAATAATATAATTTCTTAATAGCTTGCTCTAATGTTCTCAATGGTCTTTTCTATCATTGCCTAAAAATTTTACATCAAACTACCCCATACTAATATTTAGGTACTAGAATAGTGACTACTGCTTAAACCTCAAATATCGCAGAAACTAAAGAAAAGCAAATGTCAAGAAAAAGCGCATCTGAAAATGTTAGAAATATACTGCGTGCTAGGATCACCCATCATACCTATTCTGTTAGATAAGCAACTGCTTTTAGTTACTACGTGACCAATTGGAAATTGCTATTTTTCTGCAAACAATTGTAAAGTATTTTTTTGAAACTCTTAAGAAAAACGAAATATCGTCCACTGCGACTCTAATGACTCATACTGTATAATATATAATATTTTATTAATCATCCAAGTGATTAACTTACCGGAAAACATTAATTAATTTAACATTAATTTCAGGTATTTAGTATTGTAAAACATCAGAGATATCACGTTACGTCCAGGAATTTTCCTTCATAGGTAATCATAGAGTAATTATTCAGCAATTAATAGCTGATTGATAATAACGCATAAGTCTGACGGCTTAAATGTAAATTTTTAAACTAGGTATACAGTATGTCATGGAAATGTGATACCATATGGAGAATTCATATATATATGCGACAAAAATAGCGAACAAAAAGATGATCACAACTTTACAGTTGATTTTGACTCAAATTACTAAGCGTTTTCTTCGTGAACCTGACATTTTAACGTAATTTTCATGCTCAGTACGTTGAGTTTAATAAAAAATAGTTATTTTGATTGGTGATTGAATCATCGTCTCCATTTTTGTAACATAGTAAAATAAAAAGCTATAGAATAACAGTTTTACAAGACTTTACAAGAGTTTTATCACGACATTTTATGTGATTTTTTATAAAATAATTTTACTAATTTTCTTAATGTGTTGTTACTTTTAATTTAGTCTTTTGTGTTCGGTACATATACACTGTTTTCTGTGTTTGTATTTACTCCATAGTGCGTAAAGCAGTTTTACTTATATAGGTCAAATTCTAGATGTTATAGTAAATATCTCAGGCAGAGATTTGAGCCAAAGGTTCAAGAACTTCCGTACAGGTATTTGAGAAAATTAATTGGAAAACAAACATTAGAAATGTTGATTGAATGACCTTACATTTTCGGATGGTGTGGCCATCCATGAAAGGATGATGATAAGACTTATAAAACAGTCAAATAAAATGGGACCGGAGGAAAATTTCAAATAAAATTATCACTGCCTGACACAATAGAAGGTAAACAAAACAGAAAAAAAGAATAGAATAACGGCTTGGAGAAATATACCTACCTAATATTATAGAAAGTGCGGCTATTTTGATGTACAAAGCAGGCAAGCCCTCCTAGAAATTTACAGACTTATATCGTAGATCTATTTCTTTACTTGTCGTTATCTTGAAATAGTCTGAAAAACATATTAACAGGAATAACTACCCCCTGCGTTTTATTCACAAAGGTTTTACAACCTTTATGAATAAAACCTGTCGCAGGATTATCTCATGCATTTCTTTAGGCAATCTTCAAAGGCATACATCAAAATATAGAAAAATGTACAGTTTTTCTATATTTTTAATCTATAATGGATTATAATGGATTCTCTCACAAGAGAATTGATTGTTTTTGCCATTTTGTCGTAGTTGAAAATAATAGATCCAGATTGCACTGCTCGGACCGTCTTTCCCAAAATATCAATATTATATATAGAATAGATATATTTTCCCTTCAAAACTGTACCCCTCAACTTAGTATATTTGGTAGGGTGTACTGTTCAAATATCATGACGACCAAGTGTAGGCGAAGAAAGAAAGATGCACGCAGCACGGCCCCTTTTATTAGGTGACATAAATTGAAAACCGTGCTTGATACAAATATAGCGTAAATAATATTAATAACTAATAATAATAAATAAATAATAAAACTAATATTAATAACCATTAATAAGTTGAATCAAAATAGTAGTCAAAATAACACATTTTGTTATTTGAATAATCTATGGATGGCTTATGGATTTATTCCATCGCCCCCGCCGGAAAATATCAACGACCGCATTATGTAATTGTTAATTGATTGAGTATTTTTGTGTTTATAAATTACCCTTTTAGTCCACCATAAGGTTATCGTTTTACTTAGTCTATGTTTTGTTTTGTAGCGAGACTTGATGATGGTGCTTGAAGCATTGAAATCGATAGTCGCATAAACAGTATTTTAAATTAAAGACTGCTTCTCCAAGTTCAATCTATTCCGTAACATTTATTTATACATCCAAAATTGTGATTTCCTGCCACTGCTGTAAGACGCATGACTCGCTATTCAACTGCTTTGCTTAGAATTGCTAACTTGCAGCCTACATCGCTAGCTTTCCATCTATACGGGCTTCGGTAGTAAACAAGAGTTGAGAAATGTCAACTAACTACGCCAAAGTGCAACCCCTGTAAAGCGCATTCAAAATTAAGAAGCTTAATAACAACATAATGAACCCGTCGCTGTTCCACTTTCCAACTTATCCCAACTTCAAGAGTTTCACCTGTTAGGCATTAGTTACGTATACCTCGAAAACAACATCAACATAATCCAATAAGGTCTCCAAAAATGCGATTCATTTACGTATTTGGAAATTGGAAGACGCATATCATCTAAAAATAAACATAATTGATTATACAGTATAACTTAGATAAGGCAACATCTGTCAAAAATACATCTAAGCGATTGATGGTATACCATTTAAATATTGAAAAATTGTCGATGTCGAAATACGACAATTCCGTAGTTAATTATTATTGGAAAAAGGGGAGAAGTCGGGCTCATTTATTATTTTCATCGGGGTGGGTGGTTCATAAATTATCCAGGGCGAAAGCGAGAAACAGGGCATCATTAGCCAAAATAAAAAATTGTCGCCACGGTGGGAATATCGATAATGGAGGTCTGTGAATGGATGCGCCGTCACGCACTTTTTCTCTCTGTTGGTGTGAACCTTGAAAACACTCCGATCGTCATTTGTTTTCGTCATTTCTAGGCAGTATAGTTTATTGTTCATTGAGTTTGAGAATTTGATGTACAAATAGAAGCACAATATAATTTCTCTAGATGGTATGTTAAGACTAAAAAGTTTAATAAACATTACTCCATTGTTGTATTATTTGGAATGTTTTAGTTTAAAGTTCAGTTAAATTATCTCTATTTTAGCCACACACCATGGTGTCAAGATAATAATTCATAAATGCTGACAGATTATTAGAATGTGAAACATATATTTTTATGCAAAATACACTTTGATTATTATTCAACAACAACAGGTGATTTCAGTGTACAGATCAACAATATTTGGTGAGATCTGCAATTTTTAAACTTGTCTTTGATTGATTTATTTTTTACTTTTACATGAGATCCAAAAAAATATGCGTCCTTAAACAGCTGACATACTTATTTATTTCCTGCCCCAAGGGGCTCAAAATCGTTATTAAGTTGAATTTAATGATTCAAACTAATAAATAACCAATAAATTAAAAAAAATATTTTAATGTTGTTTTACTGCAATAAATTTACATTTCAGTTATTAACTTCGTCACAAACAAAATAATCAATTAACTTTTAAGTCTAGATATCAGAACATTTTACTTTTTGCCAAGTAAATAATTTATCATAATTACAGTGTAAGCTAAGCGACCATCTGGCCATCAATGAACAAAATGTCTACTGCTATTGTCATTCAGATTTTATAGAATCTGAATATAAATGCAGAGATTGTGAAATGAATCTAGTTTTGGAGAGTTACTTAGCTAAGATTCTTAGACAAATTTAGTAGTTGGAAATAAATATTTCTTTGTAGTCTATTATTTTGATGTATTGTCAAACCAATTAAAGCAATGTCCATCTAAAATTACCAGTGACAAAAAATTTACGTGTTCGTACACCGCGTATAGACAAAAATATCTCGTTTGATATAAGAGCATAAACAATAGAAAATATATATTTCCATGTTATCTGCCGTAATAAGTCCATCATTAAGTGATCGTTACAGAACGTTAACAAGTATCGGAAATATTAAGAGAGAAACTCATCAAACTTAGATTATCTAATTGCGAAGTAATATTCAAATACAACGAACTACAACAAATTATCCATCTCTTTTTGCGGGGAAACTTGGGTATATCTATATGAAATAGATTAGTGTGAACAAGCATATGATATCTAAAATACTAAATTATATAGGTTTATCAACAACAGAGGTAACAGCTAAACATAAAAGAAAACATACAGACTGGAGTACCAATGGCATTGCACATTCCTTAACAATGCTAGATAAAATTTACCAAGAAAACCAGGTAATCTGGAATTCATAGAGAGATACCGCCCCTATAGAAACAATCCAACTAACCTAATAAAAGCTTTCCAAGAAGGTCACCTTAGGTCATAAATAGAAGAATATAATATCACCACTAAAGGAATTTGGAGAAGCGTAAATAGCATTGTTAACAAAAAGCATAAAATAAAGAAAGCAATAATATCAAAAGCGCATAGGAAGTAAAGACTCTAAGGGAATTGCAGATATATTTATTGTTTAATTTATTAGCAATACTTGTTTGAACGGCTTTGGGACCTAGGTAACAATAAAAAAACATTGTCTACTTTGTTGCTGATGCTTCGGCTTTATTTTTTGCCCTTTTTTGCTTAAAGTAACTTCAAATTACATAATAAATACATTCAAACGTGACAGCCGACAGACGTTAACAATGAACAACTTAAGAACTAAAATGATTCAAGCTGAAAATTTAGCCGAAACGTCAGCAACAAAGTGGACAAAGTTTTATTGATACCAAGTTCACAAAACTGTTGAAAAAATTATTTCTGATTATCACTTGGAGCGTAACCCGGGATTAAATCACTGTTTAAATTATATTATTCAGAAGTAGGTCAAAAATGGTTAATGAGATTGCAAGTACAGATAAAACCTTCAAAAGTACAAAAGTTTAAAAATACTGTTGTAAAGTTATGTCTGAATACATTGCTGAACCTGAGACATTCCTAATAAATAAAATTCTATCTATAGATATCTATCCTTCAGCTTTCAAGGTAGGTTATAAAACCTTTATTTAAATCTGGAAGTGCTTTGGAGGTACAACATTGCTGGCCTATAACATTAACGTTGAATTTGTCAAAAATTGTAGAAAATGAAATTAACAACAGAATCAAATGTACTTTCAGCCAGAGAAACATGACTCGATTTGTGCAGGATATCTCCGGCAAGAATTGGACTAATCTGTATGATGTCGTGGATGCTGGAGAGGCCATGTTTCCCTTTGACATTATCTAAGCAAAGGTCTGCGAATACCTTCCAACTGAAACGTATGAGAGACACACTTCATCTTCTCTATAAACGCACCAGAGCTGAAGGAGGTAAAATCCATCTTCAGAGCTTCAGAAACCAGTATAGGCTGCAAATGGACGAAGAGCGTAAAGCATACAATAAGAATATTAATAACTGATTTAATAACTGAAATCATAGAAAGAATCGTAGAAACCAAACATAAAATAATAATTATATAAATTAAAATAACAAAGTTGATACCGACTTCCGGTGACCGGACGTGACAGTTAACTTGAGAATAGTTTAGCTGAAGAGCACAGATCGAGTACATTCTAATTCCAAAAGTTCATGTTTCCAGCTATTGCTGAACATCAGAAACTTCTAATGTACCAGTTCCGTGAGACAGCCTGTATACATGCAGTAAACATATTAGAGGTGACCTGAACCCTACAAGGCAATCCGACATTCATCATCATCCAGCGCCAAACAGATGACTTCCTTTCAATCGCATCGAAAAGGCTAGAACCACTTGAAATTACTGGGGTCCCAGGATGTACAACAACCTACCTACCCATTACTCAAAAGAACTGGCCAACAACAAAGCTACTTGGTTGGTTGAAGGGATTGTTGATCAAACTGGCTCTTTACAGCATTGAGGAATATTTTCGGGCAGACTTGAATAGTTTGTAAATCTTGATATTTCCACACTTCTGACGTTGAGATTAATATGGTCCAGCCTGTTGATTATTCTAAGAACTATGGCCAATTAAACCATACCAGTTATACAAATGCTCGCCAATCACAGGCATACATTTCGAAATCGTTTGCAAATCTTTAGTTTCATAATAAACTTAATGTGACACAGTTTGCGGTATCACAATGAACCGCCATGGCATAACTTTATGCTAAAAGGATCGCGGCTTTTCTCGCTATTGCTACTAGGTCGGTTGAAATATCTGCAAGGGTACCAATGCATGCATTGGGAAACTAATTCTATACCGTCAAAAAGTGTCGTTGTTAATTTGTTGTCGAAAGTTCAGCCTGAAATGGCATAAAATACAAAACGTGTAAAATTAATTCTGAAGTCCTTTGCACACCAGGCGGACGGTAAACGAGTGCTCAATTTTGCACGTACCATTCAGACACATTTAGGAGTGCCCAAAACTTTTCGTGGGATGTATGAGGCACACGCGGCTGCACAATGAATAGACCGGAACTGTGGATAGAAATGCGAAGAGCAAAGTGGTCCCACTCGGAGGGCTTTTTCAGTGAATTTGTGAACTGAAATTTGTATGGCGACCAAGAAAAAGTTTATAGTTATCTCCTGGTGTAGTCCCCTCTATTATATACATCTGTAGACGACAACAGGCTACAGATTCAATGTAAAATAAACAAGTTATTTACTGTTCAATATTTAACATTCAAACAGATCGAGCAGTGGAAGAGTTGTGCAAGAAATTCACAGGAAAAAAGCTTTTATTCGATGTATAGGCTGAAATTTATGCGATTCTATAAAAGGTAAATAATTTACAACATTGATTTGACTTTAATATAACAGGTAACTTTTGTTGTACTATAGTTACTCAGATTCAAGAATGTCTTTGATGTCTTTTGTGATAAAATAGTAGTATTCGGATAGAAAGTAGTATTCAATTAGGTTGGAAGAAGCGAGCAACATGGTTCCCGAAACGTCAGCATTTACAAATCTTGACACACGGCATAACCCGGAAGCAGTTTATTTTCTAAATATAGATACTTAATTGTAGTAACTGAATGAAATCAAAGTTCTTCCACTTTCAATCCCAAAATGACTATATTGATAGGTACATATACATATTTTCGGTGAAATATTATACGAAATTGTTAGTATTTTTTTAGATAGATGCTTAACCCTTCATCAATCCGTATCAAACAACCCCTACATCACAAATAAGTTGTATCGACTGTCTACGTAGGTTTTGAATTACTTTACCGAAAACAGCTTGGAACAAATTACTAAAACTGTTACAAAAACATTGCATATCTTTCCTTTATATGCCAAATTGTAGGTAATTAATAGGGCTAGTTATTCGTGAACGCTAGAGATTGTGTTCCCTGGCGAACAACCAAGCATCAATCAAAATAGTTGGTATCTACTGCTTATGTGGGTATATCGATGCACATGACATATTTTTGCTATAGAAAAATGTTTATAACAAAAAGAATAAAAAATTTACATACCTACATCATTTTCTCATAAACAAAATTATATCATTAAATAATTGGGAAATCACCATAAATTCTGCTCGATGAAGAAAAACTAATAATGATAGTTTCCACAGCACCAGTGGGGGTATTGATATTTCGTTTGGCAACGTGAACCGAATGTAATGTAAGGCCTAATAGTAATAATAAAATAAATAGTACTATTTTCGTGCAAGTTTCAAAACTAGACGCGGTTGTACAAACTTGGATAATTGGAAGCGCAACTGGATCCGGTCGTAGTTGGTAAACGTAGTTCGTACAAGGGCATTTAGTTTTGCACCTTGAACAGAAACTTACACAAAACTAGCATAATGTAATTTAAGCTTTATGAATCATAATGAATTGGGCTTGACAAACGTAACTGCAAAAAGTTTTGCTACCGGACAAAGCACTCCTAAATAAATTTTTACGCTAAATTTTTATCATGCACTTCGTTCTATTTCTGTCACAAAATATAAAGACGAAAAATATAAATTCTTTATCTTTAATTTCGTGCACTGCTTTGAAGATTGTACGAAAAAATACCTGAAGAAAAACCATCACAACTTTTGTTAATTAAACGCAGGGGGTAGTCATTTCTCTTAAGGATATATTTGTCATACAATAATTTCAAAATAACAACAAGTAAAGAGATAGATCTCAGATATAGGTCTGTATGACAAAACTTCATGGGAGAGCTTACCTGTTTTAGATATCAAAATAGTCGCATTTTCCATACATTTCGTAGGTATATTTCTCAAACTTAAGAAAGGGAGAATTTGCTATATGTTTACCTTCTATTGTGTCAGTCAGTGATAATTTTATTTGAGATTTACCATCGGTTCTATTTTATTTGACTGTTTTATAAACATATCACCATCATTTTAGTCTTGTGTCTGTGTCGTTGTGTGTGACGTTCATAATCTTTGTTTTCGATTCAGCTTTCTCAATTACTTTTGCGAGTATTGTGATCACTTCTCTTAAAATCTGTGTCTCAAATTTCTGCCTGAGCGGAGTAAACTACAAAAACATACATAATAATACAGTATATTATACCAATACAAGTCACTAAACTAACAATAAATTTAAAAAAAGAAAAATTTGTTTAATTATTTAAATAAAGCACATAGAATATCCGGAAAGAAACTTTTACTTTTGTACTTGTTCTTGTTCTAGAACCAAAATTTAAACAAAACTGCAAGCTTGGTAGTATCAATCTATAGCATTTAATAATACTACGTTACCAATTCAGACGTACCGATCAAAATCACTATTTTTGATTTAATTGGACCTATTGAGCATAAAAATTACGATGAAATCTTTCAAACATGTCAGATTCAGGAAGAAAACCTTGTGGTTCGTAATCTTTGGCGCATATGTATAAATGCTCCAAATGGCATAATTTTTCCGGAACATACTGTATAATTTAAAAATGTACATTTACAGCCGTCAGAGCTATACTTTATTAATTGCTGGATAATTACTCTATGATTACCGATGATGAATAATTCCAGTACGTAATGTGAAATCTCTAATATTCTACACTATATAAACCTGAAATTAATGTCAAATCAATTAATGTTTTCCTATTAGTTAATCACTTGGTTAATTAAAAATATACTATATAATATACACTGTAAGTCATTAGATCTGTAGTGGTCGACATTTCTTTTTCTTACGAGATTCAAATACTTTACAAATGCTCAATTGTTTGCCAAAAATGGCAATTTACAATTTTGTCAGATAGTAACTAAAATCAGTGGTTTGTGTCTAACAGAATAGGTATAATATACTTGGTGATCCTAGCATGTAGTATATTTTTAACATTTTCAAATTACTTTTTATTAAGTTTTGATCAAGAGAATATCAAATTTTACTAATTTTTGTGATATTTGATGTGCTAGCTCCAAGAAAAATGAACGGAAATGGAAATTTCAAAAATGCAGTGAAACTAGATTAAATTAGTTGGAGGCTAAACCAACATTTAGTGCAAAAAGTTGAAAATTGACAAAATGACTGATTGACAAATTGACGATTCAATTTTAAGATCTATATTTTACACCGCTTTTTCGTGTTCAAATCATTATAAATAATATAATTATATAAAAGTTTCACTTATTATGAAGTTCAGCCTCAAATAAAAGGTATTTTCCGTAAGGGAAAAAATAATAGCTCTATCCGTTTAACGATTAAAAAGTAATCGCGCATGCCAGTTTGGAAGATCGTGTTTCTAGAAAAACGCGTTGGTTATATCGATGTAATAAACTCTACAAGAGAAGGTAGCTACATTATATTTTTTTAAAGTTCAATTCTTATATGAATTCAGTGAAATATAATAATTTACTCAACTTAAACACCTAGATCTATACGATCTCTGTACTGTATCACAATTTCACATTCGTAGTAAGTGTTAGCGAAAATTATCATTTGAATAAAGGCATCTCTTTGCGCCGCCTTAATCCAGGAAAATTTTACCGGAGAATACCATAGGCTATGAAACCGTACAACTTGCGAGAATCAAAAAACTGTTTTAGGTGGTTATTTTATACAGTTCAAGGTATCTAAATAAGAATAAAAAAATATTTTTTCAACCAATTACATGAAAACGTCCCGTTAAATGATTAAATTTAAATTCTACAAAGTATTACCGTTATAGAGATGTAGACAAGGTATTGTGAAATTTTATAACGGATAGCTGACCAGAAACTTCCATGTGATCACAACGTCAATGTTAAACCTGTTGATTTTGTGTAAACTTGTAAAAAAAAATCGGAGAGATTTCTTTTCAGTGGTGTATGCGCCTACACTGAAAATCAAACAAAATGCTCAAAAACTCTCTTATAGGCAATATCACGAGAGCTGCAAATGAGTCATCGATATCAGCTGTTATTTTGGTGACGCGTTACAGATCATTCCCGTGCGTTGGACAGAAACAGCGTGCTTTTTCATACGTCTGTTCTTACGATTTTAAGCGATGGCTCATTTCCAGCTCTCGTGGTTTTACCTATTGTAGCCCATTTTTGGGAAGAGATTCGTATCCGATCCAAGAAAAGAACTACCAAAATAATTTTAGATATATTGATTACAAGATTAGAAAGTCATTTGGAAGTTCCTTCTGTACAAAACAGTCAGCAGTTAACAAGATTCACAATAAGTCACCTAAAAGGGCAGAGTTACTGTTCACTTAAGCATAAATTTGAACTTTCTAGGTCACCGGGTTTGCACGCTAGACGATTGCAAAAATACCACAATATACAATTTCATCTCAAATGAGTATATTGATAACAGTAACACTTTCTAATACTAATTCTAATACTTTCTATGTCTATCTATCACCCGTTAAACATTTTGCATTCTTTATCTTTAAGTTGGTGTATTGCTTTTAAGATTGTACGAATAAACACCTGAGAAAACCCATCGCAGCTTTTGTGAATTAAACACAGGGGGTAGTAATTCCTCTTAAGGATATGTCTGTCATACAATCATTTCAAGATAACAATGAGTAAAGAGATAGATCTGAGATATAGGTCTTTATGACAAGCCTTCATGGGAGGGCTTGCCTGCTTTAGATATCAAACTAGCTGTATTTCCCATACAATAGATAGATATGTTTCCCAAACTAAAGGATTGGTTAATTTGCACAAAGCAGCCGTTATTCTATTCTTCTTTTTCACTTCCTTGACCTTCTATTGTGTTAGTCAGTGACATTTTTTGTTGAAATTTATTTCCAGTCCTATCTTATTTGAGTTTCTTCTTTGTCTGTCTTCAGCCACAATGGCCTGTACTAGCATTATGACAGGTCTCACTTCCCTTGAAATTCTTGGAACTTCTGTATCAAGGAATTAAATGCATCAGGTATTTACTATTCCATCTGCAATGGCGAAACCTTAAAGTTTATATATGGGATTTCCAAATTTTCGTTAAATCATAATACAATATGTGATGAATATAGTAATTAAAAATATCAGTACAAACCTTGCTCAAACAGTAAGTAAAATAACTAGAGTTGTATAGAATTTGAAAAACGAGTTTTATTGTGCGAGCGCAACATTTCAATAAATCAAGAAGTGAAGTTGGACCGGACAAAACGGTACGTAACAGACATATCCGTAGGAATTTGATCAAAATATTTATATGACACACTACTCAGTTAATTAGCTTTCCAAAAAAATAATTACTACCGTTTTTCGAAATATCACGATAATTCGAATTATTAATGCCTAGAGTCGACAAAATGACCACTGTGTGCCCTGATGAAATGCTTCTAATTTTGTACTTGTTGTTAGTTTAGACTCAAAATTCAGAGAAAACTCCAGTTTGGTATTACCATTGTACAGCATTTTATGATACTGCGTTAAAAATTGTTACTATTACAATATAGTATATTATAATACAAGTTTTATAAGACAAAAATTGGCGCATGAGTTGTTTTGGGCACGAGCGTAGCGAGGAGGCTAGGTTCAGGAAGAAAACGAGGTTAAAATACCGAAAACAGTTAATTTTGGTGACGAATTTATAGCGGCTGAACAAAGTTTCAAAAGTGCACAAAGTCAAAGTCATAAAAATTAGATTAGAAATTTAAGGGAAACTGAACATAAAGTTCTGATCACATTCCTTGTTGTACGGTATCTTTAGCGCATAATATGAATACTCTATTGTGCTTAATTTTTCCGGAACACCGTATTATTTGAAAATGTGTATTTACGCCCGTCATAGTTACACGTTACTGTCAATTAGCAGTTAATTGCCGGTTAATTACTCTACGATTACTGATGGAGAATAATTGCAGCACGTAAGTGATATCTCTGATATCCTACACTATATGTAATTGAAATTAATGTATAATTAATAATATATTGTATACTAACAGGGAGAGTCATTAGAATCGGAGAGGTCGACATTTATGTCATCACAGGCGATGCGATACAACAAATATTTCTTCAAAAATACCATACGATAATATTATGAATATCAGGGGACCCAAAAAGACCTATATCCGCTAAAATCTCAAAAAAAAATCATACTACGTATGATAAAGTAAAAAAAAGTTTGCAGTTTTAGCAATGAGTCATGCTTGGTAGCAGGAAATTTGCAATTTCGCAACAAAAGATACTGGTTTCTATTTAACGTGCAGACCACGTTATCTCATTATAAGGTCATTTGCTTCATAAATGACCGATTACAATATATTCAATTCAGTTAATGGTTAATTAAGTGAATAGCACTGAATATTCAACCCTTTCGCAATATCAAAATTCCCGTACCCTTAATGAAAACTATACCCAAGAATGTAGATTAAATTTTCAGTTTCGGGTCGCTTTGAAACTAAGCGCATACAGCTATCAATTAGGGAGTA
The DNA here is from genome assembly GCA_964023965.1 of Melinopterus prodromus. NCBI lineage: Eukaryota > Metazoa > Arthropoda > Insecta > Coleoptera > Scarabaeidae > Melinopterus > Melinopterus prodromus. Next base: position 14,339,577 of record OZ030397.1, read on the forward strand.
AAGTGGCTGTTGCTCGGAAACATCATTAAATCCTTTAATAGAAATACCCAGTGATATACAGCTCTTTACTAGAACACACTATTATATGTGGAATTTGGTATCCATGGGTGGAGTACGTACACTAGTTCACAGTGCGGGACCCATTTTACCAATTAGGCACAAATTGAAGTCACCTCGGTACATCCAGTGGAAATCAGGTCAATCGATGCCGCATTACTGGTTCTTACCTGAAGTTTCAAGATGTTTTCTGGTAAGCCGAGTTATCCGAAGTTATTTATTTAACTGTTACCGTTGAAAAGAGGATATCTCAATTCTTCAGGTCCGGATTACTTTTGTTATATCGAGTTCTATTGTTATGAAATTTGTTATCTGAAAACAGCACAAAGCCAAAGATATAAAATATATCGTACGTATATAGTTTACTGAACTAGCGAAGATTATATGTCGCCAACAGTAGGTACTGTAATTGTAAATGTACTACAACAATGGGTTTACCCAATGTTGTATTATGTCCTTTTGTATTGTCACTTTACATTGAAATTCTGGGTAATGGTAATTCTATCTGTATTATAAAGTTTATTCTGAGTTGATGCATATCCAAACAATTCGAGAGTATAATACATAGGTATTCAATATTCATATGTTTGGATCCAGTTTAACCAAAATTACGCAGTACCTAGACAAATTCAGTTGACACAACTTTCAGTTAGATGTTTTGAAATCGTTTGACATCCGAAGTACATTCATCATGCACTATCTTCGCAATTTAACATGTATGCAGTGAGTAATGAGTATGGAAATAATAGACCCATAGAATTGAGAATTACCATCGTAGTAACGTAAGGTGGCAAAGTTTATTTAAACTAAACGGATAAAAAATAACAGAACTCTTAAATAGAACTAAACTAAATGTTTAAACAACAAATTAAAATAAATTTATACAGTCAGCGCGTAAAGTATGGAAACATGACAAGGTCTCAAGAACGGTTTGCTATTTTAAAAAATCCTCGAACACGTCAATTTATAATTATCAAAATACACCTTATGGTACCAAATTAATTTTTTTACCTTCAATTGTTTTTAACAGATGACGGCATCGACATTTTTTTTTAAATGGCAACCCTATATTTTTTTAATGAATTTGACAGATATTTTAATTGTCTTAATGGTAGCATAACATTTTTATGGCCTTACATAGGAAAATTTTCGAGAAAAAGACAATTGAAGGTTATGAAATAAAAGTGACAAAATCTCAGGAACGGCCTCGACCGAATTTAACGAAATTGAGCTGTTATTATTTTTTGTTATCGATTTTTTCTTAAATTTTTAGACCTAAGTAATAAAGGTTTTTGTTAATTTCAAGATGTTTTTGATATAATACTATAACAAGCGTAGTAACATTGAATAGGCAATTAAAGACTGTAACAGAAAATGTCAAAATATACAGGTGTTCCATTTAAAATTCAAGTTTGAGGTTATATCTCAGAAACTGTAAACGTCGCATCAACGATAATAACGCAAGTGACTTCACATGGTTACAAAATACTTAATTCCAAAATTTCGTTAAATTTGGACGAGCCGTTACGGAGATTTTGTTATGTTTCCATACTTTACGCGCTCACTGTATGTATGTGGGCAAATATTCAGTTTCAAAGTTCAGGAGTTCTAATTAATTACTGAAAACTAAACATGATGCATTTTATAAAATAACTGATGTGGCCAGGCACATTTGATCGAGATCGGTTGTGTCAGCATTAAAATAAAACTAGGTAGCCAGGATTTGACAGATATTTTGATTATATTGACAGTAGGTATTGTTAAAACATCAGCTTTGGACACTATTTAGTCTACTATTATTCCATATGATTCATTCCATCCCCTTTTCCACCGTCTTGGTTTATTTAGTTTTTATTACAGAAGAGCCCTAACTTATCACATATCCCATAACAACGGAATTTCCGAACAAAAAGTTATAAAAACCTTACCGTATCATATAATTTCCCCATTCAAACTATTAATAAACTGGTTCATAAAGTTAATATTAAATTAGATCTCCTATACGTCAAGGAGACCAGTATTCAACCTAATCTTATTTACAAACCTTTTTCTTACAACCATTCCTATGTCTTTTCAAAATGTTAAAACCATTTAACATTTTACCTGCGTTCAAATCCAATACACAATTGTTCAATTTACTTTGTAAACAGCGGAAACTCATTACACAAACCCTTTGTGAGAGTGGTGTGTACTCGGTGTCATGTAGAAATTGCAATTCCATCTATGTTGATCAAACTGGTAGATCTTTAGCAAAGCGAATCAAAGAGCATAATAATCGTTACACATCAAATTTGTACCAACACAAAATTCAGACTGATCATATCATTGATTATAGCAACATTAAATTAATCCATAAACGTCAAAAGGGCTACCGTCTTCATTTACTTAAAGAATTGGAAATAATCCGTCACGAAAAATCCAGATTAACCAAAGTTACGGAATACCCAGACATATTCACTTGACACATCTTTCAGTTTGATGTTTTGACATTGTATGACATCTGAAGTAAATTTATGCCCTACATCGATATTTAACATGTGTATTTACCTGCTGGGGGTTCACTTGACACATCTTTCAGTTTGATGTTTTGACATTGTATGACATCTGAAGTAAATTTATGCCCTACATCGATATTTAACATGTGTATTTACCTGCTGGGGGTGAGTATGGAAATAATAGACCCATAGAATTAAGTAATACCGTCGTGGTAACGTAACCCAAAACCTCCCACCGTTTTTAGTCTTATAAAACTGCAAAAGGAAGATAAAAGCATTCGACCCATCGTCACCAATAACACTACCCCCACAGGAAAACTCGATAGATGCCATTACCAAATTATAGGTCTTTTCTTAGTGGATCTTAGATAGAAAATAAGACTTACTTAAATTGGAGTATTATAAGTAGCTTTTTGTAGATAGTGTCGTCAATATGGTTGTTGTTCTTTAACTCCACTATGAGCTTATTAGTTTTCCTTTGTAACACCTGTAAAGGGTCGTTATTGACCAACTGATAAGTGTGGGTGTCGTTTAACATATCTAAACCGTTACCAATGTAAGTGTCCCTATCCATCAGAACAGTAACCGAGCCTTTGTCAGCATTAGTTACCATTATATTTTTATTCTGTCGGAGAAAAGATTGAGTGTTCTTGTATAAATGTACCACATCATGGCCACTGATAACACTGTAAATTTCAAAAATGATATTGAGAACTTGAGCAACATATATTCGTACATTAGCCAGACTGTGGACGAGTGGTAGCGCGCTTGGCTATCAGTCTGGAGGACGTGGGTTCGAATCCCACGGCCTGCTTTCAGAGTAAAGGCTTTTCTGTGGTTTACCTTTACTCCACGGCGAATGCTGAAAGCCAAAGAACTTAAGATATGCCACAGACGCGGGCCATAATAATGATAATTCGGGCCTGCCGATGCCCCCGTAGTGGCGAAAGCTGTTTCGAAACTTGTTTTTTGATTGGAGTTTTAGGGTTGTTACTTGAAGTTTGTCACTTCTCATTACCTTTCAATTTATTTTCGATTATTTACATGTATTTATTGAATTGTTGGCACAGTCTTGTCCCTTTTTTGTTGTCTTTAACACATCCAAGCGCATCCATGTTGATTTGTGACAGTCATGGTTGTGAAGGTCGTGTATACAGCCGTATTGTACTCGTGTGTTAATGTGTTCTCCATGTAGTTTTAAATAATTAACCTCAAACCACATGGACCGTCTGTCGCCCTATTTTCGCCGTTTCAATTAGCTCATTTGTAAGTACTTTTATAATTGTATAGTTGTTAAATTTCTCTTGTGGTTCGTTTTGTAATTGTATTTTACTTATTGTAGTGTTTTGCCTGTAGAAGAAGCAAATAAAGATTCGAAGAATACTTCATTTAGATTTTTTGTTAAATGGAAATAAAACCAAATTGATCCTTTGCTAATTATTTATTTTAATAGGTACCGGTTTCAATCATCGTGTGATCATCATCAGACTAAATCTACAACGCAAAAAATTGCAATTAAAAAAATGCTTCCTGTGATGAAGCAGTTAAGGACAAAACAACATTTTAAAAAATATAGCCATTGAGTTAAACAGTAAAATAGTCAAACATAACTTACGGTCAAATTAGTGAAGAAATAAATTAAGAAAACGTGAGGAACATCGACGACGAGACATGTGTTCAAATTGGAGAGCGAACGGAAATGAAAATAGGAAAACATGACGAACACGTCTGTATGCAACCAAGATCGCAAATGAGGTCACATGTATATAAATGCACGTTACAGGTTTCTACTTCGTCTCACACAGGCCGGAATGGAAGATGTACTTGAAAAGTGGATAGTGAGGGAAATTAATTTGATCATTAAGCAAATTTACATGTTTGTTACATTTTAGTTTTTCTATTTCGTATTGTTCAAGTAAATCAAGTGTGTAACCTTTTTTACATCTATGCAAAAGTTTGAAGCTTTTGTAATCCAAATTATGACCTGTTTCAAGTTTGTGTTTAAATAAATTTGAAGAATTTCTAGTTTTATGTTCATTGATTCTTTGTGAAATTTTCCTTCCAGTCTGGCCAATGTAAGACGAAGAACAATTATATTGTTCATTGTTGTTCATTTAGATTGTTCCAATCTTTAAGCTACTTTCTTATAAACATCTCATAAACACTTGGAGTGGGCTCTGCGTCAGAATGGATACACCAAGTCTGACATACGGGGTGTCACACAGAGAAAACCGCCAATCTCAGAGGAGCGGCAAGAGTCAAAGGGGTTCGCTTGTTTACCATACGTAAGTGGGGTATCGGTAAGAATAGGTAGAATACTGAAGAAATTGGGTATCACGGTAAGGTACAGAGCGCCAGCAAAGGTAAAGGATCTTTTGCCTAACCCAAAGGATATCACACCACTCCTGAAGAACGAAGGGGTATACAAGATAACATGTGAGTGTGGAACATGCTATGTAGGACAGACAGGACGAAGTATCGAATGTAGAGTCAAGGAGCACAGTAGAGACACCCGGCTACACAAGATTCAACAGTCCGCTGTTGCTCAACAGTGCCACGAGTCGGGACACACAATGGATTTCGATGACGCGAAGATGTTGGCAAGGGTAGGTAATTATCATCGAAGGCTTATTAGAGAAGCCATCGAAATCTACAAACATCCTGACAACATCAATCGCGAGGACGGTACTGATATTAGTAGGGTCTGGAAATCGATCCTAACCCGGTCAGGTGGAAAAGCACATGGGAGCGGTTCTCCAGATGTGCGCAGTGAGGTGTAAATTTAGGTATATGAGGGAGATTGTCTTGGTAGGACTTCAGTATTCAATTAGCTTTGAAGAAGCGAGCAACATGGTTCGCGAAACGTCAGCATTAAGAAATCTTGACGCACGGCATATAACCCGGAAGCAGTATATTTTCTAAATTATCCTGGCCGTGAAAGCCTACGTACTTACTTATAAGCTACTTTCATTATTCAATAATAAACCCTCACGAGCACTGTACAGTTTGAATTGTTGGACCAATAGGGGACTGCCAGAACAGTCCTGAAGTTATGAAGAACCAGCCTCTTAAAAAATATAACATAATGTATCTTTGAAAAACGCCTCTAAGATGGGCAACTCCATAACCAACAATACATATCAGCCTGACAGATTGACTAAAAATTGCATATATGAAATAACTTCCTTAAAGTGACAAACAAAATATCGGACAAACGGGCCGAAACATTGGAAGTAGATTTTGGGAACACACATAACCGTGACTCATGTTTACAAGCACGTCCAAGACACTAATCACAAAATAGATATTGCCAACTTAAGACTCTATGAAATTACAAATAAAAAAACAAAAAAGCTGAATATTTATGAAGAATTCCAGATATTCAAACGACGTATAAGAACACCAGACCTGTTACTAAATCAAGCTATTGAAATTAACCCCAATAGGTTGTTTAAAATACCCGCCAATGAGACTGCACCAACTCGCGTTTAGGTTAAGACGCAAATTACTGGCGACATGTACAGCAACGTACAATGAGATGTTAATCTTGAATAACTGATCTTGAATATGTGCAAGTGACTAATAACGAGAAATCAGCTGTAAACGCACAACTTCATACACCACATGTTTCTATGACAGCAAAAGTGACGGCAATTTGTTTGTCCGACGTTTTCATCATGTTTTCATTTTATAATTGTTCATCTTGCACTCATACATTGTACCATACTAATTCCCAAATTGCTTTTGCTGCAAGGCCTGAGGACGAAACGAATGTTTCCAAACATGTAGCCTAATAGTTCAATAAGTAACATCAGATACACACTCCTTGATTTTTATTAAGATGAAAAATCACCTCATCTTATTTTGCTAAATGACCAGAAGAAATTTAATTACAAACCGTTCTTCACTTATTTTTAGTTATTTGATTCGCCTTTGTTTTTTCGATCACTTTTCTCTGGTTTCTCTGTTAAGTGTTGTTTCTATTCCTTACATTTTATATTAGCTACCATACTGTTTCCAAATTCTAGATTTAGTACTTTTCTACTATCATTCTTGTCTTACACATGCACCGTTGCCAACTCACCTGCACGGCTGCAGTTTTATTTGCTTGCTTTTCAGTTTTGACCAGCATGCGAGCCACATGCTTATTGTTTTTCGTGTCCGCGTCTAAAACGTGGATGTTGTCCGTCACTTGAGATCCCACTGATACTTTAATTTTACACGGCATTTTGCTTAATACTAAACGTAATTCATTGTTTTCTTGTTATTCATTGCATGTTTAACATTATATATCCTTTGACAGGTCTCTACCTTGTTTCGTGTATTTTTGAAGTTTTATTTGATGTTAGTGCTATTATTTCTGATGTGGATTTTTTATTATCTGACTGTGAGCTTAATCTTATTTGCTGTTCTTAGTTTTTCTTATATCTTTCCTATTGTAGAATATACTACTGATGATGACAGTGAACTGTTGAAACTGGTATAGTAAACTAAACTAAATCGCAAAGAAAAGAGAGGCCTTTTATTTATATAAATATTGAAAATATAAATCATATAAAGAAAAAAATATAACATTGTGACTTCTCGCTGTCGACACACAATTGTACTTTATTGACATACAAACGGGACATTGAGTGAATATGTGTTTGCTTGGCCTAGTTCACACACAATCTGGTATAATTTAATTATGAGTGACTGGACCAATCGACTTTCCCTCCAATTTTTTGTTGCTTATCACGGTGAGCTCATTCTGTGGGAACCAAAACACGCCAACCACAAGGATAGAAAGAAAGTGATCGATGCATGGATTCGCTTAAGTGAATTATTGACAAATTCGATGCCAATACATTGTATTAAAAAAGAAAAAGGATTCTTTTATGGCCACTTTCAGAGTCCACTTAAGAAGAAAAATGCATCGATTAGCACTGGAGCAGGCGTGGATGATGTTTACACTCCAATATGCAGCGACGTCCATTCTATCTCCCCACAGATGAACACTGAATGCAAGGGCCGAACCCCGAGAATCTGGAAGGCCTTCTTTGCACGCTATGCCTCACCCAGACTCGCCGAACGTTTCACCGATTTATTCGGGCTGAGTGTGGAGCTAGCATAAAAGGTGTATTGGTGCTTCCATGAAAGAAACAACGGAAAATGCAATAGATTCAGAAATAATCCGAATCAGAAGAACGAAAAATAGAATTTATCAGAACGAAGTTGTGCAAGAATCCTGTATACCAGATGAAAAACGACTTAAAAAACGATTCTTAAAAACGAATTATACAAGATTGTAAAGAAAAATACCGACAAAAGGCATCAATATACGTCTGCCTGGTATGGTTGTTTTCAACAATATTTATCATAAAATCAAAGTACAGATGTCAACTCACAAATGAGATGATAGTTCACTAACAGGAATCGCCTGGACAACAAAACGGAATGTCAAAAATCATATTGTCTTAAACTTTGTATATACATACATATATTATTTTGGCAGTAGTTATTTAATCAAAGAATGTAAAGAATTTGGTACTTAAGAATGGAGGATATAACAAGTATGTAAAAATTGCACTTTTATAGTTATTATTTATATATAACACACAAACAATCAATTTGTTTGGAAAAAAGAAAATTTGTCATCGCAGCCTTACCATTATTCTGGACTGTGCTATACCGAACAAAAAGGTTGGGAATCCCTGCAGTAGACTCACGTTTTCCAAATATTTTGTTCTTTAACATAAGGTTTAATTTAGACGAATTTTTGGCCTGCTTCCTGGATATTCCAGGGTAACAAAGAGAAAACGAAAGCTGGGTTAAACGTCGCACTAGAAGTATAACTTGCAGAAACTAACCATTGCATAAACAGGTAAAACTCTAAAAACAAAGCAACGGAGACAGCAAAAGCGGTGTATTTGGAAGCCCAGGAAATCATAATTATTTTTACAAAAGGTAACTATAATATGCTTTATTACATTGTCTGTAACTTTTGAAGTTTTTTTATGTTTGTCTAACCACGTATAATTTATTGTTACACACCTAATACATGCTTCAACACCGAAAACACATTTCTTTACGTTTTGTTGTGTAATATTAACATTAAGTCTAACATTTCTTATATATAAAAGAACATACGTCAACAGTAAGCGCAATTTCTCTCATGCAGTTTGATCCCCATTTTCAAAAACCCTCGAGCCTTATACCCAACATAAAGAGAGTTTAAAGAGCCGATTCCTCGTTCAGTAATTGACTCTTGGGAATACATATCGCGCGTCCTCTACGAGAATATATTCCAAATCAGCACCTCCTCGGGGCGAATATCGGATTTACTCTAGCTCATATGCCCAGGAACGGCAACAAAAGGAATAATACAAATTTCCAACTGTTATCTCTAAAAATATAACCCCGAACCCGTTACATCAAGACCACGTCCCGTCCTCGTGAAATAGATATTATTCCTAACCCGAAACGCCGTGTTAATGTTAAATTAGCCGTGGCATCGTGAAAACTATTCACCCTATCTATCCACCGCCACCACCAATAATACCGTATTTCACTTCACGCGTACGCTGTTTTCATATAGTTTGCATAAGTTCTCTGAAATCGCTTGATGCGCCGACGTAACCGCGCGTTAGAGAAGCGGGCGAGTGCCGTACCGTATCTATGTAAATGAAATTACATACGCGTATGACGTTAGCGCTCCGGGATAATGTCATCGGTAAGTATTTGTAAATGATGTATCAAACGACCACCCCCATATGTAGCGTGGTACGTGCTTACATTGAACTGTGTAGTATTTTCAAGCTGGATTCAATAAGCAAAGATGCTTGCGGAATTTTGTGCCGTTAAGCTACGGATACATTATTCACACGTGACGAGTTAACACATGTACATGCACAGTTCTATAAGGTTAAAAAAAAGTTTGCCTAGTTTTTGAAACTAACTCTAAAGGAAATGGAGAACCACCCATTTCTAAACTCGTTTTTGAAGGCGTTTGCAATGTGATTAACTGGTTAGACGGCTTGAAACAATGTCATATTCAACAGATACCAAAAACGGAAATGAACAGCACGATGTACACTCGTGGAATTAAGTATGTTCTGATCCGTATTTCAGCAGTGTGTCGATGTTACATCCATGTACGAGTTTTTTGTTACTCTAGTCGGCCGGTCGGCCGCTAAGGGCAAAAAATTGTCCGGTTACGCTGCATACTCGTATATCGGAAATTTATTATTTGAGAAACCTGGTTCGAATGCTTTGAATTGGTTTATAATGATTTATATATTTCTATTTATTAGCCTAATGTGTAATAAATTAATGTAATTCCTAAATTAATGTAATTCCTACATTGCAATGTAATTGTGTTGTTATTAAATTTAATTTATTATATAACATAAAATGAAAATCTCATTTCAAGATATTGCATAAAACACAACAAACTATACAAACTTATTGCATCTAATAGCTTTTTCGTTAATAAATACAAAAATCAATTTCTTGTTATGAATATTTTTCCTGAAGGTTATTTCAGAACTAATATGTATTAACATTTATTGACAAAATAGAAATAAATTTACAAAATTAAATTGCTTTAAATTTGTATTTATGGTAATTTGTTACTTGTGATTTACTGGTGTTTTCAAGATATTTAGCAAGTTCATATTTCAACATATTTCATATTGCATATTTCAACGATATTTTGCAGTGTTTAACTTAATAAACAGAAAGGAGTATGTATTTTGTATAGCATGAATGTATCATTACAATTTTTTTATATTATCATTTTGCATTTATTTTACAGCAATGTGTTTCAAATATCTTACAACTGAAAATAATGACAATTATGTAAATCACTAATTTACAAAAATTTATAATAGCTTGTGATAGCAAGCCCTAAATTTTCGACGAATTTCGATGCATTGTAAATATGTAATTTCTTGATTGTTTCCCTTGATTTTACAGGGGCCTTTGCATTTGAAAATGGCAGTTTTGTTTTTTGTTAATAGGTAGTCCATTATGTGCGCGACTCCTATAGTTTATATAGAATAAAATAGTAAAGTAAATGATAAATCTGTACTTATTGAACTGGAACTATATTACAATAAAACTTTTGTAGAGCCCTATGAAACTCATGAAAAATAAAAAGTTTCGATAAATCAGCTATAGTTCCGATAAATTAATTACAATATTCAATAACAAAATGAATTAGGAATAACTGCATTTTATAATTATATATTGTATTATAACGTGCTCAATGTATTTCTCAGAGAAATTATGAAATATTATTTTAAACTACCATAAAGCTTCGTTTTTAAACATAATGAACGACTTGGAAACACCTGGAATGTGACAACGTGCATTGATTTGACATGACTGCTCGAATTTCTTAGGGAATTGAAAAAACTGATCAGTTCATATGAAACTTTTCCTCGGTATGATATTTACTAAAAAATGACAATTACAATTATTTTTATATTTTTACTTAAATTTATATACTTTTTATTGTTGCAATCAATAGGTAGTTTTATGTTATGTTTTCACTTTCGCATTGTATGATTCGTATTTTATTTAATTTTTCTTTGTTTTTTCCAAACGACTGGAACTTCTAAAGCAATTGGAAAAACATAAGTTCATATGAAATATTTTAGTCCTAATGACATTTGCTTTCTAACAACTAATTTTGCGGGGAATAAAGTAGGACATCCTGTATATTTTTTTACGTATAGATTGTTTATGCATACATTTTCCTTTTTTCAAGAATAGAAAAAAAGTAGACCATTATGTGTCTACTTTTTGGCAATAAAACATTCTTCAAATCCAAAGCCACCTGAGATATCAAAACAAATGGAAAAACACGAGTGCGTAGGTATTCTTATAATTTTTAGTCAAAAATTCTTACTGGTAATAGTTAGTTTAATGGAACTTTTATAAACATTCTATAATAATACAAATTTCCAATTAAAATCCCTAACATGATTAACAATTTCTTGATTGTTTCCAATGATATCACAGGGGCCTTTGTATTTTAAAACGGCAGGTTTGTTTTTTTGTTAATAGATAGATCATGATGTGTTCTTTATGATTTAAACTAATTTAATCGCCTAAATGATAAAATGAAAAATAGATAATGTGTTATAATGAACACGTTTATGTATGCTTAAGTAGTTTATAGTAGTTTATAGTATAGGTTAATCATATGGTGACATACAGGCGGGATTTAAATTTTTAAATCAAAAATTACAGCCCAATCTGGATTTGAGTACTTACGTAATTAATATGTGTATTAGATAAAATAAATTTAAATAATGTGTCGTGATATTACGCAATATCTTAATATCAGATTTTCGTATCATGTTTATTAATATTATTATAAAAGTAATTTTATATTTAATTAAATGCACTACTCGTAAACTTAAATGTTGTGGTCATATTACATTTATTACATTGCAATGAAGGTATCACATTAAGGAAAAGATCGGATACGCTCAAAATGAACTAAATTCCGTTACATTACATCCATCGAAAAACCACCTCGTGACGGACAACTTTTTGCGAAGCGGCCGGGCCGAGGGAATATATAACCGAATATATAACCGACATACTATTTTCAAATCCTGCGATAGCGATACGAACATACTTTTTTCCATGACTGTACCTACCCGGAGAACGTGAGTTTAATGATCAAAAAACATTATGTGATGTTTTGCAAAGTAGGGAATGTAGCGCAAAGTGCAGAATGTTGCACCAGGTAATTTTGGTGCTGGAACGAATTTTAGGCCCAGCGCACCCATTCGTAACAAGTTCTCTGTCACTTGCAACACGTGCTTCTGCGGAACTTCGTCTTCGCATATTAGAGATCCAGCAACATCTTCAACCGTTGGACCCTAATATTAAGACAACATTCCAAAATTTAATGTACCACACTACCAGCGATTTGCCGGCCCCTCAACGATACGAAATTATTTTTACAAAAGCGGTAGATCAATTAGCCATGGGGAAGAAGTACTTAGAAGAGCACTCTACCAGCACTAATGCCCATACATTTCTTAATGAGCTGACTGCATTTTAAGATATGACTTTGGGGTTTTTAACTTTTTTCTATGAACATTTATCCACAAACAATGTCAAAATCAATGCTGTTTGGCTCTCCAAGGAATGAAAACAGTGAAACTTTCAAGGATTTAGCGAATGTATTAAATTGTGGCTACTTGAAGAGAGTGTGTAGTTTTAAGGATGCCGTGAAATTAACCTGTTTGGCATCCAATGTGATAAAAAATGACAAAATACCGTTCGAGGAGCTGTTGCCGCGAAGTGTTGCGGAGTTTGTCCTTAAGGATTAGTTATACGTGCGTGATCGGATGATATCTTTTATTTATTTAATTGTCTATTTATTTGTTATGATGCCAGATCATAGCGAGTTGATTCCAATTCTGGTGTTGTATATAAAACGCATATCTAGATAAGTTACACATTGTTGTTAAATTTAAATAAGAACGAGTATTTTGACATGTGAACAGGAAAGGAATTACGGAGTTGACCAAATTGGCCACATGACACCCCCGTATATTTTTCAACACAGCACCTGAGGCACGGCCTGAAGACGAGGTTATTGTACCTCGAAACATGGAGGAAACATGGCATTTTTTTTAACATTATATCCAGTGGAATGGAGAAATTTAACTCAATACCAATTCTGGTTGAGCTGGGGCTCATTTTTGTGCAAGAAATGAAAACGGTGAGACTTTCAAGGACTTACCAAAGTTATTAAACTATCGCTACCTGAAGAGCGTGTGTAGTTTTAAGAATGGCATGAAACTTTCCTGTTTGTCATCAAATGACATTAAAAAGAACAAAATACCGTTTAAGGAGCTGTTGCCGTGAAGTGTTGTGAAGTTTGTCCGTAATCATTAGTTATACTTGCGTGATCCGATGATGTCTACTATTTAATTGATTGTCCTTGTGGCTACATAATTTATATTTGTCACCATCCTGTATAATTTACCTTTTAATTTATGAATTCCTTGTATAATATTTTATAATGTACAGCTTGCATAATAATAAAATGCAATAGACATAATCATTGGTTGTATTGGATGGTAGTGCATATTAGTTAATTACGTCTATGATAATTGATAAATAAAGTGAAATGTTAAATACGAGAAAACTGAGGTAAGTATGTATAAGCAAATAAAGAACTGAAAAAGAAATGGAAAACTACCCAATTTTCCAAGCCGTTGTTGAAGGAGGTTACAGTGTGATTAAATATCTGTTGGTGGAGTATGATGTGAACATCGAGATAAATAGTACCGGGCACGGAGTTTTCGATGACGAACTGGTGACGCCTTTGCATATTGCAGTTTCCCGAGGGTTTCTTGACGTAGTGAAATTGTTGCTGTTCCATGGTGCTCAAGTAAACGCAACAACAGCATTGTATGAAATAACTCGCTGGACCATGGAGCCAACATCGACAAATCAAACTGTTACGGTATCACAAGTCCTATGATCGCTTGCATGTAGGAAATCTCTCCGCGGTAAGCCACCTTCCTTCAGCAATTCCTGATATTGATAAGAAGAGTTTATTAACTGGCAACACCGGTCTTCACGAATGCTGCATGTCAAACTCCCCAGAGAACATCTTCTTAACATTGCTTAAACGTGGTGCTTCTTAAACGATAAAATATAAACGGTGTAACTCCACCAGTTCAAGCACCAACGTTCACTTTTGTGCAAGTAATGATAATGGTTAGACATTTATGGATTTGGCAAAGGCAACTGTTACTACATGAAGAAAGTGTGTAGTGTTAAGAACACCATTGCAGTTCCTTGGTGCCCAAGTAAACGCAGCAACAGTAGTTTATAAGACATCTCCCTTATACATAGCATGTATGAAGAATAGGTTCGATGTTGTTAAATACTTGCTGGACCATGGAGCCAACATGGACGACGGAACCTGTTCTGGGACCACAAGTCTTATGATCGCTTGTAACATAGGAAATTTCCTTTGGTAAGCCACCTTCTTTAAGCCAAGCCGCATGTTAACTGGCAACACAGCCCTACACGTATGCAGCGTGTCAAAATGCCCAGAAAGTGATGACATCATCTTCCCACTTCCTCTAGCGGCTATGATGCCAGATCATAGCGAGTTGATTCTAGTTCTGGTTGATGCTGGGGTTCACTTTTGTGGAAGCAATGAAAACGGTGAGACATTTATAGATTTGGCGAAGATATTAAGCTGTCACTACTTACAGAGAGTGTGTGGTGTTACGGACACAATGAAACATACCTTTTTGGCGTCGAGTGTAATTAAAAAGAACAAAATACCGTTTGAAGAGCTATTGCCACAAAGAATTGTCAATTTTGTCCGTAATCGTTAGTTATATACATTGCCTTATAGATGCATAATTTTTGTTTGTAATTGCTGTTAGATGGATGTAATGCAATGTTGCCAAATTTTGGGCCGTTTTGTTCAGGGACGCCTGTATATATTGTTTTTTAAAAATTAAGAATACGTTGTATAAAATGTAATAATGTATTTCTTGTGTAATAAAAATAAAATATGCAAATTTATTCGTTTCATTGCAATTATTATTACTTTTAATTTTTCATAATAGCATAATAGTTGTTCAGGAAAAAGTAAATGGACAGTTTTAACTTTTTCCGTAATATCTGGTGATCCATGCAAAAATGTTTGAAAAGTAAAAACTGTTCTGAAAAGGACATTTACACAACTTTTGTCCCATTGAACCGATATCATAGCTATTACAGTTTGAGAGATCACCATGTAATCATGTTCCGTGAGACAGCCCGTATAATGGGATTTTATGTCAACGCCCTATGACAAAATCAATTTATTTAGTTTAACGCAAACACATACAAATGCAAAAACTGTCTAACTTGCTGTCTGTCCGATTTTTCAAAACCATATGAAATAAAAAAAATATTAAAATTTCCTTGGCACTCGAGCTACCACCTCTGGTCCACTTCATACGGAATTACCAAAAAATCCTTTGTTTCGTAATGCTGGTGGACACTCGCTATATAACGAAAACGTTGGCCGGGCAAGGGATGTATTGGAGAGAAAAAAGTTACTGGCGTTAAAAGGGTATTTTTGTAACTCGGCAACAACTCGGAAACAATTAGATTGTCAAAAAAATCGTTTGTAAACAGATTATAGCTTGTTAAATTGCCCATAAGAAGCGCTCGGGGCATTTTTTTAATAACTACTCGTTTCATATATATAGACAATCATATAATGTCGAGCATTCCATGCATTATTACGACTTAATACCTCGGCAACTATCAGAGATCGTAAATAGACAATCGGTAATGCAAAAGCTGTATGAAATTTTATGCTGTTTTAACCAAAATTTGCATTGGAAAAGAGATATATGAGAAACAAATGATTTGCCGTTATTTCGGCTGGCTTTTCTTCAAGATGGCGCAGTATATACAACAGAAGAAAAATTTTAAACAACTAGGACATGAATAATGAATAAGGACCGCCGCCCCATAGGCGTCGGCTCGCTGACCCAGCTTTCGCCATACAGCATCCAGTATACGCCACCTAGGAATCATGTAGCTGCCCCCGAGAGTCCGTACTCCAGTTGAAAGAGGCCATGGCTGGCATTTATAAATCCACTAAGTAAGTTTTTGTCTGCACTATGGTACCATCACACGCAGGCTCCCAAGACACAATTAAGACCTCGTTCTAAACAGACCAACCATGGGAGCCCTCCTTTTCTCGGTACTCGTGTTAGTCGGGCTTCCCCGACACCGTTGGACGAGTCGCCGGCGAGGCTCCTTGCGCAAACCTCTACTCAACAGCTGTACACACCGTAGACGGGCGGCCATTCACCCACGGCATAGGAACCATGGTATAGGGTAGCCCCCGGTGGTTCTAGGGGAATACATACACCGAAGAGTTAGTGCAGCCCATAGCCTTGAATTACTTCAAGTACTCGTGTCGGATACCTTCCGGAATCCACGTTTGACTAGTCACCGTCCGGAACGCTAACGCGTTATCCGTACCCATCGAGGTTAGAAAGGTTACCCTTTCATTGGAGGATGGGTGCACCGTCGAGCACGCTTACGCTGAGAACTCTGCCACATGTCATCTCCCTCAGCGGTTCCTCATTCCCCACAAACGTGGGATAGGGTAACTCCACATCAAGAAGAGTATAAACGTTATGTGGGCTATAGCGTCTATCCGCACTTGCCTTAGTCCCTATTGGGATATACTAGATATCAGATCGTTAAGTACTCATGTTGGTACAACTTCCGAAGGCCCCGTTTGGTGAGTCACCGGCGAGCACCAGATGCCCGGTATCCCTCCCTCACGTCTATTACTGCCTTGGTCGCCTTTACTGACTAGGTCAACCAGAAACCTGGAATTGGTTGGACTTGAAACAAGACAGATTTTTATGGTACCGCCTCGTGAGGTCTGCCCAGAAACAACTAGTACAGTGCTCATATTAATTTCACTGTTATATTGAGACAAATACATTTCATACGAAAAAAGTGACGTGATAGAGACTTTCATGTTACACACCACTTGGGCGCCAAAACATATATGTTGAAGAATTATTCAACAAATTTGTAAGGATCGGTATTTCATCTTTGAATAAACTGCAGTTACTTTACCTTGACAAAAATTATGAGGAATTAACGATACTGATATTGGGATCCGTTGTACGTTGTTCCTTCCTTGCTAAACAATGTACCATCCAGTTTTTTAGATGTAATGCACCCTTTGTACAGGAAGCACTCCATAACAAAAATGCGTACCATCTGTCATTACGAATGCTTCTTACACCTCTCAAAGTAAACGCAACTACGGAAGTGTATAAGACAACCCCCTTTACATAGCATGTCTTAAGAATCACCGACGCGAAGTGTTACGGTATCACAAGTCTTATGATCGCTTGTAATATAGGAAATCTCTCGGTGGTAAGCCACCTTCTTTCCGTCAGGCCTGATGGTTATAAGAAGAGTTTATTAACTAGCAACACCGCTCTTCACAAATGCTGGATGTCAAAACCCCCAGTAAGTGAGGACATCTTCTTAACATTCCTGCAATGGAAATAAGATTAGACTTACATACCAAATTTGCTAGCTGGTGATTTCTACTGTTTAACAGCTATGAGACAACGTAATATTCAACAGATACCAAGAAAGGAAATTGACAGCTCTATGTACCAACCGGGAAAACGTTAGTTTGTTGACTAACCCATTCGTAGCAAGTTCTCTGCCACTTGCAACACGTACTACTATGGACCTTTGTCTACGCGTATTAGAGATCCAACAACAACATCTTCAACCGTTGGACCCTAATTTTAAGACGATATTTCAAAATTTAATTTCTTTCACTGACAGCGATTTGCGGGCCCTTCCACGACACCAAATTATTTTATCAAAAGCGGTAGATCAGTTATTCATGGGGAAGGATATAGCTAAGGTATTAAACTGTGGCTACCTGAATGGCGTGTGTAGTTTTAAGAGTGCCATGAAACGTACCTGTCTGGCATCAAATGTCAATAAAAAGTGCAAAATACCGTTTGAGGACCTGTTGCCGCTAAGTGTTGTGAAGTTTGTCTGTAATCATTTGTAATACTTGCGTGATCCGATGATGTCCACTATTTAATTGATGGGCCTTGTGGCTACATAATTTATATTTGTGATTGTTGCTGTAAGTCAAATATTTGATAATTTTGCAAAAGAACATCCTGTATAAAAACTCATTTAATTTATGAATTTCTTACAAAATTACAATATTTTATCATGTACAGCTTGCATAATAATAAAATGAAATATATATAATCATTGGTTTTATTGAATGGAAGTGCATATAAGTCAATAATGTATATGAGAAATAAAGAAAAATTTTAAATAAAAGATAGCTGAGGTAAGTATGTATAACCAAATAAAGAATCCAAAATGGTAATTTAGACCCGGGCTTCTCAAACTGCTTGCGCTGTCCTTCTCCCGCTCTCGGCTGTCTCATAACCTCGCTCCGCTCCAAATGGGTCACAACCCACACTTTGAGAATCTCTGATTTAGATTATACTTTTCTAACTAACTCAAAAAGAAATGGAGAACTACCCAATTTTCCAAGCGGTTTTTGAAGGATGTTACAGTGTGATTAAATATCTGTTGGTGGAGAATGGTGTGAGTAGAGAGGTAAAAAGTACCAGGCACGGAGTGTTTGATGACGAACTGGTGACGTTTTTGCATATTGCAGTTTCTCGAGGGTTTCTTGACGTAGTGATGTTTTTGCTGTTCAATGGTGCCAAAGTAATCGCAGCAACGGAAGTGTATAAGACAATTCCCCTTTACATGACATGTCTGAAGAAGAGGGTAGATATTGTTAAGTGCTTGCTGGACCATGGAGCCAACATCGACGACGCGAACTGTTGAGGGACCGGATGTGTTATGATCGCTTGTAACATAGGAAATTTTTCACTGGTAAGCCACCTTCTTTTCGCCAAGCCTGATGGGTATAAGAAGAGTCTGTTAACTGGTAACGCAGCCAGACACGAATGCTACATGTCAAAATCCCCAGAAAGTGACGACATCATCCTTGCCTTACTCAAACATGATGCTTCTACCAACGCTAAAAACATACTCTGAACTCTGGTGCAAATACAAACGCGCGGGATACTGCGGAAAATACACCACTTCATCTAGCGGCTATGATACCAGATCATAGCGAGTTGATTTAAATTCTGGTTGATGCTGGGGCTCATATGTGTGCAAGGAATGAAAACGGTGAAGCTTTCAAGGATTTAGCGAATGTATTAAATTGTGACTACTTGAAGAGAGTGTGTAGTTTTAAGGAAGCCGTGAAACTGACCTGTTTGGCATCAAATGTGATAAAAAATGACAAAAAGTAAGTGTTGCGGAGTTTGTCCTTAACGATTAGTTATACGTTCGTGATCGGATGATATCTTCTATTTATTTGATTGTCCTTGGGGCTACATAATTTGTATTTGTGATGACAGGGAGAAACTGCATAGTTGTAAAATGTTTGATAATTTTGTAAAAAAATACAAGGATTTAGCGAAGGTACTAAACTGTGGCTACCTGATGAGCGTGTGTACTTTTAAGAATGCCATGCCCTGTTTGGCATCACAAGTCATTAAAAGGACAAAATTCCGTTTGAAGAGCTGTTGCCGCGAAGTGTTGTGAAGTTTGCCCGCAATCATTAGTTATACTTGCGTGACCCGATGATGAATACTATTTAATTAATTGCCCTTGTGGCTACATAATTTATATTAGTGATTGTTGCTGTAAGGTGGAGAAACTGCATTGTTCTCAAATGTTTGATAATTTTTCAAAAGAACAGCCTGTATAAAAAGCCTTTTAATTTATGAATTCCTTGTATAATATTTAATAATGTACAGCTTGCATAATAATAAAATGAAATATACATAATAATTGGTTTTAATGGTTGAGAAATAAAGTGAAATTTAAAATAAAAGAAAGCTGAGGTAAGTATGTTTAACCAAATAAAGAATCTGTATATGGTAATTTAGATTATAGTTTTCTAACGAACTGAACAAGAAATGGAGAACTACCCAATTTTCCAAGCCGTTTTTTAAGGAGGTTACAGTGCGATTTAATATCTGTTGTTGGAGTATGATGTGAACATCGAGGTAAAAAGTACCGGGCACTGAGTTTTCGATGACGAACTGATGACGCCTTTGCATTTGCAATTTTCAGAGGGTTTCTTGACGTGGTGAACTTGTTGTTGGTCCAGACAGTCCAAGTAAACAGCGGAAATGTATAAGACAACTCCCTTTTACTTGGCATATCTGAGGAATAGGGTAGACATTGTTAAATGCTTGCTGGACCATGGAGCCGACATCAACGATGACGAACTGATGACGCCTTTGCATTTGCAATTTTCAGAGGGTTTCTTGACGTGGTGAACTTGTTGTTGGTCCAGACAGTCCAAGTAAACAGCGGAAATGTATAAGACAACTCCCCTTTACTTGGCATATCTGAGGAATAGGGTAGACATTGTTAAATGCTTGCTGGACCATGGAGCCGACATCAACGACGCGGACAGTGGCGGTGCCAAGTTTTATGATCGCTTGTAATATAGGACATCTCTCCGTGTTAAGCCACTGTCCTTCCGCCAAACCTGATGTTCATAATAACATAACCAGAAACATAACTAGCACAACCGCTGTTCACGAATGCTGCATGTCGAAATCCCCTGTAAGTGAGGACATCTTTATTGCGTTGCTTAAGCATGGTGCTTCTATCAACACTAAAAACATATACGGAGTAACTCCACCGCTTCAACCAGCATTGCAAGATAACTTAGCTTTACTTGCCAAATTTGAGTATTCGGTGCATGCATCACGCTGTGGGATAATGAGGTTGTAGCTGGAGATTTCTACTGGTTAGCCGCCTTGAAACAACGTGATATTCAACAGTTACCAAAAAAGGAAATGGACCGCTCTATGTACCTACCAAGAGAACGTGAGCTAAGTGATAAAACATTACGTGAAGTTTCGTAAAGTAGAGAACTTATGTTGCACTAGGCGATTCTGGTACTGGAAAGTATTTTAGGCCCAGCTTACCCATTCGTAACAAGTTCTCTGCCACTTGCAATACGTGCTATTATGGAACTTCGTGTTCACGTATTACAGATCCAGCAACAACATTTTCCCGTTGGACCCTAATATAAATACGACATTTCAAAATTTAATGTATCACAGCGACAGCGATTTGCCGGCCCTTCAACGATATTAAATAATTTTTTCAAAAGCGGTAGATCAGTTATCCATGGGGAAGAGGTACATAGAAGAGCACTCTAACAGCACTAATGCTCCTTAATGCTTGACTGCATTTTTAGACATGATTTTGTGTTTCTTATCTACTTTTGATGAACACTTATCAACAAGTGATGTTAAAATCAAGTTGGTCCAGTAATTGGACTTGAGAGTTGTATTCGGATATGCATCTCTTCATTTACTCTCTTAAGTGCTAAGGACCACAAATTTATTCGTTTCGCTGCAATAATTACTACTTAATTGCGCACATGAGAAGTAAAGTGAAATTTCAAACAATAACAAGGTGGTGTAGGTATGTATAACCAAATATATAATATAAAATGGTAATTTGGATGTGTATACCTTGAACGAATCCAAGAATAATATTCTAATAGGGCCGATCACTAATGCTGCTTAACTACCAAACATAAATATATCAAACACATAATGGAATCAACTAAATATACAGAGTGATTTAATTTAGTATGGTGCAATACCATTACACTACAGCTGCACCGATAGATAGA
The DNA here is from genome assembly GCA_964023965.1 of Melinopterus prodromus. Lineage (NCBI taxonomy): Eukaryota > Metazoa > Arthropoda > Insecta > Coleoptera > Scarabaeidae > Melinopterus > Melinopterus prodromus. The sequence goes on from OZ030397.1 coordinate 14,361,429, forward strand.
GAGAATAGAATAGAGAGATAAGGTGGCGTGAGATATCATAGGAAAACTTTTTGCAGAAAGTCGAAGAGATCTCCAATATTGCGATTGGTATATGTTATAGGCAAAACTGGGAGAGCTGAAGGTGATTCATCGCTTAAAATCGTATGAACCAAGTTATGAACGTACCGCGTGAATAGATTGTTAGCTGTGTATATTAAGTTGCCTACTAGGTAGTTCGTTCATGATTAATATTTAATTATTAAAAATACTGTCATTTAATTGTGATAATTGTCCTATCTAATTTATATATCCATCATTAGCATGTTTAACAGAAGCAAAGTGAAAACATACCAACGAAAACATCTTGTTCACATCACACGTTCGCGGTCGAATTGGAGGTTAGGTTGCTACCGTTGTCATTCGTTCTTATGGTTCTAAGAACAGACGTACTTTTTTGTCTTGCCCATTTAAATTATACAGCAGACGTATGAAAAGTATGCTATTTCGTTTTAACACGCGTCAATATTTAGAAATATTCTGTAACGTATGTCTAAAATAACAGCTGAAATCTATGAGTAATCTTCAGCTCTCCCAGTTTTGCCTATAACTACAATCTCACGCAATTCCTCACCGGCCACGGCTTTTTTGCTTCCTACCTATACAAAATGGGAAAAATCGGAAATGCGGCCTGTCAGTACGACGATTCCATCACAGACGACGTCAATCACACATTCTTCGAATGCGAAAGATGGATAGATAAAAGGCAACAACTGTTAGCTGATATAGGCGAGATTAGCTCCGAGCTTAGCCCTCAGCTTGAGCAGAAACACAGAGGAAGTATTTTTTTATTTAACCCCAAGTGTGTGTAAAAGGTTGTAATAATGATATCTAATTTTGGTTCAGTCCTGAAGTTCACAATATCACCATTGTTTGTTCACCTCGAAAAGCTATAATCTTTTGAAATTTTCTTCTCTCAATTTTTTTCCCCAAAAGCGTTATTTCCCGCGAGTGACATGTAGCCATCTTGCAAATATTCTTGCATGGTCACCTGAAAGGGACGTATCCCTTTGGGATGGTAATAAAATTATCTTACATGTTATTCTTTCAACAACCAAAACGTTCAACGGACGGTTTATCGCTGCATCAGTCCTAGAATGGACAGTGACGGCAGCGTTACCCAAAGTCAAACTATTTATATAGCCAATACCGTGCACATAAGAATCACTTGGACTCTCACAGAATCGGATGGGGAACAAAGACAATAGGACCGTTCAAGTCAGGTGAGAAGTTGTTCGCAAAATGCAACAAAGTATTTTGTTGATAACCACAGGTCTTGCAACAGCTCTTACCCAAACATCCCTATGGCCACCCAAACGATTTCTCGTTTCATGAGTTTTAAGTGCCAAATAGGCTTCGATAGAATCAAAGGAGTTTCAAAAGAGGGTTTCAATTGTCTTAACGCATTATAACCACCAGCGAAATTATCGATAAAATTATTGAGGCTATTACAGAATAATGGTTGCTAGAACTCATTCCTCCTAGTATCTTTCTACTAACGAATTCCAAAGCACTGGTAATTAGCAATAATAATAATAATAATAATGTATATATTTGTCGTTAGGTCTGTTACAGACATGGACAATTGTCATAAAATATTACAATGTAACACAACCACAAACCGAGAAAGATAATGAAGGTACTATAGAAAGCACATAACACAGAACATTTAATCTAACGACTTCGCGAACCTGCCTCAGTCAAATACTCGTCAATGGTGTAAAATGCTCCAGTAATCAAGTATTATTTTAGTTTTAGTTTGAATTGGTTAGTGGTAGCTGCGTTTCTTATGTCGGATGGGACTACATTAAATATCTTTACCATCATGTAGTATGGTCCCTTCTCAAACACAGTTAATGTGTGTCTCGGGCAGACCAAGAGAGAAGCGTTACGTGTCTGCATTGATAAAGAGATGTCACTATTTCTCACAAACTTGGTCATATTGGCTCTGCAGAACGACAATAGACGGTACACATATAGCCATGGCAAAGTCAGTATTTTATTCACCCTAAAATGCGTCCTGCACGGCTCTCGATAAGAGAGACCCAACATACACCGGAGAAACCTTTTTTGCAGCCGGAAAACAGAAATAATGTTAGGCGAGGAACCCCCCGGCACAATTCCATAGCTTATGATGGATTCAAGACTAGCGATATAGTAAGTCCTGAGAGAGACGAAGTCAACTATCCCCCTCAACTTATAAAACGAATAATACACAACATTAAGCCTCCTTTGGAGGGACTGCACATGAAGATCCCACTTTAAATTGCCCTGCAAGTGGACACCTAGAAACTTTACTCTACTACTAACCGGCAGCGAGCCATCACCTGTCGCAACAAATGCACTGCACCAATCAGTCAGTCTACCCACAGCATCGGCAGTCATGGCAGAAAGACCGGCCAAAGTGTCGCTCCTAATGATCAGCGTAGTATCATCGGCAAACTGATAAAATTGCCCACTTGGAAAAACATCAGCCATATCGTTCATATACATTAGGAACATTGGCGGACCCAAAATGGACCCCTGTGGCACGCCAGCCGAAGAAGTAGACACACGAGTAGTCATTGAGTCATTGACTCACACACACACATGCTGCTGTCTCCCATCGAGCCGTGCTAGAGTCAGAGCTCTTCGAGATAAACAGCCAGCTAAATAATTTATTTTATCCAGGGCTGATAATGTATCATTATCATGGATTAACGAACAAAGTTAACGAAACATTAGTAAAATATTGGCCACTCTGTAAAATTAGCCCAGAAAGTGGTTAATTTTTTGTTTTTGCTGTCCGTCTAGCTAACTTTCAGCCGCATGTCAATGTTTCGTCGTCGTTCGCACGTAGCACACGTGCTTCATTTTTCATGTTTTTAATTACCTGACCGTAAGTTATCTGCTAAATTATTGTTTATTTATTTTCTTACCACTGTTTTCTATTTGTAGATTTAGGCTGATGATGTTTTAAATAACGAAACCGGTACCTAAGAAATTAATTTACTATACTTGGAAAAGAGGCTTTTTTTGAGAATAATTATTTTATATAACCTTTGTCGACATGGATACTATCTATATAACTATTTTTTTGTCAATGGAGAAATATTTTTACGGGTCCAGTCACTGGTTGAGAATCAGAGTTCATAATTTTATGATTTGCCTTTAATTGCTCGGCTATAGATGATAGTACGTGACAGTATATTTCATCAAATGCCTCTAAAAACTTAAAGTCCAGCGTGTAATAGGCATCTAATTCCAGATTCGTTTAATTTTTTGAAACAATTATATTTGTAACGGTCATGTTTCCTCCAAGAGTGCCAATCGTATACCTCAAAATGTTTGGCTTAGTTGGGGTCCACAATCGTAAAGATTTTGCAAACGAGTAAAATTATCGCTGATCTACAAAAGTTTGTGAGTGCTTCTACAATTTTTCGTCTATTATGAAAAAAATAAAAGACGAAAGAACTAAACAAAGGACACTTAAAACAACTTAAAACATCAACTCAATAATAATAACTAACAAAATAAAATTTCCTAAGAACCAAAACAAAAAATTCCAAACGAAAAACGCTAAAGGAAACCAAATCCACACAATTATACCATTAATTTCTCCAGTCTGATTCTCCAGTCCGCTAACAGAACTTCTAGCAAATGGCCCAACGATTGACAGATAGGTGATCGCTGCATCAAGCCCAGAATGGACAGTGACGGCAGCGTTACTGAAAATCTATCTATTTGAACAGCCAATACTGTTGACATAAGAATCACTTCGACGTAATTTTAACTTTAAAGTTTCCGCGCAGGAAAGAAGTTTCCCTTGAGGTTGCACAGGCAAGCTCCCATCGGTCGACAGTTTGCTTCCGTCAGAAACAGTAGGAGCGTTCAAGTCAGGTGAGAAGTGTTTTTGCAAAATACAATAAAGTATGGTGTTGATAATCACCCAGATAACAATCGTGCGAGTCACGCTATACGCATGGCTTGATACGCAGCCTATGTAGTAAAAACGCAGGAAAATATCTACGTCGTGTTGATTTCGTATATCGTATGCAAGCAATGCGTACGCTACCCGCTGAAAAACTACGCACAAAATGACGCTCCGATGACTGCATGTTGCAGTATGTATTTGATTTGTTTTGATTCCGTTTGACGACTTATTTACAATTACAGTTATAATTATAGCAGTTAAACCTCCATATAAGTGAACATGACTACATGACCGTATTTTTCAAATTAAAACCTAACAAATTTATGAATGCGTTTCTTCGTATTCCCAATCGTATTCCCAAAAGTCGTGTGGCCACACTGCGACTTTGCACATGCGCGACTGGTAATCGTACATGCCGTTTACCGGTATACGAGACCCACGCCTGGCCATTCTGCCATCTTGTTTTGGAACTGTTCAAGCAACGTGTGTTTTAGTTATGTGGTTACGTGTTTATTATTGAAATTTTATTATTAGTTAGGTTAAATTTTTTTCCGCACGTAAGTATTTAAGATTGAAATGCTGGAGGTCATAAGGACAACGATACAGCGGTAGAGGAATAGCCAAAAGAAAAGCAAAGAAACCGATAAAGAGGATGGGAATGATGTCACACAAACAACTCCGAACATCTGACAGATGACGCAGACAAAATAGACTCAGAAGATGAAGTTCTGGCGAGAATCCAGCAATTGAAACAATACGCCACATATCGTTCGGAAATAAGCGATGAGGCGGACGATGAAATAGATGAAGATGGAATAGTTTAAAAATATTACAAAATGTATGTTATTGTTCCCATAATAAATGTTATACATAATAAAAATGTTCTATATAATAAAAAATACTTAAAAGTTGTCTTGTACTCCTTCATTTATCTACCTATATAAGTTTTTAAAAAAATCAGTAAGTATATATATAGAAAACCTATATAAATTCATCAAAATTTGCGATTATTTGACGGCACGATGCACGAAGTTGTTGCTGCCATGCTGCGTTGCACACTACTTTTTATCCGCGTCCGCGTGCCTCGTTTAGCATTATGCCTGAAATTTTCTAGCGTTTGGGTACCGTATACCACGCCCTTGCCGGCTTACTGACTCGCAATCCCGGACGCATCGCCCGGCTTGCGTGCATGCACGAAATGATGGAATGATGCAATTGTGCTGACATTTTGCGGTTATGTTTGTTATCTGGGCACAAGTCTTGCAACAACTCTTACCCCAACATCCCTAAGGCCACCCAAATAGATTAGACATAATAACTTTCTCTTTACCAATAGACGTCGTTCGTAAAGGAATAATTCTAAAAACGCCGCGTACTTCGGTAATGCATGCGCTTTCGAACCACAAGCTCCCATCGTAAGATGCTTTGGACAACAAAAGAATGTTTCGGATTGGATGTATATTGTACCGTTGAATTGTAGATGAATTGCAGCGTTCATAAATTTTGCTTGCTCCTGAATGAAAGCCAAAATATCCTTGTGTGTTGGCATGCAAAACTTTCTTCGATAATTCCTCAAGAGATTTTTAGTTTCTTGATCTAGGTTTTAAAGTGCTAAATAGGCTAATAACGTGTTATAACCACCATCGAAATTATCGATAAAATTATTGAGGCTATTGTAGAATAGCAGGTATTGCTTTAAGCTCTCCAAAATAACTCCAAAATACTGGTTAGCTGGTATTTGTTTATACTGGTATCTCTCCACTAAAGATTTCCAAATCACCTGGTAATTAATACTAATTGGAGGAATAGCTTTGAAAAGAGTCAGAGCTCTTTCAGATAAGCAGCAAGGTAAATAATTTATATTATCCAGGTCTGATAATGTATCATTATCATGGATTAACGAACGACAACAATCGTAAAATACTGGCCACTCTGTAAAATCACCGAGAACGTGGGTAATTCAGTTTTTGGTAAGTCCAGTCGCTGGTTAGGGATAGGAACTCACAATTTTATTTTAGTTTCAATTGTTTTGACGCATTATAACCACCATTGAAATTATCGATAAAATTATTGAAGCTATTACAGAATAGTGGTTAGCTAGTACTCGTTTATCCTGGTATCTTTCTACGAACGAATTCCAAAGCACCTGGTAATTAGTACCAATTGGAGGAATGGCCTTGCATAGAGTCAGAGCTCTTCCAGATAAACAGCTAGTTAAATAATTCATTTTATCCACGGCTGTGAAGTTTTATTATCATGGATTAACGAACGAATACACTCGTAAACTACTGGCCACTCTTAGAAAGTGGGTAATTCAATTTTTGGCAAACGAGGTATATGAAGTCCAGTCAATGTTTGAGAATCAGAGTTCACAATTTTATTTCTTTCACTTCATTTATTGAATCAATTATATTTGTAAAGATTTCCTCCAAGAGTGGCAATCTCACCTCAATATTCTTGGCTTGGTTGGTGTCGTCAAGTTTTTTGCCACAATCTTAAAGATTTTGCAAACGAGTAAAATAAAATTCGTGCTTACCTACAAAAGTTTGTAATTGCTTCTGCAAATTTCCCTGCATCGTGAGAATAATAAACAACGAAAGAAATAAGAAAATCTGGCACACTAAAACTTAGATCCAATAATAATGACTAACCAAATAAAATTTCCAAATAACCAAACCGAAAAAACCGAAAAATAATTAAACTGTAACGAGAAATGGGAAACGAAACCAAAATCCACCGTTGATTAGCTCGACGTAGACCAAAAATGTTTCCGTAAAGACAAACCAAATTAACAAAATTTTTAAGCACGTGGACAGTTATATAATTTATTTTATTCACGGCTGATGAAGTGTCATTATCATGGATTAACGAACGAATACATTCGTAAACTACTGGCCACTCTGTAAAATCACCCGAGAAAGTCGGTAATTCAGTTTTTGGAAATCGAGAAATATTAAGTCCAGTCACGGCTTGAGAATCAGAGTTTACAATTTTATTTCTTTCACTTCATTTATTTAATCAATTATATTTGTAAAGGTTTCATCCTAGGGTGCCAACCACACCTCAATATTCTTGGTTGTTGTGGTCAAGTTTTTGCCAGAATCGTAAAGAATTTGCAAACGAGGAAAATAAAATTCTCACTTACCTACAAAAATTTTTCATTGCTTCTGCAAAGTTCCCACTATCGTGAGAAAAATAAACAACGAAAGAAATAAGAGAATCAGGCAAACTAAAACTTAGACCCAATAATAATTACTAACCAAATAAAATTTCCAAATAACCAAACCGAAAAAGCTCCTAAATAATTAAACTGTAACGAGAAATGTGAAAGGAAACCAAAATCCACCGTTGATTAGATAAATCCACCGTTGATTAGCTCGACGTAGACCAAAAATGTTTCCGTAAAGACAAACCATATTGACAAAATTGCTAAGGACGTAGACAGTTAAATAATTTATTTTATCCACGTCTGATGAAGTATCATTATCATGGATTAACGAACGAATACATTCGTAAATTCCTTGCTACTCTGTAAAATCACCAGAGAAAGTGGGTAATTCAGCTTTTGGCAGTCGAGAAATATTAAGTCCAGTCACTGCTTGAGAATCAGAGTTCACAATTTTATTTCTTTCACTTCATTTATTGAATCAATTATATTTGTAAATATTGTTTCCTCCAAGAGTGCCAATCGCACCTCAATATTCTTGGCTTGGTTGGTGTCGTCAAGTTTTTTGCCACAATCGTAAAGACTTTGCAAACAATAAACTAAACTTTTTCGCTTACCTACAAAAGTTTTTAATAGCTTCTGAAAATTTTCCTCTATCGTGAGAAAAATAAACAACGAAAGAAATAAGAAAACCAGACAAAATCAAACTTAGGTCCAATAATAATGACTAACTAAATAGAATTTCCAAATAACCAAACCAAAAAAACGCGTAAATAATTAAACTGTAAGAAGAAATGAGAAAGGAAACCAAAATCCACCGTTGATTAGCTCGACGTAAACCAAAAATGTTTCCGTGAAGACAAACCAAATTAACAAAATTGTTCACCACGTAGACAGTTATATAATTTATTTTATCCACGTCTGATGAAGTATCATTATCATGGATTAACGAACGGATACCTTTGTAAACTACTGGCCACTCTGTAAAATCACCAGAGAAAGTGGGTAACTAAATTTTTGGCAAACGAGGAATGTTAAGTCCAGCCACTGCTTGAGAATCAGAGTTCACAATTTTATTTCTTTTACTTCATTTATTGAAACAATTATATTTGTTACGTTTCCTCCAAGAGAGGCAATCGCACCTCAATATTCTTGGCTTGGTTGGTGCCCTCAAGGTTTTTGCCACAATCGTAAAGACTTAGCAAACAAGTAAACTAACTTTTCTCGCTTACCTACAAAAGCTTTTAATTGCTCTGTAAATTTCCCTCCATTGAGAGAAAAATAAACAACGAAAGAAATAAGAAAATCAGACAAACTAAAACTTAGACCCAATAATAATGACTAACTAAATAAATTTTCCAAATAACCAAACCAAAAAAACGCCTAAATAATTAAACTGCAACGAGAAATGCGAAAGGAAATCAAAATCCACCGTTGATTGGATAAATCCACTGTTGATTAGCTCAACGTAGATCAAAAATGTTTCCGTAAAGACAAACCAAATGAACAAAACTATTAAGCACGTGGACAGTTATATAATTAATTTTATCCACGTCTGATGAAGTATCATTATCATGGATTAACGAACGAATACATTCGTAAAGTACTGGCCACTCTGTAAAATCACCCGAGATGTGGGTAATTAAATTTTTATCAATCGAGGAATGTTAAGTCGAATCACTGCTTGAGAATCAGAGTTCACAATTGTAGTTCTTTGACTTCATTTATTGAATCAATTATATTTGTAAAGGTTTCCTCCAAGAGTGCCAATCGCACCTCACTATTCTTGGCTTGGTTGGTGTCGTCAAGTTTTTTGCCACAATCGTAAAGACTTTGCAAACAAGTAAACTACATTTTTTCGCTTAGCTACAAAAGTTTTTAATCCCTCTGGAAATTTCCTCCATCGTGAGAAAAATAAACAACGAAAGAAATATGAAAATCAGGCACACTAAAGCTTAGACCCAATAATAATGACAAACCAATAAAAATTTCCAAAAAAACTAACCAGAAAACCTACTAAATAATCAAATTAAACGAGAAATTTGAAAGGAAACCAAAATCCATCGTTGATTGGATAAATCCAACGTTGATTGGCTTACGTAGACCAAAAATGTTTCCATAAAGACGAACCAAATTAACAAAATTGCTAAGCACGTGGACTGTTTGAATAATTTCTAACTAAAATGATACTACGAACCCAATAGACCACGTGGTAGCCGCTTATGACTGACCACGCGAAACCAGTGATCAAAGGAACCAACTATAGACGAAAACCAACGACACTAATGACACTAATTAGGTAACAGGACGGCGAAGCGCGGCTGTTAGCTATATGCACAACTGTGCGAAGCGAGTTTCAAAATCTATCTGAGCCGGGCAACGGCCGGTCAAGTCACGGCGTTGTCCAGCTGTTCGACAAAAAAACTTGAAAGCAATACCTTTCCAGTATATACCATCCTCAACTAAAGTTTTACTATTTTATTACATACAAACTAAGAAATATTGCTATTGGCGTCTAAAATAACGGATTATACAATTACTCATTAATTAACATTAGAAGCTTAAACACGTGTTATCGTATGTTATTATTATTTGAAATGATTTCAATTGCCTACATGTATTTGCGCTACGTTTGAACGAACATTATTGAATTCAGAGATAAAACGAATACCTATGTCTACTGATTCCTTCCTGAACTGTGTTTTAAGTATATATTTTACTTTATCATACGCAGTATGCTAAAGTATTGTAATCATGCCGAAAAAAAAAATTGAGATTTTAGCGGAAATAGGTCTTTTTGGGTCCCCTGAACATTTTTGACCAAGGTACAAAAAAATGTCTGTATGTGTGTGTGTGTGTGTGTGTGTGTGTGTGTGTGCGTGTGTAAACGATTTTTGTGACGACGATTCTGGAGAAACTACTAAAGGTATCGGGACGAAAGTTTATAATTAGAGGTTTTATGACCAAACTTAGAGCTGAAAAGCTTTTGGTTGAAAGGGGTCCAAAGGAACTGGTAGTTTATTCTAAGCCTTTTTGAAAGATTTTGCAAATGAGCCGCCATTTCTGTAATTTCGACAAAATAGTTAAATAATAAATTAAAGTAGAGGAAATTTTGAATAATTTATGTCTATGATATTTTTTGGTAAAATTAATAGTTTAGCTTTAAGAGCAACTTCTATTTGATCGAGATCGGTCGCATCTGCATTGATATGAAACTTCAAAGTAGCCTGGATTTGACAAATATTTTTTGTGCTGTCACCACAGAAATGTCTATGGCTGTCACACTCGAAAACAGCTGATTTCATCAGAGGTTGGAGAACAGCTATGGAACGTTGCCGCTCTACAGCGGCAAAGTAGAAAATACAAAATTCAAATAAAATAAGATCGCCAATTTGATTGTTTGTTGATAAGAAATATCAACCCGTTGTTATCTAATTGTAAAAACGATAATTGAGAAAATTGTAAATAAAGTATAGCGATGAGTATAGTTACGTTTTAGTATGTTGGTACGGATGTGACATCTACAGTGTCATGAACGAATGTAAATCTGTCAGAATTTGATTTAGCTTTTTAAACTTGACGTTTCGTAGAAGTGGTATCAACCTACCATTTCCTATCCAGAAATATAACCATTTTTAATTTTTTTTAAATACTTATTTCTCAAAAAGCAACACAAAAAACGTTGATGTCACTCCTGCCGAAAGCTACATAGCGCGACTCGCTCACATGCGACGGCGACGCTTCGCCTTCGGTGACGCGCCGCATCACCGGTCGCCGCGCTATTCCGTACTTTCGGCACTTGTGACATAAATAACTATTATTCTAATGAGGTAGTGTCAAGTGCTGATGCTTTGACAATACCTATGATTTATCTCAATAAAATAGATTCTCATGCAGCAAAACTATTAATTTTATATATTGTATGATAAAGTCATGTGCCTGGCCACATCAGATTTTTTAGATATAACCAGGGAGCTAAAAGCATAAATTACAGGGTAAATTATTTTTAATTACCTTAACTTAGGGCTTAAATTACCAAAGGCAAAAATCAACGTACCTACCGTCGGTAATTTACCGACATTTATAATTTTTTCAAAGGCCTGAAAATTGATGAAGTATTAAAATAATAGTTTATTTTTGATTCTTTAATTTACACTGTGCGACAAATTTTGATCAACTTTCTTCCTCGCTGAAAATTTTAGCTAATAATGATTCTATATGGTCCCCTGAACACTCCCCCTAAGGCGTTTTTCTAGGTTAGCCCGAATAAGCGGACAAGAAAGCATCCCAGGAAAAAATATAGTAGTTTTTTTTCTCTCCTTTTATATGTTTTTTGGGGTGCTAAATTCGAATTTCACCTTTGTTACTTTCCACCGATGTGGCTTCTCAACGCAAACAGAAAAAATCTGATGTGGCCAGGCACATGACTTTATCATACAATATATAAAATTAATAGTTTAGCTGCATGAGAATCTATTCTATAGAGATAAATCGTAGGTATTGTCAAAGCATCAGCATTTGACACTACCTACAGTACGTCATTAGAATAATAGTTATTTATGTCACAAATGCCGAAAGTACGGAATAGCGCGACGAGCGGTGATACGGCGCGTCACCGAAGGCGGACTGTCGCCGTCGCATATGAGCGAGTCGCGCTATCTAGTTTTTGGCAGGAGCGACATCAACGTTTATTGTGTTGCTTTTTAAGAAATACGTATTTAAAAAAAATAAATGATTTCTGTATAGTAAATGCTAGGTTGGTACCACTTTGACGAAAGGTGCGTTCCGATTGGTAGGTAATGGTAGCTAATGGCGGTGGTAGAATACGAAATTATAGTATTTCTTACATATCGTGATAATGACACATGTTAGTTTGCATGTACATAAACATGAGTCACTAGCAATTTTCTAGTGGAAATACTATAACGGCGTCTGCTACCACTGCCATTATCACTAATGAAAACGCACCTTAAAAAGGTAATTCAAATTCTGACAGATTTATATTTGTTCATGACACATCCCTACCAACATACTAAAATAAAACTACACTCATCGCTATACTTTATAATTTTCTCAATGTATCATTTTTAGAATTAGATATAAAGACGGGTTGATATTTCTTATCAACAAACAATCAAATTGGTGATCTTATTTTATTTGAAATTTGTATTTTATAATTTTGCGCACTACAGCGGCACGTTCCATAGTGGTTCTCCAACCTCTGATGAGATCAGCTGTTTTCGAATTTTTGTCAAAATCCTGGCTACTATGTAATTTCATATCAATGCAGATGCGACCGATCTCGATCAAATAGAATTTGCTCTTGAAGGTAAACTATTAATTTTACCAAAAAATGTTATATGGCATAAATTATTCAAAATTTCCTCTACTTTAATTTATTAATTAACTATTTTGTTGAAATTACAGAAATGGCGGCTCATTTCCAAAATCCTTGAAAAATGCTTAGAATAAACTAAAAAGCTAAACTATTAATTTTACCAAAAAAAGTGATAGGCATAAATTATTCAAAATTTCCTCTGCTTTAATTTATTATTTAACTATTTTGACGAAACTACAGAAATGGCGGCTGATTTCTAAAATCCTTGAAAAAGGCTAGGAGTAAACACCCAGTTCCTTTGGACCCTTTTGAACCAAAAGCTTTTCAACTCTAAGTTTGGTCATGAAACTTCTAAATATGAAGTTCCGTGCCGATACCTTTAGTAGTTTCTCCGGAATCGGATTCACAAAAATTGAGTACACACACACACACATACACACACACACACACAGACATTTTTTTGTACCTTGGTCAAAAATGTTCAGGGGACCCAAAAAGACCTATTTCCGCTAAAATCCCAATTTTTTTTTTCGGCACGATTACAATACTTTACATACTGCGTATGATAAAGTAAAAAAAACTAAAAATTTTCGACCGTCTTTGTGTTTCTTGCGAAAAATAGACAAAAACAATGCACTTTTCGAGGTAGACCATTCCATGCAAAAATAAAGTAGATTAAATTTCCTATAAGAGCATTCCTGAAATGCATTTTTAGTTGAACGGTTTGGCCGCTAGAGCGCGCTATGCATTATGTAGAACCCACTTTTTGAGTTAGTTAAAAAGGCTAAAATTGTGCTAAAACTACATTAATTTCCCTACTAATTACCCATCTTAATCACTAATTAGCCAAACCGTATAGCCGCGTCATTGGGTTGATATATTATGTCATATTAAGCTAAGCGAAGCCACCACGTCAAGAGCTCGAATGTTTATAGAAAAACAAAAAATTACATAATACATTAAGTATTAATTAAAAAGAGCAAATAACTAGTAACAAATAAATAGTAATAATATAGGTCTCTACTGAATTTTTGGTGAAGGGCTCATGTTATCGCGGTTTAATGTAGTTTTATCAGAATCTAAACTTTTTACTTTATCATACGCAGTATGCTAAAGTATTGTAATCATGCCGAAAAAAAAAATTGAGATTTTAGCGGAAATAGGTCTTTTTGGGTCCCCTGAACATTTTTGACCAAGGTACAAAAAAATGTCTGTGTGTGTGTGTGTATGTGTGTGTGTATGTGTGTGTGTATGTGTGTGTGTACCCGATTTTTGTTGAGACGATTCCGGAGAAACTACTAAAGGTATCGGGACGAAAGTTCATATTTAGAAGTTTCATGACTAAACTTAGAGCTGAAAAGCTTTTGGTTCAAAAGGGCCCAAAGAAACTGATAGTTTATTCTAAGCCTTTTTCAAAGATTTTGCAAATGAGCCACCATATCTGTAATTTCGTCAAAATAGTTAAATAATAAATTAAAGTAGAGGACATTTTGAATAATTTATGCCTATGATATTTTTTGGTATAATTAATAGTTTAGCTTTAAGAGCAAATTCTATTTGATCGAGATCGGTCGCATCTGCATTGATATGAAACTTCAAAGTAGCCTGGATTTGACAAATATTTTTTATGATGCCACCACAGAAATGTCTATGGTTGTCACACTCGAAAACAGCTGATTTCATCAGAGGTTGGAGAACCGCTATGGAACGTTTCCGCTCTAGTGCGGCAAAGTAGAAAATACAAAATTTAAATAAAATACGATCAACAATTTGATTGTTTGTTGATAAGAAATATCAACCCGTTGCTATATCTAATTGTAAAAACGATAAATTGAGAAAATTGTAAATAAAGTATAGCGATGAGTGTAGTTATATTTTAGTATGTTGGTACGGATGTGACATCTACAGTGTCATGAACGAATATAAATCTGTTAGAATTTGAATTAGCTTTTTAAACTTGACGTTTCGTAGAAGTGGTATCAACCTAACATTTCCTATCCAGAAATATAACCATTTAAATTCTTTTTTAAATACGTATTTCTCAAAAAGCAACACAAAAAACGTTGATGTCACTCCTGCCGAGAACTACATAGCGCGACTCGCTCGCATGCGACGGCGACGCTCCGTCATCGGTGACGCGCCGCATCACCGCTCGTCGCGCTATTCCGTACTTGCAGCACTTGCGAGATAAATAACTATTATTCTGGTGGCAGTAGGTAGTGTCAAATGTTGATGCTTTGACAATACCTACTATTGATAGTATTGACTATCAAAATATCTGTCAAACCCTGGCTAACTAATTTAATTTTAATGTAGACACGATTTATCTGAATCAAATAGATTCTCATGCAGCTAAGCTATTAATTTTATATTTTGTATGATAAAGTCATGTGCCTGGCCACATCAGATTTTTTGTAATTACACGCACATCATATAAAGTAGGAAAATTTGTCCCATTTGACTGGACTAAAATTATGAACAAAATTAAAAATAAATTTGCTAATACCTCGCTTATTCGAGCTAACCTAGAAAAACGCCTTTGTGACAGTGTTCATGGGGTCATAAAGAATCATTATTAGCTAAAGTTTTCCGGGAGGAATTATTTTGTTGCACAGTGATTATTTATTTGTATTTTATGATTTTTGTCCTAGTTTCGCAAACAATGATGAGATGGCTAGCGGTTGCGGGGTGACGGACAAGATCATTTATTATACAAGTCTTAGAACTAGAAATAGCAAATTGATTACCATTACACTAAACAAAAACATGAAATTTATACAAATCTAAAAAGAGAAAAAACGAAATGAAAGTAGAGCGAAGTTATAATAAACAAAAACAAAAGGAACTTATATATATATATATATATATATATTTATGTTATTATGGCCGACAGTGTTCAACGTTTTAGTGGAAGTTGTTATTTATTATCTTGATGGTGAGGAAACATTTTACAGCCTAACATAACTTCTCTCTTCACTGAATAGAATACTGGTGCTAACGGAAATTCTAAGAGCAGACATATTTAAAAATACTTCAAAAACAAAGCTATAGGTACAAAATTCGTGAAAAGGATTTGTATAAAACTAACTAATAACAAAAAGGTAATAATAATGAAAAATATAACACCAATAAAAATTACCGCCCCAGGGCTATGGACCAGTGGTTAGGGTCGCCCTGCTTTTAAGTAGGGTAGGGCAGTAAACCAAATGTATATGATTAAAAAGAAACTAATATTAGAAACCGAATGGGCCGTTATTTGGCTATATAATACCTTTTAGTGAAATAATATTCAAGAAATTTTGATTGAGCATTGAAGCAACTTTTGTCAAATTTACGTCACTTTTTGCCCCACAAGTGGGGTAAAATGGTCCAACCCGGGGCAAAGAGGACCAACATCCAATTATATATTTTAATAATTATATTGAAACATTTTGAATATAATGGAAGCATTCTATAAAATACAATACTTCAAATATTATTTATGTATTTTCTTAAATACAAGACGTACACTTAACTCGATTTCTCCCTAGGAGATTGGTTTTTATTTAGACCAACTCCGAATAGTCAACCTAACAGACTTAGCGCCTCGGATAGATTCTTTTTATATTTGCAAAATCTAAAACAATAATTGTACAAATATTTTAAAATATATTTCAACTGTGCCATGGGAGCTAAAATGTTCAAGTCGAACATTTTTACCCCAACCACAATTGGTTTAAATTTTTAGTTATAAAAAATTAACTTTTTTACTTTATCATACGCAGTATGTAAAGTATTGTAATCGTGCCGAAAAAAAAAATTGAGATTTTAGCGGAAATAGGTCTTTTTGGGTCCCCTGAACATTTTTGACCAAGGTCCAAAAAAATGTCTGTGTGTGTGTCTGTGTGTGTGTGTGTGTGTGTGTGTGTGTGTGTGTGTGTGTAAACGATTTTTGTGGAGACGATTCCGGAGAAACTACTGAAGGTATCGGAACGAAAGTTCATATTTAGAAGTTTCATGACCTAACTTAGAGCTGAAAAGCTTTTGGTTCACAAGGGTCCAAAGGAACTGGTAGTTTATTCTAAGCCTTTTTCAAGGATTTTGCAAATGAGCCGCTATTTCTCTAATTTCGTCAAAATAGTTAAATAATAAATTAAAGTAGAGGAAATTCTGAATAATTTATGCCTATGAAATTTTTTGGTAAAATTAACAGTTTAGCTTTTTAGGTTATTCTAAGCATTTTTGAAGGATTTTGGAAATGAGCCGCCATTTCTGTAATTTCGACAAAATACTTCATTAATAAATTAAAGTAGAGGAAATTTTGAATAATTTATGCCTATGAAATTTTTTGGTAAAATTAATAGTTGAGCTTCAAGAGCAAATTCTATTTGATCGAGATCGGTCGCATCTGCGTTGATATGAAATTACATAGTAGCCAGGATTTTGACAAATATTTTTTTGTGTTGTCACATTCGAAAACAGCTGATCTCATCAGAGGTTGGAGAACCACTATGGAACGTTGCCGCTGTAGTGCGGCAAATTTTAAAATACAAATTTCAAATAAAGTAAGATCACCAATTTGATTGTTTGTTGATAAGAAATATCAACCCGTCTTTGTATCTAATTCCAAAAACGATACATTGAGAAAATTATAAATAAAGTATAGCGATGAGTGTAGTTTTATTTTAGTATGTAGGGATGTGTCATGAACAAATATAAATCTGTCAGAATTTGAATTACCTTTTTAAGGTGCGTTTTCATTAGTGATAATGGCAGTGGTAGCAGACGCCGTTATAGTATTTCCGATAGAAAATTGATAGTGACTCATGCACATGCAAACTAATATGTGTCATTATCACGATATGTAAGAAACACTATAATTTCGTATTCTACCACCGCCATTAGCTACCATTACCTACTAATCGGAACGCACCTTTAAACTTGACGTTTCGTCAAAGTGGTACCAACCTAGCATTTACTATACAGAAATCATTTATTTTTTTTTAAATACGTATTTCTTAAAGAGCAACACAATAAACGTTGATGTCGCTCCTGCCAAAAACTAGATAGCCGACTCGCTCATATGCGATGGCGACACTCCGCCTTCGGTGACGCGCCGCATCACCGCTCGTCGCGCTATTCCGTACTTTCGGCATTTGTGACATAAATAACTATTATTCTAATGACGTAGTGTAGGTAGTGTCAAATGCTGCTGATTTGACAAAACGTACGATTTATCTCAATAGAATAGATTCTCATGCAGCTAAACTATTAATTTTATATATTGTATGATAAAGTCATGTGCCTGGCCACATCAGATTTTTTGTGGTAAACTAGGGACTTGTTGAAAAAGTTAAACAAATTGCTGAACATATCAGCTATTATAAACTGCAAATGAAAGTAATACATTAATTGTTCTAGAAACAATGAGCGATTGACATTTGTGAAACCCGATAGATTATTGCATCACTAGCTTTCTAGATACTTATAGTGTATACCTTACTACCCGCGAACCTTTAAGCCCCACCCTACCCGCATTTTGTTTTTGTTCAAGACCTTAATTTGTCACAAGTACAATAATCTAAGCTAAGTGACGATTCTCGTGAACAATGAACCGATAATAATGCTTTTTTAAGAACCAGAGACTATTTAGAATTTCGCATTCACATTCACATTCTGCAGACAAACAGCATGTCAGAAATAGTTCACTTGTTCGATTTTGTTCCTTCTAGGCCATGAGAGTCACTTGAAAAAGGTCGACATATATTGCAGACATCATCTTACGAGAAATTGTTTGCCAAATTTATAACAGATCGGTATTTAATTTTTTAACAAACTGCAATTATTTAACCTTGGCTTACGTTATAAGGCGTTAGAGCTATTAAATCTTGTGCACGAAATGTAATTTCAGGTACCTAATGTTCAAAATATTAATTCTCGGTAAGGTGACCGATGTGCCTTTGTTACTAAATGTACTTAATAATATCCAGTAATATAGATGTGATGCTACCTGCACAAAAGAGCGCACGTAATTTATTACAAACCATTGTTAATCAGAGACACACAAAACATACATTTCAACTAAGTACTGCTAGTACTATCTATTGAAAGTTTCAGGTAAGAGTCATTTTCTAAGAATTATAATAAAAGGACGTACCCGTTTCCCCTACCTAAAATGTTACCACCCCCACATTCTCCCACCCCATATTTTGACATTGCCCTTAAGTTGCGTTATGGTTTACTGTGTACACATCAGTTCCTCCTGAAGCATTATCGCAGACAGTTCTACAAAGTTTAGCAAAGTTTCACAAGTTTTTTAGACAAACTAAAAAAAAATGGCAAATTTTTCTATTTCTCAAGCCGTCTTTGGAGGAGGTTACCATATGATTAAGTATTTCTTGGAGCAGTATGATGTGGACATCGACGAACCAAGCATCGGACACGGAGTTTTCGATGATGAAGAAGTGACGCTTTTGCATATTGCAGCAGCCCGAGGGAACCTTGCAGTGGTGGAATTGTTGCTGCTCCACGGTGCCCAAGTAAACGCAGCAACAAAAGTTTATAGGACAACTCCCTTATACATGGCATGTATGAAGAATAGGTTAGATGTTGCTAAATGCTTACTGGACAATGGAGCGAACATCGACGACGCGAACTGTTATGGGACCACAAGTCTTATGATCGCTTGCAACATAGGAAGTTACTCCCTGGTAAGACTTCTTCTATTCGCCAAGCCTGATGTGCATAAGAAGACTTTGTTAACTGGCAACACAGCACTTCACGAATGCTGCATGTCGAAATCCCTAGAAAGTGCCGACATCTTCCTTGCCTTACTTAAACATGGTGCTTCCATTACCGCAACAAACATATACGGAGTAACTCCACCAATTCAAGCAGCATTGGAAGATAGATTAGCTTTACTTGACAAATTTGAAACGCGCGCATTCCTATCTCGTGAACAAACGATAGAAAGCCTAGAAATATTCGGTGCATGCAGCTATCTGTGGGGTTATAGTTCTGCAGCTGGTGATTTCTACTGGTTAGACGCTATGAAACAACGTCTTATTAAACAGTTACCAAAAACGGAAATGGACAGCTCGATGTACCTATCCGGAGTTCGTGAGTTTAGTGATAAACAAACATTACTGGCTGTTTCGCAAAGTAGGGAACGTTGCGCCGAGTGTGGAATGTTGCAACAGGCGTTTTTGGTACTGGAACGAATTCTAGGCCCAGCGCACCCGTTAGTAACAAGTTCTCTGCCATTTGTAACACGTGCAACTATGAAACTTCGTCTTCGCGTATTAGGGATCCAGCAACAACATCTTCAACCGTTGGACCCTAATATTAAGACGACATTTGAAAATTTAATGTACGATACTGACTGCGATTTGCCGGCCCTTCAACGATACCAAATTATTTTTTCAGAAGCGGTAGACCAGTTAGCTATGGGTAAGAGGTATTTAGACGAGCGCTCTAACAGCACTAATGCCCATATTCTCGTTAATGAGATGACTGCATTTTTAGATATGATCTTGGTTTTCTTATCTACTTTGGATCAAGATGTATCTAAAAACGATGTCAACATCGATGCTGTTTGGCGCAAGTTGGTCCAATTGGACTTGAGAGTTGTTTTTGGTTATACACCTCTTCATTTTACCTGCTCTACTCTCTTAAGCTGTAAGGGTGCTTCGTTAAGTAGGTGTCTGGTGAACGCTGGTGCAAACCCAAACGCGCGGGATAATGCGGGAAATACCCCGCTACATCTAGCCGCTATGATGCCAGATCATAGCGAGTTAATTCCAGTTCTGATGGATGCTGGGGTTCACTTTTGTGCAAGTAATGAGGACGGTGAGACTTTCAAGGATTTGGCGAAGGCAATCAATTCTGACTACTTGAAGAGCGTGTGTAGCTTTAAGACCATGAATCTTGCCTGTTTGGCATCGACTGCTATTAGAAAGAACAAAATTGCGTTTGAAGAGGTGCTGCCGCGAAGTCTTGTGAATTTTGTTCGTATTCATTAGTTGTAACTGTTGCTGTAAGATGTAGAAAATACAATGTAGTAAAATTCGTGCAGTTTTGTAAATGATCACCTGTATATATTGTCTTTAAGGTTATGAAAAGGATGTATTTAATTTAATAATGTAGCTTGTGTAATAAAATTATATACACATATTTATTCGTTTCATTCCAATGACATACTGAATTATTACTTAATTCCACACATAAAAAGTGAAGTGAAATTTGAAACTTTAATAAGCTGCGGTAAGTATATATGACGAAATATATAATCTGAAATGGTAATATAGATTATAACTTTTAGTAAGTTAAAAACCTGCTTATTTAATTTGATTTTGTTACTGTATTCGACTTGTCAAAAACAAAATAAAATATTAATATTAGAAAAATTTACGTTACTTTTTGTAATAACATTCTATACGGGCAGATTGTGCCTTCGCCATAATTATCAAATTAAGACACCTCTTTAATTTGGCAGTAGCTCCAGTTCTCTTCAAATCTTTTCTGCGATGTTAAATAAAAGACGTGGTTTTAAACTGATTTGGTGTTAAAAAAAACTATCATATGATCCTGGCAGGTTACCTACCTCTTTGCTAAAGCTTGTAATAATATCATCTAGTTTCCGTTCAAGCCGGAAGTTTATATCATCGTTTGTCCCTCTATAACGGGGGATAAACTATTTTTACCGCGATTTTTAAGTAATCTAAATAATCAACATCGGTAAAAAACACAAAAGCTTTTGAACGTCAAAAAATAAATGGTATCATGCGATCTTCTAATTCTTTTAATATAACGAAAAACATTCTTATCTTATTTTACTACCATAATTTTACATAATATAATTATTAACTTCATCAAAACACAATCAATTCCCTTTTGAGTCTATATATAAGAGCAATTAACATTTTTTATGTATTTACTCTGTCAAAAATCAATAATCTAAGTAAAGTACTACATCAGTGAACAAATAATAAAGAAACTACAAAATATATTTTCTCTGTTCAAAAACTAAAAACAATTAAGAAGTTCTGCTTTTTCGAAGATTGCTTTACATAGAAGAACACAGATGACTAGTATCAAGTGATTCACTGGCTACTATACAATTGTCGATATCGTATGTAGGTATCGCTTGTCGATAGCAATGCAATATTACACAAAATTGAGTTTACCTGAAGAAGGAGAAGAAAATTATTTTGAAAATTAATTTAATATCATTGTATTTTCTACTGGTAATATGGATTGGCCCCTTTTTAGACTCTCCATTAAGATCGATAAGAAAAGATAAGATAAAACGTAAAAAATTAAATGTTGAAAAATGTAAGATATCGAAACATGACAGAATTCTCTAAATTCCCTAAAATGAAAGCTTTAACTATAATATCAAATCAGTCAAGATAAAAATTATTGACTTTTGTGTGATATCGAATTTCATTCCAGTCGAAGATGATCCCAAAATTCCCAATGTAATCAATGTAAAATCAACATTGATTTTAATTTCGTGCCGTTATTGTTATTTTCTTTGTTTTATATTTCGTTCATTTTAGGATTCTTGGGAGAATCTTTTATTCCCACTTATTCCACAACTTAAGTAATGCCTAGCCGTATAGTTTATAACTGCGTTTATGTACCTATTTTGTCGAAGCACCCAAGGTACCATAACGACAAGAGTTTCCAATTACCATATCCTTTTCACGGCACAATAAACAACGAATACGGCTCCGCGCCTTAGTCCGATCAATCAAATTTAACCTAACGGGCAATGCACAAAACGGCATTTTGTTGGTCCCGCATAATTGCCAGTTAATGCATGTAAGGGTAGTGTTTATGACGGGTTATATCAACCGCAATTTCGGACAAAGATCTTTTATACGATTCTGGAATAACTCGATAAAACATATACAGTGATCGGCAAAATTATGGAAATTTATTGTTACTTAAAAAAGTCTCCATAGTATCTCAATAGTAGATATTTTTTGCTAATTTTTTGCTAATTTTTTACCAAAAAAGATTCTTTTGTTGATTTTTGAGATATAGGTGTGCGCCGCCGACGTGTCGGCAAGCCAGCTGCGCATTTTGGAAAAACAAATGAATTGGGAAAAAGTAAGCAAGCAGTATTTTATTGCTAATTTTTTGCTGATTTTTAACCAAAAAAGTTTTTTTTTCCTTGTTAGTTTTCCAGATATACAAGGTGCCTCACGTTAGATGCAAGGTAGGGTAACGGCAAGAGTTGACACTCGTATTTTATTATCATTGGAGAACGTGGTTGCCAAGTGCCAACGACTCCTTACTCAGTGGCCGTAAGAAATCATTATATTAGATTCTTCTATAAAGAAAAAGGTTGTGGATAGCCATTCGCGCTACAGAGAGAAATTATTTGCATGCATGCAGGATGTTCAAAATTTACAACTCAAATGTTGCATTCTTCAATATTCAAAACTATTTTTTAACAAATATCCTGTATATTAATTGATTCATCATTCCTATCGTCAGTGGTGCTTGAGATATTCATACTAACCCTTTTTTAAATTTATTTGAATGTTGCTGATGCTGAATTAGCAGGCCTTGATATTTGGCGGATATTTAAGTGGTGACAGATTGTATTTTCGTGCATGTAAATTGGTAAATTTTATGAATTCATATTAACAAAAGTTCAGGATATAAGAGTATAAATTAATAAAATAAAACTGCACCATTGGCCAGCCAAAATTCCCATGTAAGAAGTAAAACAAATTTCCGAGAAACTTTTTCTTATAATTTAGTTATCTATAATTTATTGTAGGGGACAGGTATAGGTATAAAATAGGTATATGAATCCACAATATTGAATGATAGAGCACAAGATATATTATTGAGTAAATTATAATAAATTTAACAATTACAGTTCAAATAGCCCCACAATACAATATAGATTTTCTTTATCTAAGTGCCCTTTCTGACAAAACTTTTCCATTAAAGAAGCGATAATTGAGCGATGAAGAATTGTCAAAAGTTACCACTGTCACAGCTCATCACAAACTCGAAATGCTTCGTACCAAATTATTACATTTTTACATTTACATTTCCAGCTTTTCCTTAAACTGGAGAAACTGTTGGATGTATTTTATTACATATTTACTAATTTTATATTCTGTAGTACATCACTGAATCCAGGTAAAGGAATCCGGCACAAATTTCTTTACTTTTAGGTTTATGTTTTTTCCTGTTGTTGAGAGTAAAGTAACTAAAAAGAGGTAAACAAGTTAAAAAGGTTCATGTTTGTGTACATATCGAATTATATGTAGTACTTGCAAATACTATTATAGCAACATGTTGCTGTAAACAAACGTTTTATGCTTGATACTTAATTTAATCGGAAAGAGTGCTGTTATAGACTGATAGTCACATTTAAAAAATCTGATGTGGCCAGGCACATGACTTTATCATACAATATATAAAATTAATAGTTTAGCTGCATGAGAATCTATTCTATAGAGATAAATCGTAGGTATTGTCAAAGCATCAGCATTTGACACTACCTACACTACGTCATTAGAATAATAGTTATTTATGTCACAAATGCAGAAAGTACGGAATAGCGCGACGAGCGGTGATAAGGCGCGTCACCGAAGGCGGAGTGTCGCCGTCGCATATGAGCGAGTCGCGCTATCTAGTTTTTGGCAGGAGCGACATCAACGTTTATTGTGTTGCTTTTTAAGAAATACGTATTAAAAAGAAAAAATCTGATGTGGCCAGGCACATGACTTTATCATACAATATATAAAATTAATAGTTTAGCTGCATGAGAATCTATTCTATTGAGATAAATCGTAGGTATTGTCAAAGCATCAGCATTTGACACTACCTACACTACGTCATTAGAATAATAGTTATTTATGTCACAAATGCCGAAAGTACGGAATAGCGCGACGAGCGGTGATGCGGCGCGTCACCGAAGGGCGGAGTGTCGCCGTCGCATATGAGCGAGTCGGCTATCTAGTTTTTGGCAGGAGCGACATCAACGTTTATTGTGTTGCTTTTTAAGAAATACGTAATTAAAAAAAATGATTTCTGTATAGTAAATGCTCGGTTGGTACCACTTTGACGAAACGTCAAGTTAAGGTGCGTTCCGATTGGTAGGTAATGGTAGCTAATGGCGGTGGTACAATACGAAATTATAGTATTTCTTACATATCGTGATAATGACACATATTAGTTTGCATGTACATAAACATGAGTCACTATCAATTTTCTATTGGAAATACTATAACGGCGTCTGCTACCACTGCGATTATCACTAATGAAAACGCACCTTAAAAAGGTAATTCAAATTCTGACAGATTTATATTTGTTCATGACACATCCCTACCAACATACTAAAATAAAACTACACTCATCGCTATACTTTATTTATAATTTTCTCAATGTATCGTTTTTAGAATTAGATATAAAGACGGGTTGATATTTCTTATCAACAAACAATCAAATTGGTGATCTTACTTTATTTGAAATTTGTATTTTATAATTTGCCGCACTACAGCGGCAACATTCCATAGTGGTTCTCCAACCTCTGATGAGATCAGCTGTTTTCGAATGTGACAACACAAAAAAATATTTGTCAAAATCCTGGCTACTATGTAATTTCATATCAATGCAGATGCGACCGATCTCGAATAGAATTTGCTCTTGAACCTAAACTATTAATTTTACCAAAAAATTTCATAGGCATAAATTATTCAAAATTTCCTCTACTTTAATTTATTAATTAACTATTTTTTCGAAATTACAGAAATGGCGGCTCATTTCCAAATTCCTTCAAAAAGGCGTAGAATAAACTAAAAAGCTAAACTATTAATTTTACCAAAAAATGTCATAAGCATAAATTATTCAGAATTTCCTCTACTTTAATTTATTATTTAACTATTTTGACGAAATTAGAGAAATGGCGGCTCATTTGCAAAATCCTTGAAAAAGGCTTAGAATAAACTACCAGTTCCTTTGGACCCTTTTTAACCAAAAGCTTTTCAGCTCTAAGTTAGGTCATGAAACTTCTAATTATGAACTTTCGTCCCGATACCTTTAGTAGTTTTTCCGGAATCATCGCCACAAAAATCGTTTACACACGCACACACACACACACACACAGACATTTTTTTGTACCTTGGTCAAAAATGTTCAGGGGACCCAAAAAGACCTATTTCCGCTAAAATCTCAATTTTTTTTTTTCGGCATGATTACAATACTTTACCATACTGCGTATGATAAAGTAAAAAGATTTCTGTATAGTAAATGCTAGGTTGGTACCACTTTGACGAAAGGTGCTTTCCGATTGGTAGGTAATGGTAGCTAATGGCGGTGGTAGAATACGAAATTATAGTATTTCTTACATATCGTGATAATGACACATATTAGTTTGCATGTACATAAACATGAGTCACTAGCAATTTTCTATTGGAAATACTATAACGGCGTCTGCTACCACTGCCATTATCACTAATGGGGGGGGGGGGTCGATGGCGTATAGGATAGAGCGGCTGCTATCTACGCTGGAGGCCCGGGATCGAATCCCGGCTCGGGCTAAAATCGACTGTCCTGGTATTTTAGGCAGGGAACAAATACCTTTGCATGCCGCCTTCCATCGGATGAGGAAGTAAAGCCGGTGGCCCCGTGTGCTGTCATTATGCGACGTGCACGTTAAAGAACTCTTACTGGAGGTTGGAATTCCTTCAGTAGGACAAAATTCCTGGGTGTGTGTAGCCTGCACTCAGCGTCGGTGATTGGCCTAAGTTGCGGAACTAGACCGACGTAAAATAAACAAATAAAAAAAAAATTATCACTAATGAAAACGCACCTTAAAAAGGTAATTCAAATTCTGACAGATTTATATTTGTTCATGACACATTCCTACCGACATACTAAAATAAAACTACACTCATCGCTATACTTTATTTATAATTTTCTCAATGTATCATTAGAATTAGATATAAAGACGGGTTGATATTTCTTATCAACAAACAATCAAATTGGTGATCTTATTTTATTTGAAATTTGTATTTTATAATTTTGCGCACTACAGCGGCACGTTCCATAGTGGTTCTCCAACCTCTGATGAGATCAGCTGTTTTCGAATGTGACAACACAAAAAAATATTTGTCAAAATCCTGGCTACTATGTAATTTCATATCAATGCAGATGCGACCGATCTCGATCAAATAGAATTTGCTCTTGAAGGTAAACTATTGATTTTACCAAAAAATGTTATAGGCATAAATTATTCCAAATTTCCTCTACTTTAATTTATTAATTAACTATTTTGTCGAAATTACAGAAATGGCGGTTCATTTCCAAAATCCTTGAAAAAGGCTTAGAATAAACTAAAAAGCTAAACTATTAATTTTACCAAAAAATGTCATAGGCATAAATTATTCAAAATTTCCTCTGCTTTAATTTGTTATTTAACTATTTTGACGAAATTACAGAAATGGCGGCTGATTTCTAAAATCCTTGAAAAAGGCTTGGAGTAAACACCCAGTTCCTTTGGACCCTTTTGAACCAATAGCTTTTCAACTCTAAGTTTGGTCATGAAACTTCTAAATATGAAGTTCCGTGTCGATACCTTTAGTAGTTTCTCCGGAATCGGATTCACAAAAATTGAGTACACACACACACACACATATACACACACACACACACACAGACATTTTTTTGTACCTTGGTCAAAAATGTTCAGGGGACCCAAAAAGACCTATTTCCGCTAAAATCCCAATTTTTTTTTTCGGCACGATTACAATACTTTACATACTGCGTATGATAAAGTAAAAATTGCAGTTCAATTGATTTATTGTAACTTTTTTAGGATCCCGGGATATAGATTTATAATCACGGGATCCCGAAAAGACTCATTATTTTTCAGAATCCCGGGATCCCGTAATCCCGGGACTGGAAGCCCTAAGTAAATGGTGATATACAGGCGGGATGTAAACTTTAAATAAATTAAAAATTACAGCCCCCAGCTTGTGGCGGCACCATTTACTATATATATATGCTTTTTGTCACATTTTGTTTTTTCAATTATTTTACCAAATTATGATTTTGTTTTTATTTATCTTTTTTTGTATGTAGGTATTAGGTATTTTTTTTTAGATTACTCTACAGTGCGTAAATCAGTTTTGCTTACAATCGTACATCCAGTGCAGATGGAATAGTAAATACCTGAGGCAGAGATTTTGAGCCAAAGGTTTCAAAAAATTGAAAGGGTGTGACACATTTGTTTAACACAATAACTCGCAGAAATATTGGAGGTAACTGAATGGAACAACAGACATTGGAAACGTGAAGCAATTGAATAAGGTCATATTTTCGGGTGATGTAGCCATTGTGACACTTATAACGGACAAACTAAAAGTCATTGTTATAGTGCGATAAAACAGTCAAATAGGATAGGTATGGAGGCAAATTTCAAATAATATTATTGCTTACTGACAATAGAAGGAAAAGAAGAACAGAATAACGGCTGGTTGGTGCAGATTAATGCATCCCTTAGCTTGCAATTGAATAAGGTCTTATTATAGGATGGTGTAGCCATTGTGATATAGAGAATACAACACACTAAAGGACATGGTGATAGTGTGATAAAACGGTCAAATAGGTGGACTGGAGATAAATTTCAAATAAAATTATTAGTTGCTGGCAATAGAAAGGAAACAAAGTGGAAAAGAAGAATAGAATGACGGCTAATTCCTGCAGATTACCGTATCCTTTAGTTTGAGGAGTATACCTACCTAAGATATGAAAAATGCAGCTCTTATGATATCCAAAGCCCTCCCATAAAGTTTTGTCATTCAGACCTATATATCTCAGATTACCTATTTACTTGATGTTATATTGAAATTGAATGAGTAACAACTCCTGAAGAGAATTTGGCACCCCCTGCGTTTGATTCACAAAAGTTCCAACGGGTTTTCTCATGTATTTAATCGTTGAATACAGTTTCTCCCTAATGGCTTTTTTCTATCGGTTTTTGTAAAATCTGTACGGGAATCTGACAAGATTTTGTTTTTTTTTGTTCAAATTCAAGTTCAAATTATATGATGGATCTAGATAACACGTCTGCAAAATATCACCAAAAACATCAATAATTGATATGATATAATTTTCATCTCAAAACTGCCCTTATCAACAAATATGACATGATATGAAACTGAACAACGGGAAATACTTTAGTCTTAACTAATTTACCCCAATTCTCCACATTACTTTTCTAAATTTATATTTATTTATTACTAGATTTTTAGTAGGTATATTCTCTGGTTTTTATCGTCGTTCCATATGTTATGTCGTGTGAATGGTTTAGACCAGGGATGCCCAAACTTCGGCCTGGTAATATTGATGCGGCCCGCAAGAGATTTTTGTTCGAGCACGGGAGTTTTTTTAAATTACTATTTTTATTATTATTATAACATGTGACATAGTTTAAGCTATATAAACTGGTTACAGTATCCATTTAAATAATTAAAATTTTTAAGCTTAAATATAAAAAAGATAATCAAACCAGATACTTGTTTGAAACGCAACGTATCCCTAAGCAATAAACTTAAATTGTATCATTATATTCAGATCAACGTCTAATACGAACTTGTTTGCTTTGTTTGATGAAGTATCCAGTTCCACACTAAAGGGCACAAATGATTTTTTTATTATAATATCGTAGTAAAATTAAAGTTTTGCAGATTTTCTTCAAAAGTGACACATCTCATAATATGCATGACGTCAGAGCAGTGATAAACTGATAACAAACATTTCTTTTGAGTTCTTTTTTGTTCTTCTAATGTGCGACATATTTAGAATCAATTTTTAGAAAATGTGCATTTTTACTTTGATATTATAAAAAAAAATCCGCGTCCAACACTGTGAAACTGAATATTTCATGAATCTTTTGTTTTTTAATATGTAGTTAAACCAATATATAATGATAGTACTTAACAACAAATTACAAATTACTATTAATTAATTTCAAGGCCGGGGTATGTTCAATTTCGGTATTAGCTAGGCTTAGATTTGGTAACTATGCATAATTATTGATTTGTAAATGTATATCATAATAGTTATTTAATCAACAAGTATATTAAAAAGAGCGATTAATGACGGAGACTGTTTAACGCGCGAGCGAAGCGAGCGCGTTAATTGTCGAGTTCATTAATCGCTGTTTAATATTCGTGTTGGTTACACAATTTTTCCGTCGATCGTATTCTTCTAGAGTCGTCTACATAGATTTTTCTTCGCCGATGAGTTTTTAGGTTATATGACAATTTATTTAATTTTACACTGACAGTTGTAGAGAGCGGTATGTTTTTATTGGAAGGTTTCATTTCACATATGTTCGATTGGCCAATCAAACGACGCCATTGCGTCGTTTGATTGGCTACAACAAATCATGCATTAATAGAAATCGTGCATTAATGGAGTATTTTAATAAACGATTTCCTATTCACTAAACTGACTCATAAATAAACGATCGACGGAAATATATATTTTTCAATAAAGAACGCACGTTATACAACAGCATTTTATATAACAGTCCACACATTTAATGAGTGGACGGTATGTTGCATTGTTGATTTAATGAGTGGGCGGTATATATGTAGCTGATTCCTTTTATTCCTTGAAAAAAATGCGGTTGTATAACGTGCGTTGTTTATTGAAAAATTATATTATGATATACATTTACAAATCAATAATTATGCAAACAATCTTCAAGATATTTAGAATTGATTCAACTTTTGTCAATGTTAAGTTATTCGAGCCCCACAGGTGGGATAATAAAGTCCACCCCCGGGGCAAATAGGGCCAACATCCAACAATATCTTTTAACAGGCACATTGAAACATTTTTAATATAGTAATGGAACCATTCTATAAAATACAATACTTAAAATATTATTTATTTACTTTCTAAAATACAAGACCTACACTTGGCTCGATACCTGCCTATGAGATTGGTTTTTATTTATACTAACTCAGTATTGCCAACCTAACAGACTTAGCACCTCGGATAGATTTTTCTTATAATAATGGGCTAAAACAACAATATGGAAGTACACATATTTTAAAATATATATCAACTGTGCCATGCGAGCAAAAAGGTCCCTGCCCTACCTGCAGTTTGTTCAAGACCTTAATTTGTCACAAATACAAATAATACAAACACCGATAATAACGCATCCTTTTCTTTAGAACTAGGAACAATCTAGAATTTCGGCATTCACATTCCGATTCTACAGCCAAAAAGAATGTCAGAAACAGTTCACTTATTCGATTTTGTTCCTTGTTGGCCATGATAGTCACTCGAAAAAAGTTGAGATATGTAAATGAAATCATCTCACAAGATATTGTTTGACAAATTGTATACAAGATCGGTATGTATTTAATTTTTTAACAAACTGCAGTTGTTTAATCTTTGCTTACGTTATAAGGAGTTAAAGGTATTGGATCTTGTGTACGAATTGTAATTTAAGGTACCTAATGTTCAAAATATTAATTCTCGGTAAGGTGTCCGATGTACCCTTGTTACTAAATGTACTTAATAATATCCAGTAATATAGATGTGATGCATCCTGCACAAAATAGCGCACTTAATTTATTACAAAGCATTGTTAATCAGAGACACACAAAACACACATTTCAACAAGTATTTCTACTACTATCTATTGAAAGCTTCAGGTAAAAGAGCCATTTTCTAAGAATTACAATAAAAGGACTAGTCCGTACCCGTTTCCCCTACCTAAAATGTTACCACCACCACATTCTCCCACCCCATATTTTGACCTTGCCCTTTAGTTGCGTTATGGTTTACTGAGTACACATCAGTTCCTTCTGAAGCTTTATCGCAGACAGTTCTACAAAGTTCAGAAAAGTTTCACAAGTTTTTTTAAACAAAATAAAAAGATGGCAAATTATTCTATTTCTCAAGCCGTCTTTAGAGGAGGTTACCACATGATTAAGTATTTCTTGGAGCAGTATGATGTGGACATCGACGAACCAAGCATCGGACACGGAGTTTTCGATGATGAAGAAGTGACGCTTTTGCATATTGCAGCAGCCCGAGGGAACCTTGCAGTGGTGGAATTGTTGCTGCTCCACGGTGCCCAAGTAAACGCAGCAACAGAAGTATATATGACAACTCCCTTATACATGGCATGTATGAAGAATAGGTTAGATGTTGTTAAATGCTTACTGGACAATGGAGCGAACATCGACGACGCGAACTGTTATGGGACCACAAGTCTTATGATCGCCTGCAACATAGGAAGTTACTCCCTGGTAAGCCTTCTTCTTTTCGCCAATGCTGATGTGCATAAGAAGAGTATGTTAACTGGCAACACAGCACTTCACGAATGCTGCATGTCGAAATCCCCAAAATGTGACGACATCTTCCTTGCATTACTTAAACATGGTGCTTCCATTAACGCAACAAACATATACGGAGTAACTCCACCACTTCAAGCAGCATTGGAAGGTAGATTAGCTTTACTTGACAAATTTGAAACGCGCGCATTCCTATCTCGTGAACAAACGATAGAAAGCCTAGAATTATTCGGTGCATGCAGCAATCTGTGGGGTTATAATTCTGCAGCTGGAGATTTCTACTGGTTAGACGCCTTGAAACAACGTCTTATTCAACAGTTACCAAAAACGGAAATGGACAGCTCGATGTACCTACCCGGAGTTCGTGAGTTTAGTGATAAAAAAACATTACTGGCTGTTTCGCAAAGTAGGGAACGTTGCGCAAACTGTGGAATGTTGCAACAGGCGTTTTTGGTACTGGAACGAATTCTAGGCCCAGCGCACCCGTTAGTAATAAGTTCTCTGCCACTTGTAACACGTGCAACTATGAAACTTCGTCTTCGCGTATTAGGGATCCAGCAACAACATCTTCAACCGTTGGACCCTAATATTAAGACTACATTCGAAAATTTAATTTACGATACTGACTGCGATTTGCCGGCCCTTCAAGGATACCAAATTATTTTTTCAGAAGCGGTAGACCAGTTAGCTATGGGTAAGAGGTACTTAGACGAGCACTCTAACAGCACTAATGCCCATATTCTCCTTAATGAGTTGACTGCATTTTTAGATATGATCTTGGTTTTCTTATCTACTTTTGATGAACGTATATCTAAAAGCGATGACAATATCAATGCTGTTTGGCGCAAGTTAGTCCAATTGGACTTGAGAGTTGTTTTTGGTTATACACCTCTTCATTTTACTTGTTCTACTCTCTTAAGCTGTAAGGGTGCTTCGTTAAGTAGGTGTCTGGTGAACGCTGGTGCAAACCCAAACGCGCGGGATAATGCGGGAAATACCCCGCTACATCTAGCCGCTATGATGCCAGATCATAGCGAGTTAATTCCAGTTCTGATTGATGCTGGGGTTCACTTTTGTACCAGTAATGAAGACGGTGAGACTTTCAGGGATTTGGCGAAGGCAATAAACTCAGACTACTTGAAGAGCGTGTGTAGCTTTAAGACCATGAATCTTGCCTGTTTGGCATCGACTGCTATTAGAAAGAACAGAATTGCGTTTGAAGAGGTGTTGCCGCCAAGTCTTGTGAATTTTGTCCGTATTCATTAGTTGTAACTGTTGCTGTAGGATGTAGAAAATACAATGTAGTAAAATTCGGACTGTTTTGTAAATGACCACCTGTATATGTTGTCTTTAAGTTTATGAAAAGGATGTATTTAATTTAATAGTGTAGCTTGTGTAATAAAATTGTATATACATATTTATTCGTTTCATTGCAATGACATACTGAATTATTACTTTATTCCATACATGAAAAATGAAGTGAAATTTGAAACAATAAAAAGCTGCGGTAAGTATATATAACGAAATATATAATCTTAAATGGTAATTTAGATTATAACTTTTAGTAAGTTAAAAATCTGCTTATTTAATTTGATTTCGTTACTGTATTCGACTTGTCAAAAACAAATATTAATATTAGAAAAATTTACTAAACGTTACTTTATGTAATAACATTCTATACGGGCAGATTGTGCCTTGGCCATAATAATCAAATTAAAGAGGTGACAGGCAGGTACAACATTTCGTACAATACGAACACATTCAATAGAGTGTCATCTAAAACGAATCGGACTTTACTCATTGAATGTAAAATAATGCTTATATTGGACAGGCAGGTAGAAAAC
This sequence comes from Melinopterus prodromus, assembly GCA_964023965.1. Taxonomy (NCBI): domain Eukaryota; kingdom Metazoa; phylum Arthropoda; class Insecta; order Coleoptera; family Scarabaeidae; genus Melinopterus; species Melinopterus prodromus. The sequence continues at coordinate 14,395,060 of OZ030397.1, forward strand.
TTGCCTTGTTTTATCGTATCTTGTTTTAAAAGTTATGTGCTAATTCAGCTGCCTCCAGTTCTCATCAACTCTCTTCCGCGACGTTAAATAAAAGACATGGTTTTAAACTGATTTGGTGTTAAAAAACTATCATATGATACCTGGCAGGTTACCTACGTCTTTGCTAAAGCTTGTAATAAGATTATCTAGTTTCCGTTCAAGCCGGAAGTTTATATCATCGTTTGTCCCTCTATAACGGGGGATAAGCTATTTTTCCCGCGATTTTTAAGTAATCTAAATAATCAACATCGGTAAAAAAACACAAAAGCTTTTGAACGTCAAAAAATAAATGGTATCATGCGATCTTCTAATGCTTTTAATATAACGAAAAACATTCTTAAGTTTTTTAACTACCATAAATTTACATACGATAATTAACTTCATCAAAACATAATCAATTCCCTTTTGAGTCTATATATAACAGCATTTCACATTTTGTTATGTATTTACTTTGTCAAAAATCAACAATCTAATTAAAGTACTATACTAGTGAACAAATGTGGTAAAGAAACTGCAAAATATATTTTCTCTCTTCAAAAACTAAAAACAATTAAGAATTTCTGCTTTTTCGAACATTATTTTACATCCATTATTATATTTTTGTCAAGTTAGGTACCTGATATCTACAGTTAAAACGTGATTTTTTTTTCATTATTGAGTTAATATCGGTGAGGTAAATGTTCTTAATATATCTTCATACTCTATTTGTGGTACTATTTCAATATAATGTTACTTTTGAACTATTTAGATTGAGTTGGAAGATTTTGGATTACATGTGTCGGGAAAGAGTAAAAACACAGATGACTAATATCAAGTGATTCACTGGCAGTACTATTCAATTGTCCATACCGTATGTTGGTATCGCATGTCGACAGCAATGCAACATTACACAAAATTATTGTTGTTAAGTGTGTTCACCTGAAGAAGGAGGACACAATTATTCTGAAAATTAATTTAATATCAACATTGTATTTTCTACTGTTAATGTGGATTGGCCGCTTTTATATTCTGTATTAAGATCGATAAGAAAATATAAGATAAGACATAACAAATTCAATGTTTAAAAATGTAAGACAAGAAAACACATGACAGAATTCTGTAAATCCGCTAAAATGAAAGCTTTAACTATAATATCAAAGCAGTCAAGATAAAAACTATTGACTTTTGTGTTATATGGAATTGCCATTCCAGCCGAAGATGATCCCAAAATTCCCAAGCGCAATGTAAAATATACATTGATTTTAATTTCGTGCCGTTATTGTTATTTTCTTTGTTTTATATTTCGTTCATTTTGGGATTCTCGGGAGAATCTTTTATTCCCACTTATTCCACAACTTAAGTAATGCCTAGCCGTATAGTTTATAACTGCGTTTAAGTACCTATTTTGTCGAAGCGCACAAGGTACCATAACGACAAGAGTTTCCAATCACCATATCCTTTTCACGGCATAATAAACAACGAATAAGGCCCCGCGCGTTAGCCCGATCAATCAAATTTAACATAGCGGGCAATGAACAAAACGGCATTTTGTTGGTCCCGCATAATTGCCAGTTAAGGCATGTGCGGGTAGCGTTTATGACGGGTGATATCAACCGCAATCTCGGACAAAAATCTTTTATACGATTCTGGAATAACTGGATATAACATATACAGTGAACGTCAAAATTATGGAAACTCATTATTACTTAGAAAAATCATTGACTATTTTTTTTTTCAATAGCAACCCTCTATTTTTCTTATTGATTTTGACAGACAGAGTATATCTATAGTAGATACTTTCTAATTTGAGTAAAACTAATTCTCTGGAATCTTTCATTCAAAGTAAACAAGCATTTTCTATAGATTGCTTTGCATTTAATACGCATGCAGGCATGCGAGTTGCAAGTGACCTAAGGATTTGTTGCAGTTTTTTATTCTTCAGTGTCAGAAACGGTGTCAAAAAGACATTACAAGTCTATTTTCAGATACCTTGTAAAGGCACAAGACTCTGGGGCAAGGGTCTGGAACAAACTGATTTTTTCCCAACCTTATAAAAGCTTCTGAGGCCGAATTTGCAGTCAGTGCTACGACATCTATTAACCATATCTATTCTATTTCAATTCACAACATCAATATTTCCCGGAGCATCTTTTGGGTTACAGAATACCCATATCAGCATTTTGACGTGAAATCCATTTTTTGGATTGACTGGCCGACATTGTTTTGTCCCAAAAGATTTGTGGGTGATTAACAGGATTTTGTTTTTCGTAAGTTATATTTGAAAGTCTCCTAATGAAGACTTTAAGATGAAGATAAAAAATGGTTAAAAATCTTCCTTGTTAACATAATGCGAGCAGGTATCAAGGAGCAGGTTGCATTTTGATACTTGTATATATCAGAATCTTTCACAGATTTGCAATTAATTTTCTAAAATATGCCAGAGAATTAGTCAAATAAAACTATTAATTTCGGAAAAAGAATTAAACCCAGTTGGATTTGTGTCTTATACTTTTGCCTAAAGTGTAAAAAGTACCCATTGATATTGTGTTTCCGCCGAGAGTTATTCATGGTCACAGACGACTGAGTTTGGCTTTTTAACAATATCTTCTTCTATATTGATCACACGATTATTATTAGGTAATTTCACAATCTATTATCTACAAAAAAATGAATAAATAAACTTGACCACTTCAATATATTTTCTTCAGAAGATCAATGATTTTTATACCTTCATTGTTTTGTACGTGAATTTACGAAAGCTAGCTAAAAAATCCAGCTGGGTTTGATTTTTTTAACTCTGTTGAGTTCTGTTGAGTTGAGTCTAGTGTTGAAATTAAAAGTCAGCCTTGAAAATATGTAGTGTGTTGTTTTTTTTTTTAATTCTAAACTCAAATGAAAATATCTCCTTTCAGATTCGGTTTGTACTGGAAAAACATTCCAGAATCGATTGTAGCTTGTTCAATCTTGTTGCTGTTGCCATGTCTATGAAATGGTCTAACACTCTAACACAAAACTGTTTAGATAAAGTTTTTGTTAATATAAGAATTGTAGCACATAAAAAAATATTTCGTCTTTCAAAAATACAAATTTAATAAATCTTTGTTACTTAAATGCACCGTAAACGTATCTAGTAATCTAGTACGTATAATTTGCTTTATTTTCAATTGTCTCATAAACATATTACGAAAAAATCTGATGTGGCCAGGCACATGACTTTATCATACAATATATAAAATTAATAGTTTAGCTGCATGAGAATCTATTCTATAGAGATAAATCGTAGTTATTGTCAAAGCATCAGCATTTGACACTACCTACACTACGTCATTAGAATAATAGTTATTTATGTCACAAATGCCGAAAGTACGGAATAGCGCGACGAGCGGTGATACGGCGCGTCACCGAAGGCGGAGTGTCGCCGTCGCATATGAGCGAGTCGCGCTATCTAGTTTTTGGCAGGAGCGACATCAACGTTTATTGTGTTGCTTTTTAAGAAATACGTATTTAAAAAAAAATAAATGATTTCTGTATAGTAAATGCGTTGGTACCACTTTGACGAAAGGTGCGTTCCGATTGGTAGGTAATGGTAGCTAATGGCGGTGGTAGAATACGAAATTATAGTATTTCTTACATATCGTGATAATGACACATATTAGTTTGCATGTACATAAACGGCATCTGCTACCACTGCCTTTATCACTAATGAAAACGCACCTTAAAAAGGTAATTCAAATTCTGACAGATTTATATTTCTTCATGACACATCCCTACCAACATACTAAAATAAAACTACACTCATCGCTATACTTTATTTATAATTTTCTCAATGTATCATTTTTAGAATTAGATATAAAGACGGGTTGATATTTCTTATCAACAAACAATCAAATTGGTGATCTTATTTTATTTGAAATTTATATTTTATAATTTTGCGCACTACAGCGGCACGTTCCATAGTGGTTCTCCAACCTCTGATGAGATCAGCTGTTTTCGAATGTGACAACACAAAAAAATATTTGTCAAAATCCTGGCTACTATGTAATTTCATATCAATGAAGATGCGACCGATCTCGATCAAATAGAATTTGCTCTTGAAGGTAAACTATTAATTTTACCAAAAAATGTTATAGGCATAAATTATTCAAAATTTCCTCTACTTTAATTTATTTATTAACTATTCTCTCGAAATTACAGAAATGGCGGCTCATTTCCAAAATACTTGAATAAGGCTTAGAATAAACTAAAAAGCTAAACTATTAATTTTACCAAAAAATGTCATAGGCATAAATTATTCAAAATTTCCTCTGCTTTAATTTATTATTTAACTATTTTGACGAAATTACAGAAATGGCGGCTGATTTCTAAAATCCTTGAAAAGGGCTTGGAGTAAACACCCAGTTCCTTTGGACCCCTTTGAACCAAAAGCTTTTCAACTCTAAGTTTGGTCATGAAACTTCTAAATATGAAGTTCCGTGCCGATACCTTTAGTAGTTTCTCCGGAATCGGATTCACAAAAATTGAGTACACACACACACACACACACATACACACACACACAGACATTTTTTTGGACCTTGGTAAAAAATGTTCAGGGGACCCAAAAAGACCTATTTCCGCTAAAATCCCAATTTTTTTTTCGGCACGATTACAATACTTTACATACTGCGTATGATAAAGTAAAAAATCTGATGTGGCCAGGCACATGACTTTATCATACAATATATAAAATTAATAGTTTAGCTGCATGAGAATCTATTTGATTGAGATAAATCGTGTCTGCATTAAATATAAACTAGTTAGCCGGGATTTGACAGATATTTTGATAGTCAATAGTATCAATAGTAGGTATTGTCAAAGCATCAGCATTTGACACTACCTACTGTAATCAGAATAATAGTTATTTATCTCACAAGTGCCAAAAGTACGGAATAGCGCGACGAGCGGTGATGCGGCGCTTTCGGCAGGAGTGACATCAATGTTTTTTGTGTTGCTTTTTGAGAAATTCGTTCATGTCACTGTAGATGTCACATCCGTACCAACATACTAAAATATAACTACACTCATCGCTATACTTTATTTACAATTTTCTCAATTTATCGTTTTTACAATTAGATATAACAACGGGTTGATATTTCTTATTAACACACAATCAAATTGGTGATCTTATTTTATTTGAATTTTGTATTTTGTACATTGCTGCACTAGAGCGGCAACGTTCCATAGCGGTTCTCCAACCTCTGATGAAATCAGCTGTTTTCGAGTATGACAGCCATAGACATTTCTGTGGTGACAGCACAAAAAAATATTTGTCAAAATCCTGGCTACTATGTAGTTTCATATCAATGCAGATGCGACCGATCTCGATCAAATAGAATTTGCTCATACAGCTAAACTATTAATTTCACCAAAAAATATCATAGGCATAAATTATTCAAAATTTCCTCTACTTTAATTTATTATTTATCTATTTTGACGAAATTACAGAAATGACGGCTCATTTGCAAAATCGTTGATAAATGCTAAGAGTAAATGGCCAGTTCCTTTGGACCATTTTGAACCAAAAGCTTTTCAGCTCTAAGTTTGGTCATAAAACTTCTAAATATGAACTTTCGTCCCGATACTTTTAGTAGTTTCTCCGGAATCATCGTCACAAAAATCGGGTACACACACACATACACACACACACACACACACACACAGACATTTTTTTGTACCTTGGTCAAAAATGTTCAGGGGACCCAAAAAGACCTATTTCCGCTAAAATCTCAATTTTTTTTTTCGGCATGATTACAATCCTTTAGCATACTGCGTATGATAAAGTAAAAATAATAAAGATGGCGAAACAATGAAAGTATTCCGAGGATTAGGTTTTTTGTTATAATATTTTACCTGTAATACATTTTAGTTGCAAATCACGTAAGATTCCCGATAGTTTTCCCAGTTTTCTCTACAAAACCTTAGTTAGCAATATACCAACTTATAGTTCAAAGATATACAAATCTCTGTCTACTCGAAATCTCATATTTGTCTAGGTTTCTGAAAAATCGATCATCGAAATGGAGGTACTAAAATACTAATTTTATACCTATCTGAATATTTTCCACTTCGGCCACTTCTTAAGCTCCATTGCCTGGCCAAATTATTTAATGCTGTTGAAATATATTACCAAGCTGATTTGTCTGAATTTTGTGCCTAGAACAAAAACAAGGTTTTTGTTACACTTTGCTTTTTAGTAATTTTACCAAATTAGTTTTTTCTTATTTATTAGGTGTTTTCTCACATAATCAATACGAAAAGATAACAATAGCCCATCAGTAGAATTATATGCCGTTATAAGTCAAAACCAATTGAAAGTCAAACCTTAAAATTGATATAAACACGTTTAGGTCAAATAAAACTCACCTGTTGGTGCATATTTTTCAGATTATAACCCGTTTCAATATTACCTAATGAGTATTCTATACTTTTGTCCCTTTCTGTATATGAAGGTACGTATTATCGCCAGAGGCGGTTGGGTTTTTAATATAGCCGCTCGCCAGCGCCATCTATATCCCGATGCAGTTTATCGCTTATTATTGCAGGCGCCCGCTGACCCATTAACAAATATACTTTACCCCAGAGATCTGTAATTACAGGGGAGCCAATGGCGCTAGATAATGCCCAATTGCCATTCGGCAATTCTGTACTGGTAATTGTATCGCTTGCGATTATTACCCCTTGTTAAAATTTATTGATGGTGATTTGAGGGCACGAAGTTTTAATGTAATGGAACGCGTAAAAACTGTAAAAAGACTTTTATTTCACTTAATACACAATACAGAATATAGTATATATTACTACTCTCGAACGCTAAATTGACGTTTTGACATGTATTGACGTGTAGTTAGATGGAATAATTTATGCATTAAGTAATATTGACGCACACATCGTACTAGTAGATTTTGGCGAATGAGAATGTATTTTGGATAGTGAGTGGCGTTGAGATTGCACTGATTCGCTATACTCTTACAATGAGACAGTGGGCCGTTGGGTTCTATGATTTTTCTTAACTCGGGTTTATTTTTTCCCGGCCAAATTAATAGACGCACTCAGTTGTGTTCTAGCATTCTAAGCGCTTCTAATAAATTGGCTGGGGATTGTAGTTTAAAATATTGAGCATAAAGTACGTACTCATTTTTATTCATACCACACATTATTTCACAAATCGATGAAAGGCAGTAATAGTATAACATTTTGTCCAACATTTTGCGTCATTTTACAAGAAAGGTATGAAAAAACTAATTGAAATTTACATACCATAATTATTGTAAACTTAGTATTGATTAAATTTGAACAGCACACTCAGCTAAACTACTACAAAGAATTTACATTAATTCTATCGTCATTTGTTTGTAGAGATGATTTCAAGGCGCAGAAACAATTCGCAGGTGCTTTAAGGTTTTTCGCTCCATGGCGAATAATAACATGAAAAAAACAATGGTTAAAATTCACATTACATCCGATTAATTTTGAATTTAAAATCCATATACTTCACTAAACTGTTCCAAAAATAAGGTTTAATGTTAAAATGTGTTAACTGTAATGCGTTTTACTGGCAGTTAAACACAAAATCTTAGTTGGTAATATACACACATATAGCATATTCAGTTTTCTGTCTACAGGATATTTAGCATTTTTGTAATATTTTGAAAAATCGATCTCGAAGTGTACTAAAACACTAATTTTCCACTTTAACCACTTTTAATGCTCCCTTGTCTGGACTCATTTCTAAATCCTATTGAATGATAACACCTAGCTGGCATTGTTATTTAAATTTTGTGTCTAGTATAAAAACAAGCGGAGATGTATAAACTTTTGGTCAAGATATTTTGTTTTTTTTTTAAATTATTTTACCGAAAATGTTTTTGTTTTTTGTAGTATTATGTATTTTTTTAGTTTACTCTACAGTGCGTATATCTGTGTTGCTTACAATCATACGTCCAGTTCAGATGGAACAGTAAATACTTGAGACAGAGAATTTAGACAAAAGTTTCTGAATGTTCAAAGGTAGTCAAACACATATCCAGGGACTAAGAACGGAACGAAAACGAGAACGAAAGAACTAAATTAACCGACAAATTTATAAGAACGAAAACGGAAACGAAAACGAAATTTTTATTTTTTGTTCATGATTGAAAACGAAATAAATAATTTCGGTTACCGGTTTTAACCGGTTTAATGACACAATATTTTTATAACCTACTCCTAGTAGACATGTCGGGGATGCAACGGTCTTCTATTCATGTTGATTTACTTTAGAATATATCTTTAGTTTAATTAACTAAAATTTTTATTTATTTTGGAATGCTGAATTATTTATATATATTTTTACTATAAAATAAATGTCACAATTTTTTTATTTACAAATAACCAAAAATTAACCCTGACACAAAATTTTTAAACAAGTAAATGTTAATTGAAATAAAGCAAGATCAGAGAGAAAAGAAACAAATATTATTATTTAAAATATGAAGCAAAAAAACAAAAAATATCTGTCACTGGCATACCACTAAACTGCATAGCAGTTTGTGCGTGGTTTTCAAGTAACTAAATTTAATTAATAAGAATAAATGAAAGAAACTAAAACAGATTCCGTGCCTCTCCAATACAGAAACGGTCCCAAACCATTCATTCTAAATTTTATTTTTAATATTTATTAAAAGCAAAAATGGCATCACCCCTTAAAATGCAGTTGATTGAAATTTTTAATATTTAACTTTTAAAAGCATAAATTTTATGTTAGTAATTTTAGCCAGCTATGATTAAAATTATGTCAAGTGACTTATTTTTCAAATATAAAAAAAATTAAAAAAGCATGTTGGCATACTTTTATTAGAAAAATAGTAAAAAACCGGTTTTAACCGTTATTTCATTTAGGTTCACGAAAATGAAAACGATATTTTTTGGGTGTGAACGAAAAGAACGAAAACGAAATTTTTCGTTTTCGTTCTTATCGGAAACGAACAAAATACTTTTCGTTTTTAGTCCCCCTGCACATATCTGTTTAACACAATACCTCGCACATAAAATAGGCGGCAAATGAATAGAACAACAGAGATTGGAAACGTGAAGCAATTGAATGAGCTCATATTTTAGGATGGTCTAGCCATTTTAATACAGATAAAAGACAAAATAAATGACATGGTGTTAGTGTGATAAAACAGTCAAATAGGATAGGAGTGGAGACAAATTTCAAATAAAATTATTAGTTAGTGACAATACAAAGTAAACAAAGTGGAAAAGAAGAATAGACCAATGGCTGCTCGGTGTAGCCGTTATTCTATTCTTCTTATATTAGATTTACCTATTTACTTGTCGGTATCTTGAAACTTAATGAGAAAGAACCCCTTGCGTTTGAGAAAAGATCCGATGGGTTTTTCACGTAGTTATTTGTTGAATATTCAAGGCTATATTAAAGGTAAAGGATGTCCACGTTTCTAACTAATTGTAATTTTTTGATAGGGATTTAAAATTGAATCTGACAAAGGTTCCTTTTTATCAGTTCTAAATAATAGATTGATAAATGTCTGCAAAATATCACACAAAACATCAATAACTAATTTTATACCTATCTAAATCTTTTCCACTTTAACCACTTTTAATGGTCCCTTGTCTGGACTAATTTCTGAATCCTATTGAATGATAATACTGAATGATAGGATTGAATGATAGCTGGCATTTTTATTTAAATTTTGTGTCTAGTATAGAAACACGTAGAGATGTAAAAAGTTTTTGTCACGACATTTTGTTTTGTTTTTCAATTATTTTACCAAAATTATGTTTTTTTTAATATGTATTATGTAGTTTTTTAGTTTACTCTACAGTGCGTAAATCTGTGTTGCTTACAATCATACGTCCAGTTCAGATGGAACAGTAAATACTTCAGGCAGAGAATTGAGGCATTTTATATGTATTATGTAGTTTTTTAGTTGACTCTACAGCGTACAGTGCGTAAATCTGTGTTGCTTACAATCATACGTCCAGTTGAGATGGAATAGTAAATATCTGAGGCAGAGACTTGAGACAAAAGTTTCAAAAAATTCAAAGGGATTGACACATATATGTTTAACACAATACCTCGCACAGATAATGGCGGCAACTGAATGGAACAACAGAGATTGGAAACGTGAAGCAATTGAATGAGCTCATATTTTAGGATGGTCTAGCCCACGGTAGACCTACACACGGTATGTTGAAGCGCAGATTACTGGCCCCCACCACTTGAACTCAAGTGACGTTTTTACTTTTTATACACTAACGCCTCCATTTGAATGCGAACTCACGTGACGTTATGCGCTAGGAGAACGCGTTTAAGGATCTTGTCCAGCATACCGTGTTGTAGGTTTACCGTGGTCTAGCCATTGTAATACAGATAAAACACAAACTAAAGGACATGGTGATAGTGTGATAAAACAGTCAAATAGGATAGGAGTGGAGACAAATTTCAAATAAAATTATTAGTTAGTGACAAGAGAAAGTAAACAAAGTGGAAAACAAGAATAGAATAATGGCTGCTCGGTGTAGCCGTTATTCTATTCTTCTTATATTAGATTTACCTATTTACTTGTCGGTATCTTGAAACTTAATGACAAAGAACTGCTTTAGAGGATAAAGTACCCCCTGCGTTTGACAAAAGTTCCGATAGGTTTTTTAGGTAATTATTTTTTGAATATTCAAGGCTATATTAAAGTTAAAGGATGTCCAAGTTTCTGACTAATTATAATTTTTTGATAGGGATTTAAAATTGAATCTGGCAAAGTTTTTTTGTTTCCTTTTAATCAGTTCTAAATAATAGATTGAGAGAATATGTCTGCAAAATATCACACAAACATCAATGATATCTTTGATTTCATATATTTTTCACTTAAAATCTGTCCTTATAAAAATACGACATCATGAATGCAGTGATGTTGAATCTATAAAATTTTGGTTAAAGTGTCTATGCAACTCTTCAAAGGGGATACCTTAGACTCGTAATTTCTATTTGCCCGAACTCTCCACATTAGTTTTCTAAAATTATTAGTAGATTTTTAGTGGGTGCATTCTCTGAATTATAAAAAAAATATATAAATATATAAATGGTTTAGAATCTTCAAATTACGGCCCGCTGGCTTGAATCGGTCCAGGAGGATTTTGGTCCGGCCCGCGGTTGTATTTTTTAATACTATCTATATTTTAATATGTGACATAATTTCAAATACATCAATTGGTTATATCTAAAAAAACATCCGCGTCCTTCAGTGTGGATATTTTAACAAAATAAGCTAACACGTTTTTTTAACATCGTAGATATGAAAATAATGGCAAATACAGACTAAGTTGAGCACTTTTCGTTTCAAACAAGAATCTAATTTGATAATTTTGTTATTTGTTAATATGTAAACTAACATAATAACAATATTTTATTTAAGTATATATATTATAACCAATTGGTGTATTATAACTATGTCTACATTGCTGACGAGTTTACGTAATAACCATGTTCCCTTAAATTTCTTCATCTGTATGAGCTGTTTAGCAATAAACATATAGCGTTTCCTAGTTACCAAACTTCCATCTAGCCCCAATAGGTGTCACGACGGGTTTGTTTAATTCGAAACTCGGATTGCAAGTCGTGAAGTGACAAATAAAACCCATAGCCTCTGTAGCTCAACTGAGCAAGCTGTCAACCGGTTCCTGGTTCAAATCCAGGCTGAGATGTTTTACCAAAAATTATCCTCACCTGGGTTAATTATCATTCGTTCGTTAGTTGTTTATACCTAATATACACACACTGGGGCAAAATGAAACAATTTTAATTTTCATTTACCTACTTTTATTTTGTAATAAAATTAGAAAATGGTTTTATAAGTATTACTTTAAAAAACAAATTGCCAACATTATGAACATTGAAAATATACTATAATTGCAGTAATAGATCGTTGCAATCCAATGTTATGTGATGTTACTATATATTCTAAAAAAAATCTACATACCGCCCTTATGGGCGGTATGTAGAATTTTTTATATATCGGGTCAATTTTATGTGAAATGAAGTGTATTAAAATGAGTAGGTAATAACAGTTGTTTTGTTTTGGTCAAAAACAATAGTAGAAATAATATAAGACCTAATACAGGGTAATTTTTTAGTATACAAAGTAAAATTTAGAACTAAACACTAGTTTTTTTATTATTTTAAAAGGCAGTGGATGTTTGTAACAAAAACATTGCACGCGCACGTCAAATCTAATCACGTATCTTTTTAGATGGTGGATGCTCATGACTATCTTTTTCCTTTCTCATGGCCAACATGTTTTATTTTGATATTATTAAAGTATTTTCTTGCTTCGCGTACTCACGTAATCAACCACACTTGTTAGGCTGTAGATTTTTGAATCATTTCTCTATTTTTGTGTTTGTTTGTGTGAGGGAGCTAAATCAACACATTGTTTAATTGAAGCCAAATTATGACAGTTTCTTTCACTTGTCTGGCAACCATTTCAAAATAAAAAATATCGAAAAAATAAGATTAACTCAGTCAGATGATAAAGAAGGAAGTTGGAAATGATGTTCATTTAAATATGAAAGTAGTATATGAAAATGAAAAGATTGGGTTTTAACAATAGTGTTACACTAAAAATATATTGATTCCATCTCCCAGTCAATCTTTGCGAAAACTGTCATCAAAGTAGTAATATTCATCTAAAATTGTAAAGTGTAGAAGAATAGTACGCAATGTTATATCTCGTTCCTGTGCAAAATTTTTTGTTAGAAAGTCCAATTCCATTGTGTTTTAGGTAAAAATAATAAAAACAACTATTTTAAAATGTCATCCTGTATACAAAAATAATCACCCTGTACACGTCGCTAAAATAAAATATCTACTGTTCTTTCTGACCAAACCCAAACAAATGTCGTCAACTAATTTTGATACCTTTGATTTCACATTAAATTGACCCGCCATTACCAAAAATTCTGAATTGCTATACTAAAAGTAACACAACTTTGGATTGAAACGTTTGTTATTGCGAGTATGTTGTGTGTACAATTTTTACAATATAGGCAATTCGTTTTCAGAGAATAATTTGAATTAAGTCAATATTATTGGAAATACGAGTAACTAAAAGTTTGTACCGTTTTTTGCTCATAAAAAAAGTAGTTAGATTTCTTAGAGATCTCTGGTCTAAACCATCCACACCACTTGATATATTGAACAACGATAAAAACCAAAGTTTTGATAATTGAGAGATTATTATAATTACTAAAATGTGGTAAGTAAGCATATAAGTAATGTGGAGAATGGGGGTCTAATATATCCACTTTGCGGAGTTGCTCAAATGTGTTAACCCAAATTTGATAGATACAACATTACTGCATTCATAATATGTCATATTGGCTGATGAGGGCAGTTTTAAGAAGAAAAATATATCTAGTCAATTATTAATTTTTGTGATATTTTGTAGCCGTAATATCTATTACGTCTAACTATTATTATCTATTATTTTGAATGTTGAAAAATGAAACAATGTCTGATTTCGTTAGATATTTTTCAAACCGGAACAATAATTTACCATTTCCTTATACCATTCTTACATTCTTTATACCTAGTTTTGTGTATGTCTTCAAGATTAAACGAATAAATACCTGAGGAACTTTTGCGCATCAACGCAGGGGGTACTAATTCCTCTTGTTTCTCATTCAGTCTCAAGATAACGACAAGTAAATAGACAAATCTCAGATATATAGGTCTGAATGACAAAACTTCATGGGGGGCTTGCTTGGGTTGGATATCATAATAGCTGCATTTTCCATATCTTAGGTAGGTATAATTCTCAAACTAAAGGAAGCCTTAATCTGCACCAACCTGCCGTTATTCTATTATTCTTTTCCACTTTGCTTATCTTCAATTGTCATTAGGGAATAATTTTATTTGAAATGTGTCTCCACTCTTATTCTATTTGACTGTTTTATCACTCTAGCACAATGCCCTTTAGTATATCTTGTATCTGTATCACAATGGTTATTCTATTCTGATTTTCCACCTTGTGTACTTTCTATTGCCAGTAACTAATAATTTTATTTGGTATTTGTCTCCACTCCTATCCTATTTGACTGTTTTATCGCACTATCACCATGTCCTTTAGTTTGTCTTTTATCTGTATTACAATGGCTACACCATCCTAAAATATGAATTGTTGTTTCCAGTCAGTTACCTCAAATGTCTGTGCGTGTATTGTGTCAAACAGGTATGTTTCACTCCCCTTGAATTTTTTAAAACTTTTGTCTCAAATCTCTAATTCAGGTATTTCCTATTCCATTTGCACTGGATGTATATTTGTAAGTAAAACTGATTTAGCACTGTGGAGTAAACTAAAAAAAATACAAAAAACAAAATTCGGCAAAATAATTTAAAAAAATCTGATGTGGCCGGGCACATGACTTTGTCATACCATATATAAACATGCTAGTTTAGCTGCATGAGATTCGATTTGGTCGAGATTGGCCATGTCTGGATTAAAGTAAAACTACTAGAACTAGACAGATACTTTGCTTATATTTACAGTAGGTAAAGTCAAAATATCAGCATTTGCCACTACTTACTGTCATTAGAATTACAATATCCGACAAATCCTGGCTAGCTAGTTTTAATGCAGTACGAGCGATTTCGATGAAATAGAATTTGCTCATACAGCTAAACTATTAATTTTACCAAAAAATGTCATAGTCATAAATTATTCAGAATTCCCTCTACTGTAATTTATTATTTAACTATTTCGACGAATTTCCAGAAATAGCGGCCTATTTGCAAGATCTTTCAAAAATGCTAAGACTAAACGTCCAGTTCCTTTGGACCCTTTTCAACAGAAAGCTTTTCAGCACTAACTTTCATCATGAAACTTTTAAATATGGTCTTGTCATACTACGTATGATAAAGTAGAAAGGTTGTTGGTTCTGATGATTAATATATTATATAGGCTTCTAGCATACTATTTTCGGGTTTTACCCCGTCTTCAGTGCTAACTACAAAAGATCATAAAGAATTATGCTAAATATTCCAAATAAGTTTTAACGTTAACATACCGGCTTCCAATCTTTCTTGTATTTATTCGCGAAAACATAACAACATTCCTATCCGCACTCGAAATATTGTTTTTCAATATTGTTTTACCCAGCGTATGTACGTGCGCGCGTGTTTCTTCTCCTCATGGCAATTCTCCATGCATTTGCGTGTTGAATTGACGTTTCGCAAACGCTGACGTTCTGAATACTGTCAAGTTTCAAAATATCCCGGCTACCTAGTATTAATGCAGACACGATTTCGATCAAATAGAATTTGCTCCTGCAGCTAAACTATTAATTTTACAAAAAAAAAAGTTATTGACATAAATTATACAAAATTTCCTCTACTTTAATTTATTATTTAACTATTTTGACGAAATAACAGAAATGGCGGCTCAATTCCAAAATCCATTAAAAATGCTTAGAGGAAATAGCCAGTTCCTTTGACCCTTTTGAACCAAAAGCTTTTCAGCTCTAAGTTTGGTTGTAAAACTTCTAAATATGAACTTTCGTCCCGTAGTTTCTCCGGAATCGTCGCCACAAAAATCGACTGCGTATGATAAAGTAAAAAAATCTGATGTGGCCAGGCACATGACTTTATCATACAAAATATAAAATTAATAGTTTAGCTGCATGAGACTCTATTTGATATAGATAAATTGTGTCTGCATTAAAATTAAACTAGTTAGCCAGGATTTGACAGATATTTTGATAGTCAATAGTATCAATAGTAGGTATTGTCAAAGCATCAGCATTTGACACTACCTACTGTCATCAGAATAATAAATAGTTATTTATCTCACAAGTGCCGAAAATACGGAATAGCGCGACGAGCGGTAATCCGGCGTGTCACCGAAGGCGGAGCGTCGCATGTGAGCGAGGCGCACTATGTAGTTTTCGGCAAGAGTGACATCAACGTTTTTTGTGTTGCTTTTTTAGAAATACGTATTTTAAAAAAATTCAAAAATCGTTATATTTCTGTATAGGAAATGTTAGGTTGATACCTAATTCAAGTTCTGACAGATTTATATTCGTTCAAGATACTGTAGCTGTCACATCCGTACCAACATACTAAAATATAACTACACTCATCGCTATACTTTATTTACAATTTTTTCAATTTAGCGTTTTTACATTAGGTATCACAACGGGTTGATATTTCCTATCAACAAACAATCAAATTGGTGATCTTATTTTATTTGAATTTTGCATTTTGTACTTTGCCGCACTAGAGCGGCTACGTTCCATAGCGGTTCGCCAACCTCTGATGAAATCAGCTGTTTTCGAGTGTGACAGCCATAGACATTTCTCTGGTGACACAACAAAAAAATATTTGTCAAAATCCTGGCTACTATGTACTTTCATATCAATGCAGATGCGACCGATCTCGATCAAATAGAATTTGCTCTTGCAGCTAAACTACGAATTTTACCAAAAAATATCATAGGCATAAAGTATTCAAAATTTTCTCTACTTTAATTTATTATTAACTATTTTGACGAAATTACAGAAATGGCGGCTCATTTGATCTCGATCAAATAGAATTTGCTCTTGCAGCTAAACTATTAGTTTCACAAAAAAATGTCATAGGCATAAATTATTCAGAATTTCCTCTACTTTAATTTATTATTTAACTATTTTGACGAAATTAGAGAAATGGCGGATCATTTGCAAAATCCCTGAAAAAGGCTTAGAATAAACTACCAGTTCCTTTGAACCCTTTTGAACCAAAAGCTTTTCAGCTCTAAGTTAGGTCATGAAACTTCTACTTATGAACTTTCGTCCCGATACCTTTAGTAGTTTTTCCGGAGTCGTCGCCACAAAAATCGTTTACACACACACACACGCACACACACACACACACACACACACAGACATTTTTTTGTACCTTGGTCAAAAATGTTCAGGGGACCCAAAAAGACCTATTTCCGCTAAAATCTCAATTTTTTTTTTCGGCATGATTACAATACTTTAGCATACTGCGTATGATAAAGTAAAAACTGAATGTTGTGATAAAAGGAATTTACTTCCATACTTGTTATTATTCTACACACAAAATTCAGACAAAAAACATTGATTTTTATCGTAGTTCAATATATATATTCAATAAATATATTGAATATATTTTCAATATATTCAATATATTTGTGGTGTGGATTGTTTAGACTATATATTATAATATGCGAGGTAATTTAAAATACACCAAATGGTTATAATATCTATAGGTTTAAATATTTTAAAAAAGGGTATATTTGCATAATTGCATAATTTGTATCATACATTTTCTGCTGTCTGAAGTCTTACCTTTGCCATTATTTTCACATCTATGCCGTTAGTAGGAACTTTTTTGCTTATTTTGTTGACATCCAGTTCCACCCTAAAGGACGCCGATGTTTTTTTATAATTTTGAAGTAAAACTAATATATTGCACATTTTCTACAAAAGTGAGACAACTCAAAATACGCATGTCAGAGAAGTGATAAAAATACATTTCTTTTGAGTTCTTTTCTGTTTTTCTAATGTTTGACGTATTTTGAGTTGTATTACGTTCAAAAAGACAATGCTATAAAAACGTGGGTACAGTAGCACCTTTTTGACATGAATGGAAATGTGTAGCAGTAAATTTGGCTAAAATAAAATAGAATATTATAAAAAGCAAATTGTGATTTATTAGATGATTTCAATCTTAATCCAACAGCCGACAGACTGCGTACTTAATGAAATTAGTAATATTAATATAGCAAGACATCAGAGGGCAACTCTTTTAACACCAAATAAGTTTTATTTGAAACTTTTTGTATTAGCATTTCTGAAGAAAGTAAAATTGAATACGTTACATAGTTTGGGACAAAACAAAATTCATCATATAATTCATTATACGTACAAAACACCGGAATAAATCGGACAATTTAAAACAATTTAATGGTTGCCATGCATCAACTGTGCGAATGAATTGCAATGAGCAATAACGCAGGGGGTGAAAAGATAACAGCTAATTCCATATCAATTTCAGGACTGGGTGACCATAATTTAAACGGGTGGTTCCGTTTAGGAGGGGGGAGGGTAACAACGCCGGTGGCGCCGCCCGCGACCCTAGGCATTATTAATATTCAACAGTTTATTTGAGGGCGATAATTGAAATAATTTGAACGAACAGCGTCCGCAAAGTGGACGGGCTGGTCCTATTGTGACATGGAATCCGCATCCGAAATATGGCACAGTCCAGTCACAGTATAGTAATCGGCATGGCCGTCGGGAATTTTAATTGTTAACATGCGCGCTGTGTATTTGTATTTAATTTCCCAACTAGAACCGCACAAAATCCAATTAAACCACACCCGTGGGGATCGTGTGTGTGTGCTGTTCTCCGACCGTGACTGCTACATACTTCTATTTTTTTCGCATTAACGTCGATGCTTCCGGGTAAATTTCATTCTACACAAATCCGACACGATTGCAGTACTATGGAGATCGCGTTTCTATCTAATTGTGAATTAAAGTTTAAAATGTAGCATATTTTGATTAATGCAGCATATATTTTTTATTTCCTATTTCGGTAGGCGTTTTCAATCCCAATTTAACTAATTAAAGTAAGTTAAAATCCGTAACTCCATGAACGTTTACGATAGAGCAAAAATTCAGGTATAGCGATTGAAAATACAGCGCATATGAAGTACTATTTTCAGAATTTTCTATCATTTTCTTTTTAAATTACGACATCAACCATTCTTTTCCAATAGCAACCTATATGTTTTACTTTAGTAGGATGTTTTAATCTGTATTCCAAAGTATAATAATAATTGTCTTTATTGTCCACACAAAAAAGGAAAACAAATACATTTCCATATAATTATTTAAGTATGAAAGAACCATAAGGTGCAGTTCAGATGAACGACCAGTGGCCATTCTGTGCTTTTACATTAAAACCTTCAAAAACAACAACTAATAATTACCGCCTTCCTAACCTAATTAATTTTAACTAATTAGTTAACTTAACATTTTGCAAAAAAAAAACAGTTAACAAAAACAAAAACCCCATTCTATACCTATTACCTACCCACTGCCCATCAAAAAGAAACCTGCGTACTGCACACCTGAATGTCGAGAGAGTCTTGCAAGATAGTGCATAGTCATAAGATTCTGCATGTTCAACCAGCCAATATCTTTCAATTTGAATGTTATGTGCTCATATTTGCGAATACAAAAAAGGCGTTCTGAGGCAGGCGTTCTGCACTCTCTGCATTCGCGCCACATTCACAGCGTCCAGACAAGGACCTTACACAGAAAAACAATAATTAAACAGGGATAACACATCACTCTCACCCAAAATAGTCTTCAAACTCACACTGATCACATGGATAAATGGAAAGAGCAACCTAAGATTCAGGAAAGCAGAGCGAACAACTCTGGACATGTGATCTCGATAACGGAAGGAGTTATCAACCTCCCACCCAAAATTCCTCGCTCGCTCCACAACCTTCACATGTGCATCGCCGATCCTAACCACAAGTCTGTCCTTATAGAAATCAACATCTCTCTCTCTACCCATCAAGAGTACAAAGGTTATTTCAGAACTAACATATGTATTAATATTTGTTAACAAAATCGAATAAAATTAAAATTAAATCTGTTTTTATGGTAATTTGTACTTGTGTTTTACTGGTGTTTTCGAGATATTTAGCTTCAACGATATTTTACAGTGTTGACCTTAATAAACACATTGCAGTATATATTGTGTATAGCAAAAATGTTTTATTACTAATATTTTCATTTCTTTCATTCCTAATTTTTGATATTATTATTTTCTATTAACTTTACAGCAATATGTTTCAAATATCTGATAACTGAAAATAATGACAATAATATATATAATCAGTTTATATCAGATGGTGATATCCAGGCGGGACGCAAATTTTAAATAAATAAAAAATTACATCCGCAACCTGGATTTGAACCAGGGTCCTTTGTGTCGCTAGCACAATACTCTACCAACTGAGTATTGTGCTAGCGACACAAAGGTCCCAGGTTCAAACCAGGTTGCAGCTGTAATTTTTGATTTATTTAAAATTTGCATCCCGCCTGGATATCACCATATGCTAAAAATGATTATTTCATCATTACGGTAGTAAGTCCGTACGATACGGTATTTCCGTATATTCATTTCTAGTTAATAATATATGTCACTAATTTACAAAAATGTATAATAGCTTGAGGAAGTACCTAAGCAATAGCTTGTGAAAGCAAGCTTTAAATTTTCGACGAATTTTGGCGGTATAAAAATATGTAGTAATTATTTAAAAAAAAATAAACTAAAGATACGACCATCTAAAAGAATATTTAGACAACATAGTAATTATTGTTAATAAACGAAATAATAATTTATAAAATAAATCAGTACAAGTCAAAATGTTATTCTTAGTTTATTTTAGTCGTATCTATAGAAAGAAAATTGATATTTTAGCGGAAATAGGTCTTTTTGAGTCTCCTGATCATTTTTGACCAAGGTACAAAAAATCTCTGTGTGTGTATGTGTGTATGTGTATATGTGTATGTGTGTATGTATGTATGTACCAGATTTTTGACGACTTTTGACGATTTTTGCGACGATTCCGGAGAAACTACTAAAGGTATCTGGACGAAAGTTCATATTTAGAAGTTTTATGACCAAAATTAGAGCTGAAAAGCTTATGTATCAATAGAGCCCAAAGGAACTGCCTGTTTCCTCTAAGCATTTTTCAAGGATTTTGCCAATGAGCCATTTCTGTAATTTCGTCAAAATAGTTAATTAATAAATTAAAGTAGAGGAAATTCTGTATTATGTCTGACATTTTTGAGTAAAGTTAATAGTTTAGCTGTATGAGCAAATTCTTTTTGATCGAGCTCGTGTTTGCATTAATATTTAGATAGCCAGGATTTCGACTATTACTTTCATCCTGACAGTAGGTAGTGTCAAACGCTAGTTTTTGACAATAGCTACTGTCAATATGCCAATCAAAATATCTGTCAAATCCCGGCTACTTATTTTATTTTAATGCAGACACCATGCAGGCACGATCGATCTCGATCAAATAGATCATGCAGCTAAACTATTAATTTTATATATTGTATGATAAAGTCATGTACCTGGCCACATCAGATTTTTTTCTGTAAAATTATGTTGTACAACGCAAGTGTTATTTTGAGTAAAATATTTTATATAAACGTATTTGTTTTCAATTGTTTAAAGAGTTACTACAGCCGTTTGAAATATTAGCAAAAAATAAAAATTAAAAAATAATTAGTTATCAAACAATGCAAAACCAAAATGTAAGACTAATAAATACCTATTACAACAATAAAAAATTATTAATTTTAAGTAAAAATAATAATATTTGGAATTAACAAATGAACAAAAAATACAACTTTTTAATGAATTGAAAAACTAAATTAATTTCTGAAGAAATGAAATATTAGATCTCAGGCAAGATAATTGAAACATGCAGTAAAGTAAACACTTAATACAATAAATACATATGTCTGCAGACAAAATACATGCTCCGTAATAAATATAAATTTATTACATTCAGTGAATATATTTTGATATTACAATTCTGAAATAGTCTTCTTCCACCTTTAATCATATAACCATTGGCAACAAGTTGATTTGTGCATTACATATGTAATTAATGTGTAGTAGATCAAATAAATTTATATACTGTGTCGTGATATAACGCAATATCTTAAAATGATATTTTCGTATCATATTATCAAAAGCTTTCATATTTATTAATATAATAAATAATTATATGTTTAATTAAATGCATATCTGCTCGTAAACTTAAGTGGTCATATAACATTTATTACATTGGAATGGATATATTATATTAAGGCAAATAGACTAAATCCCGTTACATTAGATCCATCGAAAAACCGTCTCGTGTCGGACAGCTTTTTGTGAAGCGGCCGGGTCGAGCTGAAGATTACTCATAGATTTCAGCTGTTATTTTCGACATACGTTACAGATTATTTCTAAATATTGACGCGTGTTAAAAAGAAATAGCATACTTTTCATACGTCTGCTGTATAATTTAAATGGGCACGACAAAAAAGTACGTCTGTTCTTAGAACCATAAGAACGAATGACAGCGGTAGCAACCTAACCTCAATTCGAGCGCGAATGTGTGATGTGAACAAAATGTTTTCATTGGTATGTTTTTACTTTGGTTCTGTTAAACATGGTAATGATGGATATATAAATTAGATAGGATATTATCACAATTAAATGACAGTATTTTTAATAATTAAATATTAATCTTTAACGAACTACCTAGTAGGCAACCTAATATACACAGCAATATAACCAATCCACGCGGTACGTCCATATCTTGGTTCATACGATTTTAAGCGATGAGTCAACATCAGCTCTCTCGGTTTTGCCTACACTTTCAAATCCTGCAATAGCGATACGAACATACCATGCCTGTACCAGCTGGCTGGTTGCACGCGATATTAACTGACACTAATGCCAAATTATTGCTCTAAGATCGTCTAAATTCTTAGGTCGATTTGCCGAACACACGATTGGGCCTCGTCTCCCTAATCATCTTCCTGGAAACACGTGGTACTGTGGTATAAAAATTTATTTTAGTAAAATTAAAGGATATTATTAGTATTTATATTATTAAATTGCACTTTAACTCGATTTTGAGCTCTTTAGCGCACGGGTTAATATGCATTCATCGGTCTTAAACTTCACAGGAGTTACGTACGGTTATAAAGAAACAAATTGACAGGGTACGTCACAAAAAAAATAAGTTGAAAAATAGAGACCACTGTAATGTTCTGGCATATATTATATATATGTCCCCGGATCTAGTTACAAAGAGGAAGAAAGCGTTTATTAGCGATTTTTCTCATGCATTAACAGGTCCCCATTTACATAATGCGTCGGGTGTGTTCAAACTCCTATATAGCGTAAAATTTATAGTCTAACATAGAAGTTAATATAGAAGAAATAGTTCTCATTTTTATGTAAAAATTGGACTTTGATTGTCATGGTTTGAGAAGACTTTTCATGTGATGTTAACCGTTAGAGAGAGCACTTATCGTTTCTACAGTGTTGAGGTACTGGTGAATCGTGTTTTCGTGTCATGATCGAAAAATTCCAGCAAAAATATCCGGTTACAAGAATATCCCGCGTTCTGAGCCCCACAAACAAATAAACGAATTTTTGGAAACATTTTCGTTTCTTCATAGCATTGTCGTCACAGAAGTGATAAAAATTCTTAATCTAGTAAATTCTTATCTTTCACTCTTTTTTTCACACTTTGTCTAGACAAAGCCAACGTTTCAAAAAAGTATACCAAAAAGATGCTATAAAATATATTTTCAACATTTGGATTTTAGGAAATGGCTATTTTGGGGACAATTGAAACAAATTGGTGCGGTGAATCATTACAAGACGATGGAGAACTATTTAAACTAATAATAAGTAATGCCATAGAATCTCTATCATTCTACCAAATAATTATTGTTTACTTATACAGGCTGTCTCACGGAACTGGTACATTAGAAGTTTCTCATGTTCTATTATTTCTGGACGCTTGAAGTTTTGGAACTAGAAGTTCTGAGCTCTTTAGCTAAAATATTCTCACGTTAACTGTGACGCCCGGTCACCGGAGGTCGGTATCAACTTTGTTATTTTAAATGGTATGATATAATTTTTATTTTATATTTTGTTTCTACGCATCAAAATACATAATTTTAGTGTGTTTTTCGCGGTTACGTTCAAAATTGATTTTCTCGGTTATTATTGAACCTAGAAGTTTCATGATTGGTGGTCCAAAACTGGAAACGCAAGAAACTCATTTTAAAAATGGAACTCCCTGTATACCGATGCGTCATTCGATAGGAAATCTTATTCCTTATCAATCAATGGTTCCCTATATCTATCATTAATAGTTTTTGAGATTTTGTCAGTATAAAAGACCTTATTAAAAATGGTGCACTTAGACTGACACGTAGAAACCAAAAATAAAATAAAAATTATATCATTCCATTTAAAATAACAGTAAAAGTTGATACCGACTTCCGGTGACCGGACGCGACAGTTAACTTGAAAATATTTTAGCTAAAGAGCTCAGATCGAGTAAACTCGAATTCCAAAAGTTTTCAGAAATAGTAAAACATGAGAAACTTCTAATGTACCAGTTTCGTGAGACAACCTGTATAGTGTGTTCTTACATAAATTTACATTTAAAATATTTAACTCAATTAATTAGTCCTGTTGTTAATTTGACTTGTACCTATCAATTCGATACTGAAATATCAAAAGACGTGGTTTCTATGGTTACATATCTTATATTGAACTTAACCGTTTTTCCACTTTTGCAGTCCAATTTTTACATAAAAACCATAATTATTAATTAACTTACATAGCCAGAGTATACCTTTGGCGCGATTTACGAGTTGGAACATATCCGACGCATTATTTTTGCTGAAACATACTAAAAAATAAAAATCAGGAGTAATTTTCTCTGTTTGTAGGTCAACCCCAGGACATACTGCATATATATGGGGTGTCGTAAAAGGGGTCTAAATTGTCATAAATTGATACCTCTGACAATTCAAATTCTGTTAACCCCAAGAATTTGATTGTTAAAACTGCAAACCCGAAGTGTTCAGCTCTAAATGACACTGTTGTCAACCCCAAATAAAGGTATTGTTTGTACGGGGCCAGTTTTGTGATGGCTCAAGTAAACAATATACAAAGCTATTGTCGTTGTATCCACCACATGCTGCTTATTCAATGTTATAAAAGCAAAATGTATACCTATCCTTTTGAGATATACACATGAGAACAATGTTATCTGGGACACTGTATTAAACAGCAATCGCATTACAATAACATTTTATCTTAATCTTTATCCTTCCAACAACCTTATCTCTCATAGAAATTGTTATTGTTCATATATGAACAATATCATTCAAATAAATAATGATGATACGTTCTTCAGCGTTAAAGCCAGCATGGTCTCTATCGCAGTACACACCCTCAATTTGCGTTTCTGGCGAAAAGGAACGCAAACTTTCCAATCTAATAATCTAAAATTGCTCTCGTGGGAGCTCATCAGCCCTGTAATAAGCTGTGGCCCGCAGGCCGCAAGCGCATTGCATTTTTTGTGACGTAATGCGAGGAGCGTTAATGTAAGCCCCGGTAAGTACTGAATAAAGCATGAAAAGAGTATTTAGCGGGGAATACGTGAGAGGGTTTACGAGGGATAAAGCGGTGTGTATTATATAAAGCATAGCAATGTGCAGCGTTAATAAATTTTTTCTCTTTACCTTGAGAGCGGTAGAACACAATTTAGTATTGGTTCTACCTTCTACCTGGTACTCCTATCTAATCTACCATTCTGTCTAGGGAATTGTTGTAAGAGTTGTAAAAATAATTGTACGGAAATTGCTTTTTGTGTTTGAATACATTCATGTCTTTCATAGTCGTTCGTGGTATCTTTCGTATTGTAATTATTGTGACAGTAGTGACAGTATCAATAAGATTTGCAAGTAGTGAACCTGTCTCTTTTGTAAGTCGACGATTATACATTTATACACAATACTAATGGATCCAATCTCAAACGTGAACGTGTGCTATTCCAAACTTATACATGGTGAGTTATTTGAGACCAACTTTTGAGTCTAGATACCAGGGCATTTCACATATTTTCAAGTACTTAATTTGTCAAAAATACTAACAATATAAACAATATAAACATATAAACAATATCTAGCAAAGTGATAACTGTTTCTAGTATACTTTTCTCCGTAGAATTTGAAGCTAAAGGCAGAAAAGTATAGCTATTGAGAAGAGTAGTAGTAAAAAACTGCACACAATTTGGAATTTGTTGAGCTTCAAATTTTACAGAGAAAAGCTTCCCAGAAACTGTTCAAGTGCCATTTTTCAGCACCATAAATTTGTCTTTCTCACGACAAATTTATATTCTCGCACGGCAAAATATGCAGTATACCGGCAAAACGTGTGTTTTAAGGCTCCCGTATCCTACCGCGAAAACGCGCCGATACCCCACACAATAATTATTGTTTAAATTGTGAAACAAGAGCAACTATACGATTGAATAGCTTCTTACGCAACTGCGTCCACAAAGAATGTCAATATTTTTGCAAATTATGATTGCAAATTTTAGTGTTAAAAAACGAAATTACAAATATAGAAATGCTTTCTGGGCTTATTGGCGTATGATTATTGTGTACTAAAAGATGTTTTTTTAGAGGGGGAGACCTTAAAATTGAAATTAAACACACACTTTTATAGGAATTGCTTTTTATTTGAAAGATAATTCTTTGGCATTAACATTTAAATATGTGGCTTCCACATAGATACCGCTGTTTCTAATTGATAACGCAAATACAACATAAATAATTTATTTGGATATGACCTAAAGTACATTAAAAATCGGTAATAATGAAAACAAGCCGTAACATATAGAATGCAACTTTGTAGTTTTTGTTAAAAAATATAAATCGTAGCTGTCGTCCTATTTACATTTGAAGGACGGGACGTTTAAATTTGTTTTTTAGGTCTTTAAAGATCACAGATGAACTGTAAAATAGTTTCCGATCAAAATGTGTTCAATACAAAAACCTCGTTGATAATTTAGTAACAAACCAAGTGTCTTCGAAGCAAAGCTGATACTATATACATAGTTATACTGTCATTGTAAAGTGCAAGCTATACGACAAATAAAACGTAAAACAAAAATCATTCAGCGTTTTATTAGTATTTTTCTCGTTCATTTTTCACATTCTTTGTTGCTGTTGGATTTGATGTAAATACACACAATTTTTAATTTCTTTATTTATGTAGATAATTATTAATCATATACCTTCCTACCTCAAGGTGGCAGATTTTAGTACATTTAAATTGCACAAGCAATACTGTTTTAAAGGTTTTACGGTAAGAATCATTTAAAACATAAATTCACCCTCAAAACTGCGTAATAAAATATTGAAATCTTCCAGTTGTGTCGAGCAACAAACAAATAACGACGATCTGATACGATCT
Source organism: Melinopterus prodromus (assembly GCA_964023965.1). NCBI lineage: Eukaryota > Metazoa > Arthropoda > Insecta > Coleoptera > Scarabaeidae > Melinopterus > Melinopterus prodromus. Next base: position 14,422,217 of record OZ030397.1, read on the forward strand.
CCATTGAATGACGCTATTTCGGAATGGATGCTGCGTTAAAGGTTTGATTAGACGAGCCATTTTACGGAGAGCAAGGTAACTGCGTTGTGTAATAAAATACAATTTGAGTTACCGTCTAACCGTACCTTTAAGAACATTTAACTCCGGCCATCTTTGATCTAAATTTAAACCAGCCGCTAATGACATATCATGTATTCAGATTAAAGTATACAGAGCTGCTGTCGTTGGATGGTAACGCAAAATTCTACATTGAAATGGAGCACCTTAAAGAATATTTAATTAGAAAACATGAAAACCAGTAAAATTTTGTATGTACTATCGTGGCCATATATTATGTCCCTTCTTTTGACGTCCATTTTCTCGGAATCCCAGGGGCGAAAAAATTTGAAAAAAAAACTGGTGCTGTCCTTGATTAATATGCTACAATTCATAAAAATTAGAAAGCTGTATGTGTTGGCGTTTTCCCGATTTTTCCAGATTAAGAAGAATTGGGGCTGTTTTTGCCACGTAAATTTTATTCGTTTAACTTTAGCAATTAATTACTCTGGAAATAATGCATAGATTTGAACGAATTAAAAAGTAATATCACCTGCGGAATGTTAGCTTTCAATGTGCAATTTTGTAAAATCATTGGATTAGTGCTTGACCCACAAAAAGCTATATTATGCAATGCCAGCAATTCCTTTATTAGAAGAGCTAGAATAATGAAATATAGACTATAGGCTACCCACTAATTCATAGGTTTAAAGTTTATTAAATAATCATGGTTTATCTTGCATTTTCCCTACAAAAGATCGAGTTGAAGCATCTCATGATTGCTGCAGTTGACGCGGCGCTCTACGGTCCTTGGGGCGAGCGGGGTGAAGGGATCGACAGCGACGCTGCCAGTAGTGGCGGATCGCACGTGCTTAGTTACTAGTGTTTACGGACACAATACATAAAACGACACGGCGATTATGCCTCGCTAAAGAAATTTGGATATCCGGTGACAGATTACCGAATTAAAAAATAATGGCAAAATAAGTCAATAAGATAACAGAACCACGAACAGGCATTTGGAAGTCCCATGGGAATTCTTGGCAATTTAAATCGGGTTTCGGGTTTAGCATTTAAAATTAATGAGAGCTGCAAAATATTCTATGTATCTACAAATTTACGATGCTAAACTTAGTTTTTTGATATTTTTAAGTTTTATACGGTCAGAGCTGACGTTTGTAATATATGTAATATATCAAGAGTTGGTATTTATTTTATATTATTTCTGCATGTATTTAAATATTATTAATAAATAAGCTGTTGAAACTGTTATAATAGTTTGAATATTTATATAAGAAAATCGGGCATACCTTTTAAATATTTTTTGGGTTCAATCAAGCAAGCTTAATTTAGTATTCACCACTAATCGGAAAATCTGCTCACTGCATATTATTTGATCTATCCGCTTCCATCAAAATCTTGTTTACAACCTTATTGTATAAAAACTGAAGAAAACATATACGCCAATCGATAGAAGAGATTTCTCTCGTACCGGGTCACATAATATAATCAAAATTATGCAAATATTAAGAATTTAATTGTTAGTTAAAATTACTACCTGGTCAAGTTATGGTTCTTTTGGTGTATTGATAATAAGCTGGCCCGGTTCCCCCAACTGTGTCGGTTCTCTCCGACATGACTGCACCGCTAACGCCTCCTTTCCCCGCAGTACCCCAAAGACCGTATAGCGTCGGAATTCACGCGGAGTTTCAGCACGATCTTTTGTATGAAAAATGCAAGATAAACAATGATTATGTAATAAACTTTAAATCTATGAATTATTGGGTACCCTATAGTCTATATTTCATTTTTCTAGCTCCTCTATTAACGGAAGGGCTGGCATTGCATAATATAGCTTTTTGTGGGCCAACCACTAATCCAATGATTTTACAAAAATGCACATTGAAAGCTAGCATTCCGCAGGTGATTCTACTTTTTAATTCGTTCAAATCTATGTATTATTTCCCGAGTAAATAATTGCTAAAATTAAAGGAATAAAATTTACGTGGCAAAAACAGCGCTAATTCTTCTTAATTTGGAAAAATCGGGAAAACGCCAACACATACAGCTTTCTAATTTTTATGAGTTGTAGCATATTAATCAAGGACAGCACCAGAATTTTTTCAAATTTTTTCGCTCCTAGGTTTCCGGGAAAATGGACGTCAAAAGAAGGGACATAATATATGGCCACGATAGTACCTATCAATAAATCCCCTATAAACAAATAATAGATCAATATTCATTCTGAGTGAGACACTCATAAATAGATCGCGCTGAAAGAAATCTGCTTACAATATCGAACATAACCCTATATTGAGAAGAAGAAGATAACCTCTTCTTGGTATTTTCCATGGTTATCATCTTATTTGAAAGGGACTACGGGAGCTTTAACGACAGAAAGTATTGACGAACGGCGGAATATGTATTTTAACGACAAACAAATGACCGGCAAAATATGTTATTTATTTGCTTCTACGCTACTTGCATAATGTATACAAGTCGTTGAATATAAATTAAATTTTATTGAATATATAAATGATAGATAAATAATATCAATCAATATTTTTATATTGACAACAGAAAAATATCAAAGACCAGATATGTTTTTAAAAGGACCCTATGGAGATATTTTCTTAACGGTGCTTCTTATTCAGTGGATAAATATGACTATCTATGACAAGTTGTGACCGAAATGCACTATCAAAATTGCCTTATTCTTGTGTTTACTTAGATTTTATGGCATTTAATTTTAGAGGTGCAAAAATAATACTAAATGGATAAATATGACTATCTATGACAAGTTGTGACCGAAATGCACTATCAAAATTTCCTTATTCTTGTGTTTACTTAGATTTTATTGCTTTTAATTTTAGAGTTGCAAAAATAATACTAAATTCATGTGTTACAGTTATGCTTATTCTAATCGATTAGAGGTAAGTTTGACATATTATGACAAAAAGCAGTTTTGCCAAAAAGTCCCTGCACTATTTTAGTTTTCCCTACTGGGTTATTACTGGTCCAACAAACGCCTTTACATTACATCTCAAGAAAGTCAAGAACGTATTTCATAAAGCCTTTGCTCTAATTTGCAAATAATCAATATTCATCCAATATCTTTTCATATTCCTTTTCAATTATGGATGCGCTTGTTCCTTTTAGCTCCGATCAAAGAAAGCCCTGGCGATGTGCAACGCCGTTTATCCAACGCCGGAAATTACAAATGCGCGAAAGTATGGATTTACTCTTTTTTCCTGCAAACGTATATCCGCAAATATTTACATAGAACGGAGATACTACAAGCAGCACCGCGGCCTGCTTTCGTGAGAAACTAATTCGCGACCGGCTATGTAAATATCGACCGATTTCTAGCGCCCGCCAACAAACTAGTGAAAAACACGACATAGCGCAATTAAATATTATTTAGGTAGAAGCTCAGACCGATATCTGGGCTTTTGTGCTTCATGTCGCCGGTGACTTGGAAATTTAAAGGACTACCAACCCCCGAGCTATGTTGCAGGATGGCATTGCCATTACTACACGGTGTAATTTACGACTAACATACCACAGATACAAATTGCTGTCCGACAAGCGCGCCTTGTGTAATGTATAGTCTGTACGGAAGTATATCCGATTAAAAAAGAGAGAAATTTATGGGTAATTTGTGTTGTTTTAACGGTATGGTGGCCCAGCACCATACATTGTTTGAAGGGTGGACAAAGCTGTCCAGTTCATTAGGAGGTAAACAGGAGGTATAACTCGGTGCTATTTTTATTACACCTTATCGAGGTCTGCAAAAACTTAAAACACACTCAATTTCTCAAAATGGTCGGAGTGACATCAGTCAGCAACAAAAAGAAGCAACAGCCAAAGACCAAGTGAATATTCCTGACGCAACCAAGTGCATATGATGTGCATAAACTTTTTGCAAATGTGTTTCGAAGTAATTTGTTGATTTCCATTTGTTATGCCATAACAAAAATAAATAATATATAATATCTATAAAATATTTCTTCAAATTAATATCGAGAATCATAAGCATCATAAGATAGAAAACGGAATATACAGAAATACGAATCCGATGAATTGGTATCATAAATAAAGATAACATTTAAATAACAAAACATTTAACTCATTTACACTGTCCATGGACTTTGTGCTCAGAACAATTCCGCTATCCGAACATAATCTACAACATAATTTATGTTTTTCTAGAAACAGATTTAAAATTGACATTTATCTCATAATATAAAAGATGGAGGGTTGCTAGAAGTTGTATTCAATAGCATAGGGCGGCGCATTTGTCGTTTGCACAGAGTGGGCGGGCCACTTTAATCTTAATGTTTGATTATCTTAAAAAATATGAATAAAACAAAAACTTTCCTCAGTTGTCACCAAAGTCAACTTTAGTTTCTACATGGAATAGCTTATATTTCCGTCTAGCTATGAATTGTTTGCAAAAATTTATTGTATGAAGTACTAATATAGTTCTACATTATTCCTTACGTTTATGAGTTTATGCTTTATTTGTCTAAAAAATCTGATGTGGCCAGGCACATGACAGTATTATTAGGGCTTCCAATCCCGGGATCCCGACAAATAATGAGCTCTTTCGGGATACCGGGTTATAAATCCCGGGAACTCAAAAACTTAAATCTAAATTATTTTCGTATATTTTTGTTAATTGGTGAAATGTGGGCACTGATCTACAATAAATCAATTGAGCTGCCATTGTTTAAGTATGATCTTCAGTCTATAACAGTACCCTCTCTGATTAAATTAAGTATAATGCATAAAATGTTCCTTTAGACCAGCGTGTTGCTATAATAGGAGAAAGAGATTTTGTAAGAAGTAGATATAATTCAATATGGACGCAAACATGAACCTTTTCAGCTTGCTTAAGTATTTTTAGTTACCTCAACAAAAAACACAGATTGTATTTAAAACAGACACAAAAACAAAAACGTAAAGAAATTGTGGCGGATTTATTTACCTGTATTCAATAATGTACTGTATAATATAAAATTAATAAATAGGTATCAAATATGTACAGCGAAAAAATGTCAATTAAGTATAAAATAAAGATACCAAGCAATGCCGATATATTTAACAGTAAAGTGGATCCCAAATTGCACCAAAAATGATTTGCTATTAATTGTTGTTATTAATCGGTCGATGGTTCACTCCAATCGAACGAACGATGTCATTTCTTATACCGATTTTCAAGGTATTTTCAGTTTAAGGATTTACCTTTAACAAAAAAACGAAATATCTAGGTACATTTCTCTGTCATGGGGTGCGTCTACGCCATAGGTTGGGTCTAGGATAAAACCACTCGAGTTTGTGATGAGCTATGAAAGCGGTAATATGGTCATTTTTTATATTTCTTCATCGCACAATTATCGCTTTATCCTCATTTTTAGTGGAAAAGTTGTGTGAAAAAGTGCATTTAGATAAAAAATGTATTTTTATAATGTGGGTTGGGCTATTTGAACTATATTAGACAAAACCGAATACTCATTATGTACATGAACATTGAATATTTAATATTCTAAGAAGTTGCAATGCATATTTTATCAATTTTGAACAATAAATAACGGTTTACTTGAAGACGCGTTTAGAACTGTGTCTAAAAGTCATTGTACCTATCTTTTTGGTAAACAATAATCGTTTTATTTAAAATGCATAATAAACTATTTGCCTAATAAACATGGATGACGTATGAATTCTAAAGTTATTCATTAATTTTATCCTAAAGAAGAAAACAAGAAAGCATCAAAATGTTTATTGGGATTAATATGAAAAATTTAAAATTTGACTCGATCAAACAATCTTTTGCCAGGACTATTCTTGAAATGTTTTACAAAAACGCAAATCTTTTTAGAAAAATTAAGATGGAAGAGCAAGCTTTTATCTAATAGCGGTTAAATTTGGTTTCTTATTGATGTCAATAATCACATATTGCCACCTTTTAAACCGACACTTTTGAGAATTCTCTGGACCAATCCATTAATCCCGAAATCCCGGGATAAGCATATTGTCAGGAACTGGAAGCTCTAATCATCATACTATACAGCAGTGTCAAAAGCTGATCATATGACAATACTGGCAATATAATAAAAATATCTGTCCAATCCTGGCAAACTGGTTGTAAAGCAGATACGAGCGATCTCCATCAAATAGTATGTTTTGATGTGTGTAGTCAGGTTATCACTAATTCGCATCGACCAACAGAGTCAACTGCCATGCATGATTTTGAAAGTTAAAGTTTGCTCATGCAGCTAAACTATTAATTTTACAAAAAATGACACGTGCATAAATTATAAAAAAATTTCTCTACTTTAATTTATTATTTAACTATTTTGATGAAATTACAGAAATGGTGGTTCATTTGCAAAATCGTTGAAAAGTTTCTCAGTTTCTTTCCATCCTTTTGAACAAAACTTCTTTTAACTCTAATTTTACTATGAAGTTTCGTCCCTATAGTTTCTCGTGGATCGTCGCCACAAAAAAAAAGGGTTCTTGCTCCCTACACACTTGCACACATGCACAGCACACCCACAGAAATTTCGGAATACTTTCTTTACTTTGATAAAGGTAAAACAGTATCTTAAGAACACAATTATTTCTAAACTACTAGAAAATTGTTTGAAGTGATTTACGATTATGTTTTGTTTATAATTGATGGTTCTATCATTTTAAAGACAGCCTGTTTGTAGCGTCTTCATAAAATTGGAAAACATGTATCAAACAATTTCCATTTCAAGAATACCGATTTTCTAAACTGTACCCTGTATAGGGTACATGGTTCAATTTTTGGGATCGTATTCTTTCATATAAAAGCAGGCCAGCATACTATTGTGCACAAATCTATCGTTTTTGCGATAATTACATTTTACGTCGATTGTGGTAAACCTGGGTGCTTTATTTTGTAACATGGAATGATAAATGTTCTATTGGTTATTATAATTCTACATAAAAATAAATACACTTTTGTTTAAAACACTACATCGCATAATGTTTGTCTCTTATAGTTCAAAAGATACTAAGTTTTATCCGACTTGAATCACGCGCGGCGTGTCGAAACTCGATGAAAAACGCAACAAGCGACTAATTCAGGCGTGTGCGCGATGTTCTTGAACATCTCACAGACAGCAGGCTGGTTCGACAGGCTAGTGCAGTTTGTTTTTAAGAACGGAGTTAGTGGAAGCGCTTATTTATTAGGTTCTGAAAATATATATATATACATATGGTTGCTACGGTGTGGGCTCCAACGCGTATGACAGAGTGCACGTTGTCACCTCATATATAACGTTGATGGCTCCAAAATCGGAGGTGACAACGTATCGCCTTGTTTTCAACGGAAATGTGGTCTAGGTGGCTCAGGGAGCTCAAATCCAAAAATTGCGTCGGAGCCGATAACGTCCATTATTTATGTACTGACAAGTCATGTTAGTTCAAGCGTAGATCACGAGCGCTAGTGTCGCCCATACTAGATACGGCCGCTACGAAGTCACCTCCGCATATATGACTGCGTGTTTTGTATCGTACAACGTACGCTGTGACATCCGAAAAACGCTGGCAACGTTGCGGAGGTGATAGCGCAAGAAACATATATTATATGAGTATTTTCGTATTTATTTCTGCTCTCGGACGCAGTTGGGTTGTGCATGGTACGCGAGATACAAAGGTTTTTGGTTCAAATCCAGGCCGTGGCAGATTTTTTTTATTCAAAATTACGTCCCGCATGTTTTATCGTTTGTTATTTATTTTGAATGCTTTATGTCAACTATTCTAGTGTATGCACATTGCCAATATTATTTGAAATAAAACTAAATAAATTATTTGCGGTGCTATTACATCAATAAATTCAATAAATTCCACATACCTTTTCTTGTGTTCACCACAAATCCTATTGAATCAAGAATTCTATGTATTTGATACCGGTCACAGAACCGGAGCTATGTGAAATTGTTGCTTCTCTAAGATCTACCAGCAGTGTTGGTTACGACGAAGTACCGGTCAAAATTTTGAAAACTTGTATTCATCTAATCGCTAAGCCGTTGTCTGATGTTATCAATGCTTGCTTTTTACAAGGAGTGTTTCCAAGTTCTCTGAAGCACTCAATTATTACTCCTATATTCAAGAAGGGTGATCCGCATCAAATAAGCAATTACAGGCCTATCAGCGTCATCTCGTGTTTCGCCAAAATTTTTGAAAAGTTAATATCTTGTCGAATAATAGAATTCTTGAAAATCAATAACATTTTAAACCTTAATCAACATGGATTTTTAAAGGGAAGAAGCATTGATACGGCATTGATAGAATTTACCAAGTATATTTTAAAAACTCTAGAAAACAGGGATATGGCTGCCAGTGTCATGTCGGACCTTGAAAAGGCATTTGACTGCGTCAACGTTGACCTCTTAATAACAAAAATGGATCGATACGGACTTAGAGGGCCAGCCAAGAATTTAATTAAGTCGTACCTTACTGGAAGAACGCATTGCTGTAAGCTTAGGGATATGAGTTGTGAAACGTTTTTTTCGGACGTCCTTTCAATAAGTACAGGGGTCCCACAGGGAAGTATACTTGGGCCACTACTTTTTATCATTTATGTAAATGATATTTTTTTGTTGCCGATTACCGCTAAAGTTGTATGTTATGCGGATGATACTACAATTGTGAACCAATGTAACGACATAGAAAATCTAGTACATACCACAGGTCAACATCTGGGTATTATTGGTGACTGGTTTTCCGCCAATTGCTTGGGTCTAAATGCAGAGAAGACGAAGTTTACATTGTTTGCCAATGTCGTAAATAATACCAAATTTATGCTACACGATGGAGTCCAGATCAATCGAACCGACGCTTCTTGTCTTTTGGGACTAACTATTGATGATAACCTGTCCTATAGACAGCACATTGATCTCTTGTGCACAAAAATTCATAAAAATATATACGGTCTTCGAATTTTGGTCAAGAATACAAACAAATACATATCAAAGACGTTTTACTATTCTAATATATATATAGCCATTTGCGTTATGCTGTAATATTTTGGGGATCGTCATCTTATTCAGAGCGGGCTTTTATTACCCAGAAGCGTGCCCTTCGTACCCTCCGTGGGATGGGTTTCAGAGATTCGTGCCGGGGTCGTTTTAGGGATGAGGGAATGCTAACGGTCCCAGCGATATTCATATATGAAAGCATTTCTTTTCTCATTAAGCACCCAGAATATTTCAGTGACTATAGGAGTAATAATATTTATAGCTATAGACATGGTCAGAATTATAGATTACCCAGACATAGGCTGGCTAAGTACGAGAAGGGTGCTGTGTACTCGTGTATTAAGTTGTAGAACCAGGTTCCTAATGATATAAAACATTGTAAAACTACGCGTGCGATGCGCAGAGCTTGTTCACACATCTGTGCACATTGGAACCTTACTCCGTTAAAGATTTTTTTGGATTGTAATTTTGTTTTCCATCGATTTTTTTGTATGACGCTATCTTGTTTGTAGGAATAATTGATTATTTTTGTATTTCTGCAAACTTTGAATAAAGATTGATTTATTATTATTATTATTATTATTCAAGTAGACATATTAAAATATGTTGGGGGAATTTTTAGGTAATACGACTAAATATTACATACATTATTTTGAAAATTTGAGACATGAAAAGACCGACATAGACATGAAAATGATTACTCTTCGCAGTTATGTATTATACAAAAATGTGTACCAGTAGCCAAAGTTTCTCCGGGTGCCTGGGTTTTTAGCTTATTTATTGTTTTTTATAAATACCCTATTGTCACAGTAAACTGTAGTGGTAGGCATGAATAGTACAGCGTCTAGTTTAGTTTATTGATCATCATTGTAGATATCAATTAAGGTAACGAGCTACAGTCGCGGAAAGATGTATGTTCGACGCCCATTTTTCTTGGGGCAAAATACTTGAAAACCTACACAACGAATTGTGAATATATACATAGTGTCTCAACAGTACGATCTCGGAAGAGTATGCCTCTGTTAATGAATATATTTTAAAACTGATTTCACTCATATATACACAAAGCCGAGGCGCACATTGTAAAACTATTAGCGTGTGTGCAGGCTGTTCCTTATGGAACAGCATAACAACAGATAAACCAACCTAAACTTATGTTTTGTTAAACAGAACAACCTATATTTCGGCACAATTTTTATTTCCTCGCAAAATTTTACGACAATGAAAAATAACATAACATACTGTAAACTTTATACGTTTTGATTTATTGGCATTTTTAAAGAAAAACAGCAGTCTAAGAAAGATTGTATATATCAATATCAACACCGGTTTTTAGTTTTATTGCTCTGGCTTTGATTATGATTACGTAAGAAGCGTTCAATAACCGTGATTACCTGCCATATCCAAATTGTGCACCGGTTGGTCATAATCTGCAACAAAATATTGCAAACTGGTTGTCCTAAGAAAGATATTTTTTTAAATGGAACACTCTGTATTGAATTAATTTTTTGAATTCTATGCATCGTTCTGCACAAAAAGTAGTAGCACACACCAGTGCTAAAATAAACAATTGTATTGTTATCGTATACACAGACAGACGGACAGACCGATCGATAATTTTTCGTCAAACTCAAAGTTGGGTATCACTCACATAACCCGACATGAGTAACACTCATGATTAATGAAAGAACTCGTCACTAATTACTCGTCAATCATAAATCTATGAATCACTTATCTCTCATTAGTCGTAGAAACAAGTGTTTCTATTTTGACTGCCGGTAGCGACTGCATGATATTGTTTTAAAAATATGAAAAAGAAAATACAATTTAATAGATTTTATTTGTAAAGTAAACCCACATTACTGTAAATATAATGTGTGTTTTCTTTGTTTTAATTTATCCAACTTTATCTTATAATAAATATGCATTTTTATAGAGAATAAATACTTACCTTAATAAGCGATTTATATTTTTATTTTGACTAAAGTGAATTGAACTCATGTCCTAAATGAATCTAAATGCATTAATAATAACTGCTTTGAATTATATCCGATTCTTTGGTGATCCACTTATTAGGGGTACATTCTGGTGTACCATTTTCAAAAATGACTTAGTATTTTATTGCTTATTTTGATTCCACAACATTTCAAAAATACATTGACTGTAAAACTGAAAGGAAATAATTCGAAAAATTAACGATTCCACAGCCAAGTGTCGAGCGGCTCATCGAAGCCGATTATATCTCACGATTATCGGAAACTTTTTTTAACCATCTCCGATTCGTACATCTTTCAATATTATTCACAAGTTATTTTCCGTAGTGTACCCACATTTCTCCTCTTTAAAATGACGTACCATTGGTTGACAGTTAGTTTTTCGAATTTCTTTGTGACGTTATTTTACAGTGTATACTTTAACGTTGTGCAATCTAAATACGCTATAAGAAATCATTAATTTTTGAAAATGTTATACCAATGTACCACTAAATGTGATTTGGAATGTACATTGAACGTGTACGTATCTAACGTGTCATAAAATTTTTGATATAATTAAAAAGAAAGCTGAAGAAAGCATTCTATACTGTAATTAGGGGGAATATTCAACTGCGACATCAATTATGCCCGTCTTCCTTTACACTTCAAAATTTGGAAATCAAAGGAGTGATTTGTCTATATTTATATAATTGTCTTTTTTTCTCTTTCACGGTATTATGTCTGGGGAAAACAACAGTGCAATTATCTCTAATTAACTTGAAACAATAGATGCGGCTGTAATTGTTCTTAGTAATTTTCATTCAGAACAAATCAAGCCAGATCTAAAAATCAAATAACATAAATGACAGATTTTTATAACACATATCTATAAAAAAGGGGTAAGTTTTGATTGAAAGATTTATATGTTGTGGGGGTTGTATAAAATATTGTACCCGCGCCTCTATTTTACTTTCATCAGCGTGAAAGTATATCGAGTTTCTATTATGTTTTAAAACAGTGGAATGTCTATAGAACAGTCATCACTCATCGCGCAGTGATGAATATTCAATCGTGTACGGTAGTTATGAGTGCTGAGTAAAGAAATCATCACTCAATTTCTGATGAGTGACCAATCGTAACTCATCACAACGTGTGATGATTAATTTAACTAATTAAACTAATTTTATCATCACTTGTTACTCAATCACACGGTTACCAAATGGCCAACTCTGGTCAAACTCAATAGACCATACCACAGTAAATAGCGGGGGGGGGGCGATTAAAAATGTGTACGTATTTGGTAAATAAAACTTGGCGTGCCCGAGAATTTTTTCAGTAACAGTTTCTATTTATTCCAATCAATTTATTCCATGGTTTTAGCGACAGTGCACGTATTTAGACAAAGCACAACAACGGACTGCACAATTTTAAACGGCAATAGAGTGCTTGTAAAGAATAAGTTAACTATAAAGCGCTGACCACGCATGACAGCGCGGCGGTGACAGCTCTTTTTCTATTTTTTTGTCAAATAGCCCTAACTGGGAAAAGAAATAAGTATAAAATTATAAGTTTAGTGTCGATATAACTCAAAAAGTACTTAATAAATTTAAATTGGACTTGCAGACATCAATTCATTGTATTTGTAGTCTGTCCTCAGCGTTGTACATTGACCTACGTTGCGAACCGACGTAATATAAATAAATAAAAAATCATCAAAAAATAAAATAATATCTACTTGGGTAGTTTGACTTACATCGCGACAAAACATATAAATAGGGTAATTAGTTGTTGCGCGGTAACCATATTACACTGAGGACTTAGTTATCCGAGTTAGAAACATTTTAGTACCCTTAGAAAAGCTCTCATAAAACCAATTATGTTTTGTTAGAAACTATAACCAAGTCCCCTATATTAGTGCTAAATACTTAATAAATGATTTTTAATACTATTACTAAAAGGGAGTGTTTATTTTGTCAGAAGCGAGTTTACGGCCTATTATATACATGCTATATAATAATAGCCTATTGTGACCTCCGTAGGTTTGGCAACACCGCTGGAGTTATCAGTGATACATTAGTTTCCGTGCATATATAAATTGCGGAGGTCACTTCGTACCCTTTGTGTACCTTATATATGACCTACTAAAAAATCAAAAATCGTTTCCCCTCTTTTGATGCTCGCGTAGCGAAAGTTCCCCTCATTAAAAATATGCAATCAGATCAATAATACATTATCTGGAACACCCGGAGCCTAGGTGGCCTGCTCTATATCCCGGAGGTGACAACTTAACACGTATACATATATATATATATATATATATATATATATATATATATATATATATATATATATATATATATATTATTAAACGCCTTAAAATGCCGAAGTTGTCTAACCGTATCAAGCGTCCTAAATTTCGAACCGATTGATAGTTCAATCCATTCAATTTGCCTCTGCATCCAAATATAACGAATAATAAGATCTCAAAACAGTAATAAAATACACATTATTGGCATTAAATATACCTATAACATCTAGGGAAAAGTTATCACGACTGCTTAAAACGTATGATTTTCATTCAAGCATCAATAAATTGTTATTTTGGTAAATATTCTGAATGTCCTGGTGCAACTCATTTGATCGACGAATCATACGACAATGGATGAATGTCGACAAAACTACTTTGCAACTAATGATATCCCCAGTTGACGAATATTTACAATAATTGACACTACTATTGCATTCATACGTTGTGAAAAGCCAAAATTGTTGACGGTGATTTTTCTGACAACTATGCTTTATTCTTTATATTTGGATGCGGAGGCAAATTGAATAGATTGAAACATCTATCGGTTCGAAATTTAGAACGTTTGATAGGGTTAGAAGACTTCGCGATTTTTTAAATGCGTTTAATAAATAAATATTTTTAGCACCTATTAAATAAGCACTTCCACTCACTTCGTTCGTAAAAAAACAAACTGCACTAGCGTGTTGAATCAGCCTGCTGACTGTGAGATGTTCAAGAACGTCGCGCACACGCCTGAAGTAGTCGCTTGCTGCGCTTTTCATTGAGTTCCGACATGTCGCGCGTGGCTCACGTCGGATAAAACTTGTATTGTAATCATGCCGAAAAAAAAAATCTGATGTGGCCAGGCACATGACTTTATCATACAAAATATAAAAGTAATGGTTTAGCTGCATGAGAATATATTTGATTGAGATAAATCGTGTCTGCATTAAAATTAAACTAGTTAGCCAGGATTTGACAGATATTTTGATAGTCAATAGTATCAATAGTAGGTATTGTCAAAGCATCAGCATTTGACACATTTTTTTTATTGTCATCACAATAATAGTTATTTATCTCACAAGTGCTGAAAGTACGGAATAGCGCGACGAGCGGTGATGCGGCGAGTCACCGATGGCGCAGCGTCGCCGTCGCATGTGAGCGAGTCGTGCTATGTAGTTTTCGGCGGGAGTGACATCAACGTTTTTTGTGTTGCTTTTTGAGAAATACGTATTAAAAAACTCAAGAATGGTTATATTTCTGTATAGGAAATATTAGGTTGATACCACTTCTACGAAATGTCAAGTTTAAAAAGCTAATTCAAATTCTGGCAGATTTATATTCGTTCATGACACTGTAGATGTCACATCCGTACCAATATGCTTCACTTTATTTACAATTTTCTCAATTTATCGTTTTTACAATTAGATACAACAACGGGCTGATATTTCTTATCAATCAACAATCAAATTGGTGACCTTATTTTATTTGAATTTTGTACTTTGCCGCACTAGAGCGGCAACGTTCCATAGCGGTTCTCCAATCTCTGATGAAATTAGCTATTTTCGAGTGTGACAGCCATTTCTGTGGTAACAGAAATGGCAAATATTTGACAAATCCAGGCTAGTATGTAGGTTCATATCAATGCACATGCGACCGATCTCAATATAATAGAGTTTGCTCTTGCAGCTAAACTATTAATTTTACCAAAAAATGTCATAGGCATAAATTATTCAAAATTTCCTCTGCTTTAATTTATTATTTAACTATTTTGTCGAAATTACAGAAATGGTGGCTCATTTCTAAAATCCTTGAAAAAGGCTTAGAGTAACCACCCTGTTCCTTTGGACCCTTTTGAACCAAAAGCTTTTCAACTCTAAGTTTGGTCATGAAACTTCTAAATATGAAGTTCCGTGCCGATACCTTTAGTAGTTTCTCCGGAATCGGATTCACAAAAATTGAGTACACACACACACACACACACACATACACACACACACACACACACACACACACACACACACACACACACACACACACACACACACACACACACACACACACACACACACACACACACACACACACACACACACACACACACACACACACACACACACACACACACACACACACACACACACACACACACACACACACACACACACACACACACACACACACACACAGAAATTTTTTTGTACCTTGGTCAAATATGTTCAGGGGACCCAAAAGGACATATTTCCGCTAAAATCTCAAAAATTTTTTTCGGCATGATTACGATACTTTACATACTGCGTATGATAAAGTAAAAATGAGATTTTAGCGGAAATAGGTCTTTTTGGGTCCCCTGCACATTTTTGACCAAGGCACAAAAAAATGTCTGTGTGTGTGTGTGTGTGTGCGTGTGTGTGTGTAAACGATTTTTGTGGCGAAGATTCCCGAGAAACTACTAAAGGTATCGGGACGAGAGTTCATATTTAGAAGTTTCATGACCTAACTTAGAGCTGAAAAGCTTTTGGTTCAAAAGGGTCCAAAGGAACTGGTAGTTTATTCTAAGCCTTTTTCAAGGATTTTGCAAATGAGCCGCTATTTCTGTAATTTCGTCAAAATAGTTAAATTATAAATTAAAGTAGAGGAAATTTTGAATAATTTATGCCTACGACATTTTTTGGTAAAGTTAATAGTTTAGCTGCAAGAGCAAATTCTATTTGATCGATATCGGGCGCATCTGCATTGATATGAAACTACATAGTAGCCAGAATTTTGACAAATATTTTTTTGTGCTGTCACACTCGAAAACAGTTGATGTCATCAGAGGCTGGAGAACCGCTATGGAACGTTGCCGCTCTAGTGCAGCCTGACTAACTGGTTTAATTTTAATGCAGACACGATTTATCTCAATCAAGTAGATTCTCATGCAGCTAAACTATTAATTTTATATATTGTATGATAAAGTCATGTGCCTGGCCACATCAGATTTTTTTTTTAAATGAATTCCCGATACAGGTATTGACTAAATTTCCGAGAAAATGCCACAAAAAAGTTTAGTGTATGTAAAAAAGTGAATTTTTTTTGGGTGAAATCCGTACGATTTGTAAAGGAACAAACCATTCGAGTAGTACTTCGCTATGCACATTATGTTTGTCGGGTTTCATATTTCAATATGTGTTCCTCTCTTATGTGATTCATCTCACCGAATAACAAATTTATCTAGTCGTTATTCAGCTATTATTTCCACCAAAAATTATACCGCGTTCAATTGATTTAGCCCCAGTACAATTGCATTTGATAATGTCATTCGCATGCGGTGTATTGCTCAATGTAGCTTATAAACGGTTACTATCGCCTCGATAAACGGACCGATACGCAAGAATGGCTTTGACCAGATTATTATGCACGTTTTCCAATGACATCGCGCTTATAAGCCAAATTGCAAATCACCCAGATATCCAAAGCAAATGGACTAATTTCCAAACCAAACATATCTCACAACACCGTTATGTCTCCTTTATGTGTTTGTAGTTATGCTGGTCCTCAAGATTTGATAAGTAACCAAATACAACCTGTAACGAGTGAGATATGTAGGTACTTATTTATGATCTATTTAACACCTACACCAGTACTTAATGTTATGATACAAGATATCTTTTATTGTTGAAATGTGAACCATATTTTTAGTTTTAAGTGACAGGAGACAATGCGTGTAACCGAAATGTTATTGTTTATAGCGTTGCTAGTATGTGTAAAACACACATCAGCTGTGAGTAGTGGGATACTTTTTGGAAGACTGTCAATCTTAACTCCTTTTCTAGGCACTAACGTTTCCAAAAGTGAGGAGAGCCTTAGAAGGTGCCAGAAAGTACTGTTGTATGAAACTGGCCATTGAGATGCACGAATGTAACGCCTTGAAGCATAATCATAAGTCCTGGCCGACGGTCTACAGTAAATGTGTCAACACTAAGAAACATCCGATTATAGGGGAGGGTATTGTAAAGGGTGAAGGGTTAAGAGAATTACTGGAAGCTGTAAAGAAAATGGAAACGCATGATTTTCTAGTAAGCCTAAAGACCGTCATGTTATCACCATACTCTATAATAAAACGCTAACGTAGTCTGTGCGTCTGTCTGTCTTTGCTAGGTTTCCTAGCAACTCACCCTCCCTCACATTTCTCAGCCGTCTCGGGCAAAAAAGGTTGACCGCAGTCCCGGTACCTTTCTACCGTATGACTCCCCATCGTGTGTGAATTCATACGTAATAACTATTTACAAAGAGGGATTTACCTATAGTAGTCCAGGCAACGATGGAGAACTATGGGAAAAGAATCGTGTACCTTTAAGCCAATTTTGGCACAGTTGTAGGGAGTCCTGAATAACATACTAATAGTACCGATGGGTGGGGGTGAAGCTAAGGTAAGGGAAGGTCTTTAACGGTCGCTTTTTCAGTTTTTCGTTAATAACTCGAAAACTATTGCCTCTAGCAAAGAAAAATTAATCTACATAAAATTCTCTAAAGTCCTGTACACTTTTTGCCTAGGATCAACACTTAAGGAAATATTGCCGATCACTAGCTCGAATTTGACGTTTTCTAGGCAACTTGACATTATTGACAAGTTAGTATTGCAATGAGCCGCCATTTTTGTAATTTCGTCAAAATAGTTAAATTAAAAATTAAAGTACACACAATTCTGAGTAATTTATGTCTATGACATTTTTTGTCAAAATTAATAGTTTAGCTGCATGAGCAAATTTTATTTGATCGATATCGGTCGTGTCTGCATTAATATAAAACTAGTTAGCCAGGATTTGACAGCTATAGCCTGGACTATATCTAACCGTGTTCAAAAAGAATGCCAGCGAAACCAACCAGAGCCACAAAAAAAAACAATAAGAAAATTCCTTCGTGCGATCAAATTATCATTGTTAGGTTGGCGTTATTTCCACTGTTTTACACTATTTTTAACGGAACAAACTGTGCCCATCATGCAGGGTCCTGCAATTCAGCTCCCGTCTTCTGTAGCTCAGTTACTCATTAAGCTAAGAGTTTGACATTTTGCAGACTTACACTGTACTTCAAGGTACATTTAAAAAAATATTTTTGATTATACAGGGTGTCCCAAAAATGTGCAACGCCATGCTAATATATTTTTTTCCACGGTATATATTTCTTCACACATTTAGCAGCTTTTTATGGTTGTCTATATACCACCAAAATTTTATTGAAATAAGTTTGAGCGATTGCAACGCAAAAAATAAAAACAAAAAAAAATTGATTTTGCATGGTTGGCTTTAAAAATCAATAAAAACCACAAATTGCACCTCGTTGATAAAATTTTGCGTCGTGCTTATTAAGTTAGATCTAGAATTCTCGTTAACCAAGTGTCATTGATCCAAATTATACAGGGTGGCCAAAATCTAGTGTTAAACTTGTCAAACTTCAAAGCGTGTTATTGTTCTTATTTTAAATTGGAACCCATCTATTTTTTAGGTGTAACGATGCAGAATTAAAAAATAAACATTGTTTCTAAATACAACCCCACCACAATTCCCAATATTTTAAAAGTTATTCGCCAAAAACTCATTTATCAACGTTTCCAACGGTAATTTTAGGTAATTTGAAAAGCAATTTATTTCATAAAATATAACGCAGAGAGGCATTTTAGATTTGAGTGTACTTAACTAAGTAGTTGTTCAATTGCCAAATTTACTGCAATTTTTACCTATAGCGGTAAAGGCGGTAATGTGGCTGTGACATGATGGAGCACCAGCACATTACGCGTTATTGTTAGGGACCAGCTCAACGAAAACTTCCCAAATCGGTAGATTAGAAGAGGAGGAGCAGTTGCTTGGCCTCCTCGATCACCGGACTTAACGAAACTGGATTTCTTACTGTGGGGCTACGTTAAGGACAACATCAGAAACCTGTAACAACACCAGAGAATTTGCGAGAAAGAATCCGGGGCGCATTTCAAACTATTACGCCCGACCTATTAAAAGCAGTGGCGAGGTCATTTCTTACTCGTCTTTGTTTGTGCCTCGAAGTGCACGGAAGACATTTCGAACAACTACTTAAGTACACTCAAATCGAAAATACTTCTATGCATTATATTTTATGAAGTAAATTGTTTTTCAACGTTTTTGCCACGTACGATATTTATTACCTAAATTGTCGTTGGAAACGCTGAAAAATGAGTTTTTGTCGAATAATTTTTAAAATATTGGGAATTGTGATGAGGTTATATTTAGAAACAATGTTTATTTTTTTAATTCTGCATCGATTCACATAAAAAATGTATGAGTTCCAATTTAAAATAAGAACAATAACACTGTATAATTTGCACGTCGCACGTCGCATATTTTATTAACGAGGTGAATTTTGTGGTTTTTATTGATTTTTAAAGCCAACGATGCAAAATCAATTTTTTTATCTTAATTCTTTGCGCTGTAGTCGCACAACCAATTACAATAAATTTTTGTGGTAAGTAGGCTTTTTTGAAAAAAAAAAAATGTATTGACATGGCGTTGCACAAAAATAATTTCTTGAAATGTACCTGGAAGTACAGGTTAAGCCTGCAAAATGTCAAACTCAACTTAATTAGTAACTGAGCTACAGAAGACGGGAGCTAAGTTGCGGACCCTCTATATGTAATGACCAATTTCTTTATGTTTTTGCGTTTAGATTACGCAAGCCTACTGAAACTACATACAGCTATGAACTTTGACGTTCATTGTCAAATTGTCTAACGAAAAGTCAGATAGAACTATCGCAACTGATAAGTAAAAACGCGAGAGTTTTAGAACAGACCGATTACAAGGCTAATCCATATTGCGATTGTCTTGTTATAAATTTAACGTAATAATTTTGGTATTTTTAGAAAGCTTGGCTGTCGAACTTTACAATGGTGTTATAATATATGTGTTCCATTTAAAAAACCTTAAGTTATTTGACTTTCATATCATTATTTATTTTATATAATTCTTATTATAATCTAACATAAACCATATCTCTCAAAAAGAGTGATATCTTTACTGTCTAGAATGAGTTTTCTCGTTTCTTTATCTTAATTAGTTACCTCAGAAAGATTTTTTTTATTTGCACGTTTTTGACATTGATTTCACAATATCTTGGAAACAGTTGACAATAGTCTAATATAAGTTGCTGTTAAAATCATTACCATAAAAATCTTTATCCAAAACTGCAATAATATACATAGTGTTCCATTTAAAAAACATAAGTTTGTGTTGGTACGTTGTTGTGGGACAGCCTATAAGCATAAAAATATTTTCTGGCTGTAGAGCCAATCTACGACTTATATATATGGAAAACCCGTATATTACGATTGCTTCAGGCCATTAATGTACTTTGCTCCTAGCCTGCTACACCCTGTACATTATTGAGAACCTTTGGAACCATGTATTGTGTAAATTGACTTTAAAATTGCGTTTTGGGTAAAATTATTTGCCCTAGATAAAATAAATGTACCAATACCAACTCAATACCACCTGTACAAAAGTGTGTCATAGTAATCCTTTATCTTTGTACTTTTACCTGAAATCTTTAGAGTTTGCTCACATATGTTTTTGAAGCATTTACAGCGACTGCGAAGTGGTGTGCGGGTGCCTTCATAAAAGAACCCACAAAAACGCAGTAACATGACGTAACATGCAATTTTCATATAAAAAAGTGTCGATGACGTCATACGTAGAAAATAATTGACGGTCAGAAATTAGTTTGATATAAGCATGATAATTTTGATAATTAAAAATCAAAGTGTCGGAGGATTGATTGAAATAACAAACCGGTTTAGAGATTTTGCCACGTTTTCATAATATTTGATATAGGTATCATATAAATATGTCTCCGGTTATCAATTATACTATTATGTAGATCTGAATTTCATAACACCACTTAACAAAATTGTCTGTACGAGTCGAATCAATAGGAGCTACTTCAATTTATATAATTACTTGTGAATACAGCGTAGGTCGGCAGCGTAGGTCCTAACAATCGACAATAAAGTAATTGTTTCGTTTGTTAAATAAGGATAATTTAATAATTCCCGAGTGACTCAAGCATTCAATTCATTTGTCATGTAAAATAAGCAAGCCATCGAATACAAACATGAAAGCATTCATATTTGTCATAGTTTTGTATCAATTACATTTCATTCAAGCAGTAAGTAGGTATTTAATATAAATAATTTATAGTAAGTAGTTTTGTAATTAGAGTATTTGAGTGGAGAATATATAAAGAGACACTAGCCGGAAAATCTACAATATCGTCTTCAAATTACGAAAAATCGAAATATAATGTTGGTTTTTAGACTTATACCGGTCCTGTCAAGCCACCTCTTGGTCATCCAAGCGATCGTTTACCCATATATATATACGAGCGAGGCGTTCCGAGGCAATCAATTGATACCAGCCTTCTGACAGGTGGAAAGAAAGCCCATGAAGCTCAACAAGAAGAAAAAACCGAATCCGGTGAGAAATAAACCAGTGATAAGAAAATCAGTTACCGTGCAATAGATACCATTTCATGATGGTTTTTTTTTTCACCAGTGTGTACAACTTGAGTCGCGATCATCTAACAAGATATGTGGCGGCCAACATATCGCGACTACATTGACATGTTCCGGCGATGTGGTGTATAGCCAATAAGCAAAGTTACAAAAAAATTGAGAGGGGTTGACAGACTTGACCATCCTTTCGTATAACTATGACAGTTCCTTTGAATAATGAAGTCATACTTAAAAGCACTGTCATTATTATACAAAGTTACTGTCATTATAATCATCGGCGTGTATCCGTAGCATGATTAAATAGTCTATTACGTATGCTGGGTGTCCAGAAAGTAATGGGACTCAGCTTAACCGTATATTCTTTATGTCAAATGGGACCGCTTGAACCAGAAATCCCATAGTAAAAAGTGCATCCTTAAGAAGTTATAAGGTGTTAAAGATAGAAACTATATTTCTTGTTGTGCGTTTATTTCAGAAAAGAAACGGCCGATCAAGCTGAAAAGTGGTACTTTCAGGCTTTTGGAGACGCCAAACATGATAGGAGTATCAGGACATTTGCATATTGTAGAGGGAGCTGTCGGCAGCTTTTGTATCGTCGTATTATTATTTGCTAAAAGCTATGTCATTATAAAAAATGAAACTTATTCTTTAATTTATAAATTTATAAGTTTTTAAAAACGTCCACCGATTTCACAACGTTTTCCTAAGTTTTGTCGTACTCTAAAAATTACTCGGTATTTCTATTTTCATTTCATTCGTCAATAATCGTTTTTTGCAAATTTTGCCTAGTGTTACTGACTTGCCGGCACACAATAGATGCAAAATATCTTTCTCCTCCTCAGTGGTTCGCGAAGTTGGTCGTCCTGCATGGCGCTTTACCCGAAAACTTCCATGCTCTTTTAGCCGTCGAAAAAAAAAAATGTGCCGAGGCATTTTTTTGTGATAAAATCCCTGAAATATGTAATAAACTGTGAAATAATCAATTAAATACAGTATCGTAGAGCAAACTGACACAAATGCATTTACGTTTGACACATAGTAACTTGATGGAATAACATTGCATAAACTACTGTTATTAAACACACAGCACGTTCAATTGCGTTTTTCTTGAAAGCGGTGGATTTTATCGCCATAAAACAGGTAAACATTTTTCATGTAAAATTAAAGTCCGTATCATAGTTTTTAGTCGTCCCGCCCAAAGTCATAATAATAATAAAAATATAATTATACTATTCCCCCCAGAAAACCTGCCGACAGCTCCTTCTACAATATGCAAATGTCCTAATACCCTTATCATGTTTGGCGTCTCCAAAAGCTTAAGGGTACCATTTTTCAGCTTGATCGGCCGTTTCTTTTCTGAAATATACGGAAAACAAGAAATATATTTTCTATCTTTAACACCTTATAACTTCTTAAGAAATCACTTTTTACTATGGGATTTTTGGTTTAATCGGTCCCATATGATGTCAAGAATATTAAGGTGAAGGTGGGTCCCATTACTTTCCATTACACCATGTATAGTAAACTTATTATACCTATATGAGTCATAAATAAATAAACGGTATAGCTATATACATTATACATATTATATAGGTAAAATAAATTAATTACTGAAAAACAATATGTGTTACTACTACAACAGTCTATAGTGGAATCGCTTTTAACAGCAAGTCCAACATTCATAACCGTAGGGGTATGTTTATTTAGTTATTAGAATTTAATATAATAGGTATTTTAAGACACCAGAGCGTGAAATTTACCACCAACCCAACCGATATCAACCAGCCCCAAACAAATCCAATTCACCCCAACCATGCCTAATAACAGAAGCTGAATCGTCAGGAATTTCAGTTAGAGTAGGAGATACCTATTAAGTGTCAAGACTGCTCTAGGCAGCAGACAGAATTTATTTATAAATACATATTTTAAAAAGTGAAGCAGCGAGCACATGCAGCAACTGCAATACGTTTGGACTACAAAAATGCTGTTGGTTGTGATGGCACGGTGGCCAATCCTGATTCGGCTTTTAATGGTATTAATGAAAAAGCCCCGATAATCGTTTATTTGCTTACTACGCTCAACTGAACTGCGTAATCTCATCAAGTATTTAGATATAACTGGCTGGCAAGCTTTTGCTGGTCCTATAAGATAAAATTTAGAGCAATGAGAAGTTTATCCAGTTACTCAATTTAAGAGAATTGAATATGACCTGTTCTTTGTAAGCCGCAACGATCTATGTACAGATCCGCAACATATCTCAGATAGAAAATAAACTGCTTCCGGGTTATGCCGTGTGTCAAGATTTGTTAATGCTGACGTTTCGCGAACCATGTTGCTCGCTTCTTCAAAGCTAATACTAGTATTCAATTAGCTTTGAAGAAGCGAGCAACATGGTTCGCGAAACGTCAGCATTAACAAATCTTGACACACGGCATAACCCGGAAACAGTTTATTTTCTAAATGATTCTGGCCGTGAAAGCCTACGTACTTATTTATATCTCAGATATTTGCAGAGCAATTGATTTAGGAGAATGTCCCACTAACTTACAGGAACGTAATCCATGAAAAATGGTACACTCCAAAGTGGCTAACCACAGGAAACATAATTCTGCGGTTGTGTATAGTTTCTCATTAACGTTCAAATCTAGTAACATTAACAACTAAAAAAAAACTTAAAAATGTATAATTTAAATGTGGGTTTAAATAAAAACTAACCCTCATGTGGATCAAAACATTTCTATAATTTGCTGGCTCAATCTCGATATTTATCAGAAGAGTTAAAACATAATCGATTAAGTGATTCAGCGCCATGAATTCTTTGGCATTCCAAAAATGTTCTGAAAAAAAAGAAAAATATTGATACCAGTAAAAATGCTTTTGATTGCAACTGGTTTTCTATGCCAACTATGATAGGTATCACATCAGCTAGAGATCTGTATCATCTAATATAGTCAATACGGTCAAAGACGAATCCAAGGTCACTAATTAATCAATCCTCTGTATTATAGTTCATACAATTAATTTTATTTGCTTGTCTGCCTAAATGATTTTTAAAGTTTTTATCAAAAATAAATTTAAAATAAAAAAGAATTTGACATTTTTCTCTGTTGTTTTTTTACACGTCCATTTTTATAGTAAGAAACTTAGGACCCTCTTAAACACACATGAGTCAATTTTGCCTCAATTATAGAAAAATATACATTCTTTCACAATCATATGGTCTGACCAACCCCATTTGGCCGGGAGTGTTTGGCACATGACTTCAACAGTTAACATGGTGTGTAATGACAATTAGGCGAAAGAAAATCTATCCAAATCGTCTACTCACATTCTTAGTTCATTGTTTAAAAGTTTGTTGTTGAACTCGAGAGACAATTGAAAGTTTGTGGGCTAGTCTTGTAAAATACTCAGAAACCGATTTCCTGGTGTTTGTTGTTTTTTTCTTTTCAAAGTATGTGTATTTGAGGAAGGTTTCAAGGTCACTAGAACAACAAAAAGCAAAAAAAAGGTAATAAGTAAACTTCTCATAGGTCACGGATTCTACTAGTCTAACAATAACAAAAATGTTTATGCATGAGTCTTAATAGCAGTTGTGTTAAATGTAATTGACAAGTCGTATCCGCAGAACGTGTGATATGACCCGTATTCGTCAAACACAAGTTTGAAAAATTTTGCGTTCTTATCATAAGCAAAAAGTCCATCATTTAGTAGGTACTTGATAATTCGTACTTGGTAATTGAATAATTTGGACGCGTACGATCTTGGTTGCAGAATAGATTACTATTTGATGTTTATTAATGCGTTGGCTGTAGACATGTAGTTCTACATGTTCTAGTTGTCATATGGGTAGATAGTATATTGTTTTACAATTTGAATTTTTCATGACACCGAGGTTCAAACAATTTTAATTTTCAGTAAACTTAGCCATGTCATTGTATAAATATATGCTTGTGCCATATCAAATTACTCCATACTTTATCCAATCCGTAATTATATAAAAACAATATTGAGTACAAAAGAAAAAGAAAGTTGAATATACATTGGCGAAAACAAATTGCATCCTGACATAATGTAATTGTAAATAAAATAAGTACCTGTCAGATGTCAAAACTGGAACTTGATCGGACTAGAAATATAAAAAATATGAATTTTAAAAAATATTTTGGTTTCGCTATTGCAAAGTATTTTTTTCTCAACGGGTTTATGTTATGCAGCATACAAATCTGCACAACCTTGTCTATTTAACGGACTTTCTATCTCTCTTTATAAAAAAAAGTTGGTACTGAAATAATCCAACGTCCCTTGAGACGCACTGTACATGAGAAAACCCGTAAAATGATTACGCAACTTTATTATTCGTTTGTCGGGAAAAAAAAATTCGAGAGGTACTATATATAGATAATTTCAAAAAACTGTTATTGATAGATATTATGTAACATCATAATACTTTAGTCTCCATGTAGTTCAGGTATTCATTAATTTTATCAGAATTTATCAGTCATAGAGTAAGCAAACCATAACCTAAATTGAAACACAAATACACTAATATTTATTACATTTATTCATCAGTTTTAATATAGTAAAGTACTACCCTTAATCAGTACTAATAACAGTTTTCTAACTTTTCCAATTTAGGAAGCTTATTCATAAAATATTTACAACAAAACTGCACTCTATTAGATGGGTTTTAGGTTACTGGAGCAGAATCGGTTCCAAATGTTTTTTTTTGCCTCGTACATCCGGTATTTATAGCAGCAACATGTAACATAAAAACATAGAATTCAAACAAATAAAAAGTTCCCCTAGTTTTTCTATTTGTTTTCATGACTCTCTAAACTTAAAATAAATAAATAATTAATATGATTACCAGTTAAAAACTTTCAACTCTAGTTTTGAATGTTTGCTATTTTCTAGCACGGCAAATTAGATTTTCTCATGACAAATTTATGTACCTGGACGGCAAAATATGCATTATAACGGCAAAACGTGACTTTTATCGACAGAAAATTTAAACCAACGACAGCATATGTGATTTAACGACAAGAAGTGTAAAACGAAAACAAAAAATTCACTGTAAAATGTTTTTTAACGAAAAAGTTAATTCTCAGCAAAATATCTGATTTATTTGTACAAGTCGTTGAACAAAAATAACGTTTATAGAATATTTAAATGATAGTGGAAATGACCGGTATGTTGCAAATTTGGGATTTTTGGATATTGATTTTATTTTTTTAATCAAAATTGATTTGTTATGAAATGACTTTCCTGTATTAAACATAAGAAAGAGAAATAAACTATAAGTTTAGTTTGAATTATTTATAGTTTTTACGTGATTTGTAAGGAATCTCAAGGGTACCAAATAGGTAAAACCAAAAGGTTATCAAAAGTTAAAAATTAAAGAAACTAAATTATTTTCAAGAAGAATATTTGTACATCCAAAATAATTCAGTAAATTTGTATTACATGGCAACACAAATATTATTAATATTTTTACAATATAACATAATAATTATTACAGTCACCAGAAGGTCATACATTTTCCATGTGTAGAACATAAGATCAAAATATTGCCAAAACACAAAATCAAAATATTTCCAAAGACGTTTAGTACAAATACAAAAGACTGGAAACATAAGTAAAATATCTGATGTGTCCAGGCACATGACTTTGTCCCATTATATATAAAAATTAATAGTTCAGCTGCATGAGATTCTATTTCATCGAGATCGGTCGTGTCTTCATTAAAATAAAACTAGTTACCAGGATTTGACAGATATTTTGATTGACAGTAGGTATTCTTAAAACATCAGCGTTTGACGCTACCTACTGTCATTAGAATCAAAATATGTTTCAAATCCTGGCTAACTAGTTTTATATTAATGCGGACACCGATCTCACCGATCTCAATCAAACAGTTTGCTCATGTAGCTAAACTATTAATTTTACCAAAAAATTTCATCGACAAAAATTATACAAAATTTACGCTATTTTAATTTATTACTTAACTCTTTTGACGAAATTACAGAAATGTCGGCACATATGCGAAATCCTTGAAAATGCTTTGATTCAGTTCCTCTGGACCATTTTGAAAAAAAATAAACTTCTTAATATAAAGTGTCGTCCCGATAGCTTTAGTAGTTTGTCCGGAATCGTCGCCACAAAAAAACGGTTACACACAAATGTTCAGGGGACCCAAATACTCATTTTTTCGTTAATAATTTTTATACGGTCGTACTACGTATGCTAGAATTTAAAAAAATATATTATACTTGAATTATGGAAAATGATAATGATTAGTGATTGCCAAGACAAGATCAAAGGTCCCTGGTATAAATCCAGGTCATGGAGCTGCATCGTTTAATTTATTCAAAAAAGTTACACCCCGCTTTCTTGACACAATGACATTCATCAGCTATTAATTTGAATAATTATTTACAGTGTGACAGTATAATAATCATTTTGAACAAATTTTTATGTTCAACGACAAAATAAAAAAAAATAATTAAAAACATATTTGTGTCGTTATGAATACCTTCAAGGGAAAATGGTTATTATGGTTATTCTTTAGTTGATTGGTTATGACAACCTACCTAATTTGTCGTGTTGAGTATTCATTCTGTTGTGCAAAAATTACCATTGCAAATACCTAATTTGTCCGGCTGATAGACATATTTTCCGTTTTGAAATATGTTTAAGTGTTAAAACTTGTCGTTCTTTTAGAGATGCAGCAAGAAAAACATGATAGAATCAAAAACTCGGCGTCCGGAACGTGTTGTGATCGATTAGGATTTCCAGATTGCGAATTATTGATTGAGTTCCCGGATAGATGGTCAGCAACATTTAGGCAATGCATGAGCGTTGAATCGGCGTTGAATTGGATGCAAGCAGCGAAGAAAAGGCTACTGGAGTAATCCCTATTGAATTAATTACCTACTAAATACGCCTGTTTTAAAATGCTTCCAAAACATACAAAATGCACCTATTAGCAAAACTCTCAAACTAGAGATTATCTGTTGTAATTTATGTCTAAAATATTCGCATCATCTGACTGTATAAAATTCGCTAGTTGGCCCATACAAAAAATAAAAGCTAACTATAAACATAGCTATTGGTAAGATTATGATTTCATTTGGTTATCTAATAGACCGCCATTGGTGCCGTATAATCAGCTAAAAAAGTCGATAAAACTGATATCAATCGATAGCTTATGGTTTTAGTTCTAACGTATTAAAATGTTTAGTGTCATAGTTAACAGGAAAATATGTTTTTCTACTCCTATTGAGGAATGCATTCATTATCATGGCAATTTATGATAAGTAATACTAACCATTCCCCACACACATGACAAATATTTCATTCCTGGCTCCTCATACCCCGCCAGTAGTGAGAAATATTTCATTCCTCACGGCTTTAGAACCAATCACAGCTCTGGATTTTTTATTTCCAAATTGTTGATACACTGCTTAGCGACATTGTCAAGGCATTGACAACGTCGCTAAGTGACAAGCCGCACCAAACAATTTTAATCTGTCAAAATCCTGTAAACCGTCATAGTGACATACAGCTGTCCCTATATGCACAAAAATTAATTTATAAAATTTCGTTGCATGGTCGTAGAAAAAGTATAGTAGGTATTCCATTCGCAAGTAATGGCAATTTCTCACTCGAACGCTTTGCAGCACGCGCCTACGGCTCGTGCTGCAAACTTCGTTCTCGTGAGAAATTGCTTACATTACTTGCTCATAGAATAATATACTATTTTCTACTCCTATTGAGGAATGCATTCATTATCATGGCAATTTATGATAAGTAATACTAACCATTCCCCACACACATGACAAATATTTCATTCCTGGCTCCTCATACCCCGCCAGTAGTGAGAAATATTTCATTCCTCACGGCTTTAGAACCAATCACAGCTCTGGATTTTTCATTTCTAAATTGTTGATACACTGCTTAGCGACATTGTCAAGGCATTGACAACGTCGCTAAGTGACAAGGCGCACCAAACAATTTTAATCTGTCAAAATCCTGTAAACCGTCATAGTGACATACAGCTGTCCCTATATGCACAAAAATTAATTTATAAAATTTCGTTGCATGGTCGTAGAAAAAGTATAGTATTCCATTCGCAAGTAATGGCAATTTCTCACTCGAACGCTTCGTTCTCGTGAGAAATTGCTTACATTACTTGCTCATAGAATAATATACTATTTTAATTCAAAACAATTGAAAAATTGTGCCTACCATTTTCTAATCCTTCATTCCTCGAATCTCACTCACCTAATCGCAAAGTTAAAAATACCACATTGTAGCGGACAACATTTACTATCAAAATGATTCTGGAACTATACGAGAAAATGAGCGGTTAATTTACTTTAAGCAATTTCAATTGATTCAATTATTTTTGGCGATTCCACGTCAACCGATCGTTTGACATTAGAACGGACTTTTCTAATGTCAACTGCCAATCATCAAACAATCGTTTGACATTAGAATAGGCATTTCTAATGTCTGATCAATTATCCAAACTTAACCGTTCATTTTCTTGTATAGGTTCCCGAATCCTTTTGATGGTAAATTTTGTCTTCTACAGTGTGGTATGTATATTTTTGTGATTACGTGTGTGAGATTCGAAGAATGAAGGATACACATTAATCCACATTTTTTTAATGGGTTTTCGTTAATTAATAGTTTTCCCATTAACTATGATTCTAACTATTTTAAAATGTTACTTCGGGAACCATAAGGTATCAATTGGTATCAGTTTCATCGACTGCATTTGAATTTCCGAATGAAAATGACTGGACTGTGAACTGAACGCTTGAAAGGCGTAAACAGAGTTTAATTTTAAAACAATGCATGGCGAGCAAATCCTAAACAAAGGACATTATTTAATGCTGATTTGTATAGGAAACACTGACTGGATTAGTGGTTGTAATGATAAAAAATCAAAATTAATGTCTCCCTTTTTTTTATTATTTGAAGCAGATGAATGGTAGACAAACACAGATTACTGATTCAACCTCTTTGTTTGTTGTCGGCATAACACATACAAAATATTCACAATATTCAGTTTTTGGAACGGTGAGCGTTGCGGCACAATTGGGTAATACATACCTACGGAATACCCAATAACAAGTAAAGCATAATCTAAAACTTTCAGTAAAACTATAACACTAATAAAAAAATAATAACAAATTATCCATTGCATCAGCTGAAAAAAAGGCTTTCTGCTTCGGCAACGCTTTCTGAAGAAAAATACCTATCGAAACCATAAAAAATCATCAGAAAGTTATTTGATGCTTCCAAAAATCGGCGTATAAACTTTCTCTTCAAATAAGCTATAGTGTTGTGAAACCATGAAGTAAGACCAGAAGTTGGTTAATTTTATTATATGCACAATAAATTTATTCAAAAATAGTTCAAATGGAAAAATTTCTACTTACAACAGTACACATATTTAACACATAGGCCAGTCATTCTAGGTCTTTGATATACGTTGTATTAAGAACATCAAATGCAGTCGATGAAACTGATACCAATCGATAGCTTATGGTTCCAGTTGTAACATATTAAAATGTTTAGAATCATAATTAATAGGAACATTTGTCTATAACAAAAAAAAACATTGAAAAGTTGTGGGTGTCAGATTGTAATCCTTCATTTCTCGCAACTCACTCATTTAATTGCGAAACGAAAAATACCACATGGTAGCGGAAAAAATTTGCTATCAAAATGACCCCGGAACTAGAACAAGAAAATAACCGGATAATTTAGTATAATCAATTATAATTGATTCAACTAATTTTTGGCGATTCCACGTCAACCAATTTGACAATTTGACATTACAACGAACATTTCTAATATCAACCGACAATCATCAAACAATAGTTTGACATTAGAACGGGCAATTCAAATGTTATCTAACCGGTTGACATAAAATTGAAAAAAAAATATCAATCAATTATACAAAATTAATCGTTTATTTTCTCGTATCGGTTCCGAATCGTGTTGATGGTAAAATTCAAAATCTAGAATGACTAGACTAATATACATACTTTGTATAATTTGTATCCCTCTGATTTTTGTTATCAATCGGTTATTGTTATCAAAATCGTCAGGACCCGCAGTGGTCTCATTAAGCGAAGTGCATTGTACAAAATATACTGACGTGTGTATAGA
Source organism: Melinopterus prodromus (assembly GCA_964023965.1). NCBI lineage: Eukaryota > Metazoa > Arthropoda > Insecta > Coleoptera > Scarabaeidae > Melinopterus > Melinopterus prodromus. The sequence goes on from OZ030397.1 coordinate 14,454,230, forward strand.
CGTGATAAAAAAAAACTATACAGTTTTTAAAATGTATGACCTTTATATCATACCATATTATAAATACTAAGGAGGCTTGGGAGACTAAGGACGTTTGTCTTTCAAACTGTATGAAGTTGTACGTATATAACGTAAATTGTTTCTGAAATATCCAATTGTTCGTCAAAAAATGACAATTTCAGACCTATCTAAAAACTATGCAAAACCCGCATTTTTGTGATTTTCAAATGGCTGTTTCTGGAGTTTTACAAATGGAACACTCTTATATTATTTGTTGGCTGCAATGACCCATAACTTTTCTGCAATTTATATTAAGTATGTCATACACTGATTGTTACTATTTTTTTTTGAAATTTGCAATTCAACGAAAGAGTAATATACAAACATTAAGATTGCTCTGTATACATGATGTTTGGTAGTTTGATGCCAAGTGTTTAAATGCCATAGAAGAGGTAATTTAGAACCGATTTAACCAGATTTAGTTTTGTACAAATTATTACTGTTATCATTTTTTGCAATCTTATGGGAAACGAACCTGGCGACATAAATAGACACTTATTATTACGAATTAGTACTGAAGTAAACGCTAAACCCTGTGCTTTGAGGTTAATTATCCTGAAGATTTTGAACTGTCTCTCCAAAAAAATAACCCATGTTAAATTAATTAACTACAACAGTCAGTTTTTGTACTGAATATCACACCGTTCTCAAACATTGCCCATCAAGTTAGGTTTTAGCTGTTTCCTTTTGCTTTTATGTGTGAGCGCACATACGGCATACCCAGTGATATACAAGCGTAATTTACCGCGTAAATTACCAAATTCATTACAGTAATTAATGGTATTTTATCGATTTTTAATTACCGTAATTTACGGCTTAAGTTACCGTTGGTAATTTATCGTCAATTTAACTTACGGTTAGTAATTTACCAGTAATTTACCGAATATTTTAATTGCAAAGTTAATTTACCGGAATTTATAAATTAATTTGAAAAATCTTCCATCAGTACTTGCGTGAATGTACCTACCCCACCACCCGTAAGCAGTCGACAAGTGCACTGTTGTTTGTGCTTTGCCTGGTACTTAGGGATGTAAAAGCGACAATTATCGGGTAATTAAATTTAAATTTATCGGGTATTTAAATTACCGTAATTAATGGTAATTTCTGGATTTTTAATTAGTTAAATCAGCGGAGCCAATAATGCACATTTTAAATCAGAAGCCATCCATCTACCTACTATCAAATTCATGATTTAAAGAATTGTTCTGGTGATTTGGATAAAATGTAATCGTTGTTTGTGAAACCGGGCGTTGAAACCGGTTGTTTTGTGAGTCGGTAATAAATTAGAGTATTATATATTATAATTATGCTGCTAAGCTGTCCATTATATAAATTGCTGGTATAAAAAGTATTTTTATTGTAGTCCCTGGTTTCATTTTAGCAATCAATTACTACTATTAAATCAGGAAAAGCATCAGCAGATTGGTAGTTATCTACAATAATGACGTATAAGTAAATTATGTAACATTTTGAATTACCCGATAGTTTAAGAAAATATAATTTACCTATTGAACTTTCAGTTACGTGGTAATTTAAATTTGTAAATAATTATTTTCATTTCAGCGGTAATTTACTGAAAAATTAATTACGAAAATTTAATGTCCTTAGTCAGATTGCTGATCGGTATTAACGCCGGCCGGTTTAATTTGATATTTTGAATTTTTAAGGACTCGGTAATTTAAACCAGCGTAATGTACCATTTTGAATTTTTAATTTAAGCCAACGTAATTTACCATTCTTAATATTTATTTACGTTGTAATTTAATATTTGAAATTAATAATTTTAATTTCATTAACGGTAATTTACAAACAAAAAAATAATTACCGTAATTTAACATCCCTGCCCATACCACAATGAAGCAACTGCCCAAAATTTTAACAACTGAACAAATTTTCAAGTGATTGAAATTTCATGTATCAAATTCAGAATTAAACCAAATTTAATATTCTTGCTAAACAAAACATTTTTTTGTGCGACTGAAGTGGAAATTAATTCCAAAAAATAATCGTTTTCGTGTACCAACTGTTTTTTTTTTTCGTAAAAGTAGAAACGGGCAACGGAATATATCCATTTTACTGGAAACCTTTCGGTCTGTTTTTTAATAAATCTAATCACGTCGTCCGGGCGAGCAGAAAACCGGTGTAGTCCGTCAGTGAAACAATGGCAATTGTTCCGATTGTTCGGCGCGTGAAATGATTGATATCGGCATCACCGGCGATCCCAGCGCCCTCAATCAAGCCCTCGGTCGGCGCTCGACTGTGGCGTACGTTTTGTGCTCCCGCTTCGGGATTATGCGGAATTTTTGTTTGGAAGAGTACTGTAGATAACTAATAATTAATTATCGCGTAGTTTTGATTATCGTGGTTCTACTCGTTAGTTACATAATTATGGCAGTGGTGTCCACACTGGATGCGTCGGGTTTGTTTCCAATTTAGTTTTCATCCGAGTTGCATCATTAAGGATATTGGTGAAAAAACGATAAACTAAACTAAAATTTTACTAGGTACTATATAAAATCAATGTAACATTTTACAAATTAATACAATCTATACATCCCAATTTGGGTCGTAACTTATTGGGTGGTTGGTTTTACTTCGGTTGTACGTTTGCAATTTAGTAAATGTATTTTTTCAGAATCCATTTTAATTTTATGGCCTTAGTTTTTCGAAAAAAAAGAATTGAAAAAATTGGTTTAGTAAATGCTATCAGCTCTCACACTTTTCAATGATTTTCATATCCACTACTTCAAATTCATTGGTATGGACCAAGTGATTAATCCGGGCAATATTCATAATGCCCGGGTATTATGAATATTGGCCTGAAAGATTGGGCAATTTAATAAATTTGTATTAATGCATGATGTATAATCACATTGCCCGGACACTATGAATACTGCTAAATTGTGTTGGGCAGTTTGATAAATAACACAAGCAGTGTCGTGGGGAGTAAGTAGTAGACGGCTACCTATGTCGTCAGAGCGACGACGAATTCAAACCGACCACGATCGCTGTAAAGGCTGCCACACACAATTGCTTTCCGAGTTCGGTTTCTAAATTCGTTATCCCAAGTGGGTATTGCTATTCTGTTCGGAAATGAAACAAATTTGTCTATCATCTATAACATTAGTATAGGTTTTGTGCATCCGCTTGCGAACACAAATTCTGAAACATAAAACTTTGTTTGTGTTCGTAGCCAGCTTAAACGTGCGTTCTTATTAGCAGTACTGGCAGTCGTAGTAGACGCCATTATAGTTCGATTTTGGAAAAGAAGCAAACATTTGTAAAAAAAATACTAGACCAATGACTTTATTTAACCTAAAAAACAAGCCGAGAATATGCTTAGTACTTCATGTACCAAATTTCACGCTGCTAAAGTAGGTGGTAGAGTAAGAGTTCGGGTGCCGGTGTTGACCGAGCTCGTAGTGATGGAAGCATGGAAGGAATATTCTAGCTACTGTAGTTGAGCTAACAGATAACAACCTTTCTAAATGAGGCACGACACAAGGCATATGTGGCGCCATGGGCTTAGGGGCTACAAAGTAGTCTAAATTAGGTAACGACGGGACTAATTTTCTAAAAAATTTCACGTTTTGGACATGTTTTCAATCTTTTTTTATTGATCCCATCCATTGTAACCGGAAATCAGTCCACATGCAAAATTCAACACGATTGGTCAATATTTCAAAATTTTGATAAAGTTTCCAGTTTCTGGATTGATTCATGCATTATCACCAGCAATCTGCCTATATGCAAAATTTCTACTCGATTGCACTCTGGGAAGTATCTAAAATATGGTAAAATATAAAATATCGTAGTCCCCTTTTCTTTCGCAACAAAAACGCAATTTTTTCATGCTTTTCCAACCGCAGACGGGTTTCAGACGAACGTATGATAACGAATGATAAAAAACACAATAAAGAGACTAATTAGCGAATAAAACATAAATGTATATTTTGTACCAGTTTAACTTTATTTGCGATTATCTGCGTAACTAGAATCGGACAACTGGGACCCTATTCTCGTCATCTTTTTGAAGCGAATCGTGACTTATCGAATGGAGTAGGGATATCACCGGTTGCCCGTATCTATGAGCAAGTTTGCTTGTTGCTAAGAACAATAACACACGCGCCATGCCCATACGTTCCCATACGTTTGATTGAAAAGTATGGGCGTGGCGCGTGCGTTATTGTTCTTAGCAACAACCTAGATACGAACCAGAGGGCAACCGGTGATATCCCTACTCCATTCGAAAAGACGCATTCGCTTCAAAAAGATGACGAGAATAGGGTCCCTGGTCCCTTTTCCCATCCACGCACACATATTTTTGATTGCTTATTTAGTTTTTGTATGAGTTTTGTCAATTTTCAATGTTTTATTACGTTACTTGAGACTTGAGAGTATAAAGTTGACTTCTTGTTCTGAAATATTTATTTGGGATATCAGTTTTGTTTTATTTTAATTTATACGCAAATTATTACTTGAGTATAGTTTGACTTTTTGCATATTTCAGGTTTATTCAGACAAAATATGAGTTTTGTTAATTTGTAACATATGTTGAATATATTACAGCAGAGTAAAAGTTGATTTTATTATTGTAAAAATACTGAAATAAAAAAATCCCAGTAGATACTGGGCATTGTGAATAATGCCCGGGCAATTTAATAATTTAAATTTTTTTAAACCATCTTGCCCGGTTGATTTGGGCCTTTTTCATATTGCCCGGGCATTTTTCACATTGCCCTATTAATCACTTTCTTTACGTTAATTTCGAAAATTGAGGTTGTCATCTTACAATCCGTAGAAGTTTTATCTTCAACAGTTGGTAGTTGTGGTAAAATTCACAAATACGATTGAGGCGAGCCAATAGCGGTTGAGATGTCAGCGTTATTTGATACTTGACGTCAATATCATCAATCTTGGAAAACTAAAAGTTAGTAAAAGTTTGTGATCTAGCGTTTTCATAACGACACCGAAAGCAGTTTCGTTGTGAGCTTATAACGAACGCAAAGGAGAAAAGGAATATAATAGTTAAACAAAAGAAACATCGTATAACTTGCAGCAGTATTACGAAAACTACATTTATTTTCCTAACTATTTTTGTTATAGACCGAGAGCCCGTGACCGCCACACCTTCCTCATAGTATAAAAGCTGTAAATTTCTCTGCGCATTTCGCCAACACAGGTAAAGAACGATTGGCTACTATGAAGTTTGGATCCTAGTGGCTTTGGCAGATAACAGGTAGCAAAGGTGTATAAAATTGTTACTTGTTATTTTCTTCGGCATAATAGTAGAAATCTCGTTAACCATTGCCAGACACTTACTATCGTGGCAACCCTTCGCCAGACACCCTCAAACTTTAATAAATTGTAATTGTACTTTCGTTATTTTATAGAGGCTGAATTTTATATATATTACTTGGGTAACTATAAGAAGATGTTTTCAGAGAAGCCAGACAGTTTACTATCTCACTCGCATCCGTTTGAACGTGTATTGCCTCAGCGCTCGCACCTACAACTGCCCTTCAACTTTATCTGGCAAGATGTTAGAACTGTCGAAAGTGTCTGGCTTCTCAGAAAACATCTTCTAATAGTTACCCAAGTAACATATATAAAATTCAGCCTTTATTAAATAACGAAAGTACAATTACAATTATTAAAGTTTGAGGGTGTCTGGCGAAGGGTTGCCACGATGGTAAGTGTCGGGCAATAGTTAATAAGATTTCTAATATTATTGCGAAGAAAATATAAAAAAAATTACGCTTTATACTTTGACGAATTTGGGTAACAATTTTATACACCTTTGCTACCTGTTACCTGCCGAAGCCACTATGATCCAAACTTCATAATAGCCAATCGTTCTTTAGCTGTGTTGGGAAAATGCGCAGAGAAATTTGCAGCTTTTATACTATGAGGAAAGTCTGGCGGTCACGGGCTCTCGGTCTATTTGTAAAGTAACAAAAAGAAATTATATCAATTTTTCCTTACTTTTATTTACATGTCTAATTTTTCACCATCATAGAGAAAAACATATATATTTTGCTTATTTCTATAAAGTGAAATTTACAGGTTGTTCCAAAAAATGAGTGTGGTTATTCACATCAGTAAGGACGATAAAACAATAAGTTAATCGACCAATACTTTATGTATCTGAAAAAGTTCAAATTTGTAACCTTTTTATGTATGATACTTCGCACATTATGTTATCAATCGATCGCAACGCATTGCTCTGACAGCGCAAAGTGCTGACAGTGTGTGTATGATTTGTAAATTACATAACGCAATAATAGTCTTTGCGTTCGTTATAAACTCATAATGATGTCGGTATGAATTTAGGTATGAATTGATTTTCGGTGTCGTTATGAAAAACACTAGATCACAAACTTTTAGTAACTTTTAGTTTTCCAAGATTGATGATATTGACGTCGTGTCAAATAACGCTCAATCGCAATAGGCTCGCTTTAATCGTATTTGTGAATTTTGCCATAATTACCAACTGTTGAAAAAAAAACTAAGTATGTACTCTATTTTTTAGTAGACTGTAAGATGACAACCGCAATTTTTGAAATTTATTAGAAATTATTGTCGCAAAGGTGAAAAAATGTTATATAACACTCCTTTTATAAAACGTATTGGCATTTCCATTTGGCCAATCGACGCTACGCTCATCGTGCCCAAAACAATTCGCGCGCGAATTTTTTACGTTTAGCCAGCTTAAAATATTAATGATTTAGGTACAAAATGATTTTAATTATCAGCACAAAGAAATGCAACGGAATTAAAATATTGAAATATGTGTTATGTGTCACACACTTTGCAGATAGCTGGAAATGGGCTAAATGGAATGGATTTTTAAAGGGGTCTCGAAGGACTGTAATGTATGAGAGAAATACAAAACATCTTTTAGATCAAAGTATATCAAAAGGCACAGACGCCAAACGACCCAACTCTACCATACCATATTTTTAAAGCGAGCACATACTGATGTCAAACATGATTAATTTAGTGACTCAATAATGGCTGCTATTTCTAAACTAAGTAAAATAAAAAGTTTTACAATTGTTTTTGCACTCAGAGAACATAGGGAGATACATTAAATAAATATGATTTTTTTAGTAGTTCAGATAGCTCCTCTGGATCATTTATATGGAATGGCCTATCGAGTAAAATAGATAACAGACATTCTTTCAATTGTGTCGATGAGTTTACTAACCAAATAAAAAACCTTTTATTACGATACTTAATAATTTCATAAATTAATAAAAAATAATTCGTTTTTGTGTGTAGATTTAAGGGCATTTCAGATTTTTATAAGTAAATACTTAATTAGTTAAAATTATAAAATTAGTTAAAATCTAAGCAAGGTTATTATTCTGGTGAATAAGGAACAACTATGATAAAAATGCAAAGGAGCAAAAATGCATTTGGTTTTCTCAAAAACTGGAAACAATTCAGAATTTTTATTTTCAGATTCTACAAAAACTGCATATCTGAAACTTCAAATGACCATTAAATATAACAACAATTAATTAAACAACATCGGAGCACACGAGTGTTTTATTTATTCTTATATCGGAATTTACTTTTGTTAGTCCCTCAGCTTTTCATTTATACCCTCCAAGAAATTCTTTATTCCATAACGATAGTTGACGATCGGTAGACAAAGGAAACGTTGGTCGGGCAAAGGATTTATTGAAGGAAACCGTTAGTGGGATTAAAAGGTATTTTTGTGACTTGGGAATATCTCGGGAACAAGTAGATTCTCGGAAAAATCGTTAGTATACAAGAAGAATTATTTGTATTATTTCGTATAACCATCCTATTCATAGATATAGATAATCAATATAAAGTTATGTTAAGGATTCCATTCATTTTTGCGAGCTGATCCTTATTTTGAGATCTGTTGTACGTTGTTCCTTTGTTGCTAAACAATGTAAAATCCAGTAATTTAGACGTGACGCACCCTTTATAAGGATGCACTTCATTCAAAAATGCGTACCACCTGTCGTTACGGTTGCTTCTTAAACGAATTTCTTTAAAATCATTGTTATCAAGAATCATACATTTCCACTGTTCAACTGTTAGAACTATGAATTGAAAGTTTCAGGTAAAAGTGTCGGTGTCTAAGAATTATATTAAAAGGTTTAGTGCGTACGGAGATCGCTCTACCTGTAATGTTACCACCACCACATTCCCCCACCCCATTTTTGGACATTATCCTATAAATGCGCTACGATTTACTACGTATGAATCAGTTGCCTTCTGAGGTGTAATCGCAGACAGTTCCTGCAAAGTTCTCTAAGTTCAGAAAAGTTCTAAAAACAAACTTAACAAACATGGAAAGCTATCCAATTTCTCAAGCTGTATCTGAAGGAGGATACCAAGTGATTAAATATTTGTTGGAGACGTATGATGTGAACATCGAGGAAACAAGTACCGGACACGGAGTTTTCGAAGACGAACTGGTGACGCCATTGCACATTGCAGTTTCTCGAGGGTTTCTTGACGTGGTGAAATTGTTGCTGTTTCACGGTGCGCAAGTGAACGCAGCAACGGCTGTGTATAAGACAACTCCCCTATACATAGCCTGCCTGAAGAATAAGCTGGACGTTGTTAAATGCTTGTTGGACAATGGAGCGAACATCGACGACGCGAACTGTTATGGGACCACAAGTCTTATGATAGCTTGCAACATAGGAAGCTTCTCCCTGGTAAGCCACCTTCTTTCCGCAAAGCCTGATGTGCATAGGAAGAGTCTGTTAACTGGCAACACAGCTCTTCACGAATGCTGCAAGTCAAGATCCCCAGAAAGTGACGTCATCTTCTTTGCCTTACTTAAAAATGGTGCTTCTATCAACGCTATAAATATATATGGAGTAACTCCAGCGCTTCAAGCAGCCTTGGAAGATAGATTAGCTTTGCTTGCCAAATTCGACACGCGCAAATACTTATCTCGTGAAGAAATGGTAGAAACCCTAGAAGTATTCGATGCATGCAACACGCTGTGGGAGTATGAGGCTGTAGCTGGAGATTTCAACTGGTTAGCAGCCTTGAAACACCGTGATATTGAAGAGTTACTTGGGGAACGTGAAATTAGTGGCAAAAGAAAATTACGTGAAGTTTCGGAAAGTAGGGAACTTATGTTGCAGCAGGCGATTTTGGTGCTGGAACGAATTTTAGGTCCAGCGCACCCATTCGTTGTAAGTTCTCTGTCACTTGCAACACGTGCTACCATGGAACTTCGTCTTCGCGTCTTAGAGATCCAGCAACAACATCTTCAACCGTTGGACCCTAATATTAAGTCAACATTCCAAAATTTAATGTACCACACTGCCAGCGATTTGCCGGCCCGTCAACGATACGAAATTATTTTTACGAAAGCGGTAGATCAATTAGCCATGGGGAAGAAGTACTTAGAAGAGCACTCTACCAGCACTAATGCCCATATTCTGCTTAATGACCTGACGGCATTTTTGGATTTGATTTTGTGTTTCGTAGCTGATTTTGACGAACATTTATTTACAGGCGATGTGAAAATAAAGGCTATTTGGCGCAAATTGGTCCAGATGGACTTGAGAGTTGTTTTTGGCTACACACCTCTTCATTTCACCTGCTCTTCTTGCTTAAGCACCACGAAGTCGAATACCTCAGTACGTGCTTTGCTAAGTAGGCATCTGGTGAACGCAGGTGCAAATCCAAACGCTCGGGACAATGCGGGAAATACTCCGCTACATCTATCGGCTATGATGCCAGATCATAGCCAATTGATTCCAATTCTGGTTGATGCTGGGGCCGATTTTTCTGCAAGAAATGAAAACGGTGAGGCTTTCAAGGATTTAGCGGATGTATTGAATTGTGGCTACTTGAAGAGATTGTGTGGTTTTAAGGATGCCATGAAACTAACCTGTTTCGCGGCAAATGTTATAAAAAAAGACAAAATACCGTTCGAAGACCTGTTGCCGCTAAGTGTTGTGGAGTTTGTCCTTAACGATTAGCTATACGTGCGTGATCGGATCATATCTTCTATTTATTTGATTGTCCTTGGGGCTACATAATTTGTATTTGTGATGACGGGGAGAAACTGCATAGTTGTTAAATGTTTGATAATTTTGTAAAAAAAATCTTGTATAAATTACCTTTTATTTTATGTATTCCTTGTATAATATGTTATAATGTACAGTTTGCATAATAATAAAATATATATGCATAATCATTGGTTTTATTGGATATAGAGGTTGTGCACATTAGTTAATTACGCTTATGGGAAATATAGTGAAATTTAAAACAAAAGAAAGCTGAGGTAAGTATGTATAACCATGGTATAACCAAATAAAGAATCTGATGTAGTAAGGTAGGTTACCTATATTTTTTGAGGGAAAAATTCTTTTTATTTAATTTAACTTCGTTACTGTATTCGACACTATTCTGACACTATTCTAGTATAACATTTTTAAAAATTAATATTTTTTATTGCATGTTTTGATTGCACAACATTCAGAGAACACTCTGTAAAAATTTTAGAAATAAACTCGAAAAATTAACGATTCCACAGCCAAAATTCGAGCGGCCCACCAAAGCCGATTATATCTCAATTATCCGCACCTTTTTAACAACCTCTAATACGTACATCTTTCAATATTTTTTCAGTAATTCTTTTCAGCAGTATACCCAAATTTATTCTCTTTAAAATGACGTATTATTTATTGTGATAAGCTTAATACTTTTGGAGATATCGATAAAAATATGAGAGGGCAAAAATAAAAGTTCGGGTATGTCGTTCCACGTTCACAATTTAAAAACTGGTTTCTCGGAACCTTTTTTCTTAGGTGGTTGACACGATTTCGCAAAAAGTAACGGGTCGATTGAAAAAAGTCCTGCTGCATTGTATTTGCAGATTGACTCGCTATCACATAAACTAGAATAAACCGGTTTCATTAACCTATTTACCAACTTGTAGCCTTTCGCATTTTTCTAATTTTTTTCTATAAGATCCTGTCAATTCCACAGTTTTCAATATTTTTTAAGAATCCTAGTTTTTTTTTGCTCAGTAACAAAAAAAAATTACTACAGTATTTATTGTTATTGTTTCATATCAGAATATCTTGAGATTGCCACCGACTTCCAATAAATGTTTTACTTGTCAATTTTGACAAAATAAGAACCACCAAAGGATTTTTTATTTAAAAAAATAATTTAACTGTCATTAATTTAGCAATTATTTGTTTTACACGGTATTTTACACATATTTATTGTTTTAATATGTTAATGACATCACTGCAAATTATATTATTTCTATAGATACCATTATCTGATGTTATTAATTTAGCGATAACAAGAATTTTTAAATAAACATTTGCAATGGAAAACTTTACATTTTAAATCTAAAGTTTCTTCAGAGCTTTTAAAACCAATAATGCATATTGGCAAACACATACAAGGGCGTATCCAGCTCACTCGGAAGGGGGGGCAGTTGCCTAAATTTAACTTACTGTATGAGAGAAGGGTGTCCATTAGGGTGGTTCAAAAATGCATTGCAAATTTTTTTGTGATGATTGAAAGCAACGATCCCCTCAAATCGCTTCCAAATCTAAGAATGTAGACACCTATTTTTTGAAATTTTTATTTTTAGCCGTGCTTGTAGAGGCCTTAAATTTACATGGGAAAATGCATGGCATGAAGAATTTTTTTGGTATTTTTCAAATAGTTGCTCGGGGTTTGGAAAAACTTAAGAATACTTAAGGACTTGCATTGCAGAGGACTCCAGCGAAGAATTTTATCTATTATACAATACACATATGGATTTGACGCCCCACAATCCATCCCCATAGTGCGCTGAAAACTACCCTTAAATGAAAAAAGGACATTCTTCAGAAAATTGATCCTTCTCAATCATCATTCAGTCATCATTTCAGTCTCTTTTTCTCATCGAAATTATTACTAGATATCTAGTGGAATGTTTATAAAGAATTGTCAGTTAATTTACATTTGTTTCAAGAAATACTATTTATTTAAATAAGTCGTTTTTCTCGAAAATGTGTCTGAATGAGTTCGAAATGGCCAATTATTATCTTACAGCGACATTATTCATTAAAAAATTTCTTCCTATTCTTTAAACAATCAATTATTATTCATTTTCTCCTTCTTTCTATTTATGGTAGAAAAGTCAGTTTTTGTGCACTTAACTTATAAATTTCATGTTCGAGATATTTAACAAACCTATTACATATCTACAATATCTAATAAACCCACATTTGATTAAACAAATTCCATTTGTTTAATTAAACAATTTTAGTTTGCAATTTACTTAAAATTCGCTTTTTTAGATCCGTCTTGCCAACTGTTACTCTCAAGTGACAGCATTTATATTTTGGGATGATTTCCAATGTTTAAATAATAAATTATTACACGTTTTCAATACCGTTTATTCAAAGAAAATTAAATGATTTGTAATACTTTTTTTCAGGCAATTGGGGTAGTTACATTTTTTTTATATTAAAGTTCCTAAAGTCAACAAATTTTATTAATCACATTTTTTTCTCTATTTCGTATTCTGATTTCCTAGCTCTGTGTATCGCAAAATAATGTTGATTTGTTGCTGTCTGGAACTGTTACCTGTACTCATTCAATGAAATATTGAAAACGAATATTATTTTATTATTCGAACACTGGAAATCATCCCAAAATATAAATAATGTCACTTCAGAATAACAGTTGGCCAGCCCGATCTAAAATAATTAATTTTAAGCTATTTGCAAAAAAAATTATGAAGTAGAATTTATAATTATAATTATAATCATTTATAATTAATATTTATTTATTTTTATTTTTATTTTTACAAATTTGAGGTTATTAGACAATACAGACTAGATATATCGAACATGAAGTTTATGTTACTTTTACAAATAAACTTACTTTTCTACCATAATTAGAAAACGTTGAAAATGAATTAAAATTAATTGTTTAAACAACAGGAAGAATTTTTTAATGAATAATGTCCTTCTAAGGTAATGACTGCCATTTCGAACTCGGAAAACAGAATTTGATGGATGTTCGAGAAAAGCGTATTATTGACACATATAGAGTTTATTTAAACAATTGTAAATTAACAGACAAATGTTTATAAATATTCTACAAAACTCATAGTAAATGTAAATTTGAGGCCTCGAAAAGATCCAGTAAAAATCAAAAGTTCAACAAAAGAAATACGTGGCCACTTTTTTTGGATTTGGAAACAAGTTGGAGGGGATCGTTGCTTTCTAAATAAAAATAACCATTCTAGTGTTCATAAGGGAAAGAGTGCTATCTAATAAACACCAAAACACGAAAGGGGGGGGGGGGGGGGCACCTGCCCCCCTTGCCCCCTCCCCCCCCCCCCTAGTGGATACGCCCATGAACATATACCAATGTCCAAAGCCGGGCACAATAGCGGTAATCCGTTAATCGTTATTTACGAAGTTAAAATTTTCGTTAACAAATTAACTTTTAAGTTAATTTTCAAAACCATTAACAGACTCATTAACTTCGGCTACATTCGTCATCCATTAATCCAACTCCGTTTAATAGAAAATTTTGTAATCACAAATTTCAAATTGTTATAGGCATTCTTTCCAAGTTTGGACTTGGTTTTGTTTACATGTGTGACGTACTACTTTGTGAGACGCGGCTTCCGTATATAAAACATGCACGCGAACTGTTTTGTTTTAGTTACTTTGTGGTTACTTCCCAGTTTCCACTATTCTATAAAACAAATTGGAACTTTTTTACAACTGTTATTTTTTAATAAATACTAAAGTGTTTCAAAATAGAAACCTAAACTTAAAAAAGCAACCTAGTAAAAATGGTTTTCTTCTAACTCCAACAACCTTAGTTAATCTTTTTAATGCCTTTATAAATCTTGGATCTCGAAATGTAGTTATTTTAGTTACCAGTGCACCTATTTTCAAAATTTCCTAAGGCAATTTTGACATACGCAACCGATAGGTCCGTAGTTATTTGGGTTGCATACTCACCGGCAGACCGGCACTCACCATAACTTACTGTTTTCATATAAAAAGTTAACGATTAACGGTTAACTTTAACTTCCGTTACATTTATAACAAATTAACGGACTATCGGTTAACAAAGTTAACTTTTTCTTTAACGGATTAGCGAAAACGAAGTTAGCTTTCTGAATAAATTTGCACAGCTTTGCCAATGTCAAAAATTAAAGATATCTTTACACTCCTAAAACAAGGGAGTGTCACTTTATAAAAATTTTCATCCATAGAATCGATAACGACTGATGTGCTATCATCCGCCAACACCTAACCCACTAATCAATTAAATCTTCTCTAAATTACCACCAGGGACAGATTACTTTGGCACATGATACCGATGTAATTGAGGTTAATCGTGTGCGAGAGAAGGGTTCGGGTTCCTATATTTTTTCCATAGCACCCCAGTGTCTGTGGGTCAGCCCTCATGTGGAACGGAGTCAAAGTTGATATTATACGGTCGATTTCCTGGTTAGTGCGCTCGCTCTGGCTCGTTCAACCATTTGTAACAAATTTGTCCGATGAGTTACTGCATTTGTATGGATAGGGCCTCCCTGCATTAGGGACAAATTAATAACAGTCGAACTACTGCTGACTTTGCCGCAGTAACTCTCGAACCCCCGTACCACCCTCACTATATATTACCTTGGATTTACCTTCTCTCTGGCCTCGAGGCAATTGAACTACATGCGGGTGATCATTACGCTGCATGACGTCGTTAGATAACAAACCGGGTGCAATTACCGATGGCAGTGTGCAGCGTGGGACATCCTTGTACATCCTTCGTAAGGATCTTAGTTGCATCCCGTAGCTTCCCGTGGATGTTGGTGGAGCTTATTGGCGTCGATAGTGCTTTATTGTAACGTTTGAGCTGCTCTAATTATCAAATTATCATCTAACGCCGATTCCACCTAGATTTTGAGGTTAAGCAATTACGCTGCGCTTTCGTCTCAGTATTGGGTGTCAAATACCAGTCCTCAGGATTGCAGATATTTCATTTAACACGGTCGCAATTCATGCAGTAACCCTTTTAAAAAGAAATTAGCGACAGTTCTTGTTTTTTCCTTTTAATAATTTATCGAAATTTGGTAAGTATGGTAAGTAAGTATTAGAAAAAATCTGATGTGGCCAGGTACATGACTTTATCATACTATACATAAAATTAATAGTTTAGCTGCATGAGATTCTATTTGATAGAGATCGGTTGTGTCAGTATTAAAATAAAACTAGTTAGCCAGGATTTGGCAGATATTTTGATTCTATTGACAGTAGGTGTTGTCAAAACATCAGCGTTTAATTTCCAAAATTAGTTTCATTAGATTCAAAAAGACGCTGCGAAGATATATTGTTGATGGTATATCTTATTTTGTAGGTGATTACGATGATTACGAGTGGCTGTGACTGAAATGCACAATCAAAATTTTCTTTATTCTGGGTTTAGTTATATTTTATTTCTATTAATAGTCTCTATACGTCAAATTAGGTTTTGTTTTTTATTAATATTGGAATATCCTATTCATATTGCTCTATTTATATTTGAATGTTTCACATTCAACATGATGTGATAAACCTGACAATGTAAATATCTTCTCAAAATTCCAATGACAATAAAAACTATACATAATTTTATTTTTATTGCGTGCCATACAGTGTGCGCCAATAAGTTGGAACCATAAGGGAAGGTTTTTTATTATTCATTTCTCAACAAATTTTATTCTTCATAAAAGTTTCTGCTTGGCCTAAACCCAAAAATGCAGTTGTTAAACTTGATGATGATTCAGATTTTTTTCTCACTATTAACGTCAAGTATTATTTGGAAAAGTTAGTTAGGAGTAAAAATTATATTCAAATTTGAAATCACAGGCATCTGTCATGAAAAATCTGATGTGGCCAGGCACATGACTTTATCATACAAAATATAAAATTAACAGTTTAGCTGCACGAGAATCTATTTGACTGAGATAAATCGTGTCTGCATTAAAATTAAACTAGTTAGCCAGGATTTGATAGATATTTTGATAGTCAATAGTATCAATAGAAGGTATTGTCAAAGCATCAGCATTTGACACTACCTACTGTCATCAGAATAATAGTTGTTTATCTCACAAGTGCCGAAAGTACGGAATAGCGCGACGAGCGGTGATGCGGCGCGTCACCGATGGCGGAGCGTCGCCGTCGCATGTGAGCGGGTCATGTAGTTTTCGGCAGGAGTGACATCAACGTTTTTTGTGTTGCTTATTGAGAAATAGGTATTTAAAAAATCAAAAATGGTTATTTTTCTGAATAGGAAATGTTAGGTTTATACCACTTCTACGAAACGTCAAGTTTAAAAAGTTAATTCAAATTCTGACAGATTCATGACACTGTAGATGTCACATCCGTACCAACATACTAAAATATAACTCATCGCTATACATTATTTACTTTCTCAATTTATCGCTTTTACAATTAGATATAACAACGGGTTGATATATCTTATCAACAAACAATCAAATTGGTGATCTTATTTTATTTGAATTTTGTATTTTGTGCTTTGCCGCACTAGAGCGGCAACGTTCCATAGCGGTTCTCCAACCTCTGATGAAATCAGCTGTTTTCGAGTGTGACAGCCATAGACATTTCTGTGGTGACAGCACAAAAAAATCTGATGTGGCCAGGCACATGACTTTATCATACAAACTATAAAATTAATAGTTTAGCTGCATGACAATCTATTTGATTGAGATAAATCGTGTCTGCATTAAAATTAAACTAGTTAGTCGGGATTTGACAGATATTTTGATAGTCAATAGTATCAATAGTAGGTATTGTGAAAGCATCCGCATTTGACACTACCTACTGTCATCAGAATAATAGTTATTTATCTCACAAGTGCCGAAAGTACGGAATAGCGCGACGAGCGGTGATGCGGCGCGTCACCGATGACGGACATCAACGTTTTTTGTGTTACTTTTGAGATATACGCATTTAAAAAAATCAAAATGGTTATATTTCTGTATAGGAAATGTTAGGTTGATACCACTTCTACGAAACGTCAAGTTTAAAAAGCTAATTCAAATTCTGACAGATTTATATTCACCTCCGTACCAACACACTAAAATATAACTACACTCATCGCTATACTTTATTTACAATTTTCTCAATTTATCGTTTTTACAATTAGATATAACAACGGGTTGATAGTTCTTATCAACAAACAATCAAATTGGTGATCTTATTTTATTTGAATTTTGTATTGTGTACTTTGCTGCACTAGAGCGGCAACGTTCCATAGCGGTTCTCCAACCTCTGATGAAATCAGCTGTTTTTGAGTGTGACAGCCATAGACATTTCTGTGGTGACAGCACAAAAAAATATTTGTCAAATCCTGACTACTATGAAATTTCATATCAATGCAGATGCGATCGATCTCGATCAAATAGAATTTGCTCTTGAAGCTAAACTATTAATTTTACCAAAAAAAGTCATAGGCATAAATTATTCAAAATTTCCTCTACTTTAATTTATTATTTAACTATTTTGTCGAAATTATAGAAATGGCGGCTCATTTGCAAAATCTTTGAATAAGGCTTAGAATAAACTACCAGTTCCTTTCGACCCTTTTGAACCAAAAGCTTTTCAGCTCTAAGTTTGGTCATAAAACTTCTAAATATAAACTTTCGTCCCGATACCTTTAGTAGTTTCTCCGGAATCGTCGTCACAAAAATCGTTTACACACGCACACACACACACACACACACACACACACACACACACACACACACACACACACACACAGACATTTTTTTGTACCTTGGTCAAAAATGTTCAGGGGACCCAAAAAGACCTATTTCCGCTAAAATCTCAATTTTTTTTTTCGGCACGATTACAATACTTTATAATACTGCGTATGATAAAGTAAAAATATTTGTCAAAATTCTGGGTACTATGTATTTTCATATCAGTGCAGATGCGACCTATCTCGATCGAATAGAATTTGCTCTTGCAGCTAAACTATTTATTTTACCAAAAAATGTCATAGGGATAAATTATTCAAAATTTCCTCTACTTTAATTTATTATTTAACTATTTTGACGAAATTACAAAAATGGCGGCTCATTTGCAAAATCCTTGAAAAAGGTTTAGAATAAACTACCAGTTCCTTTGGACCCTTTTGAACCAAAAGCTTTTCAGCTCTAAGTTAGGTCATGAAACTTCTAAATATGAACTTTCGTCCCGATACCATTAGTAGTTTCTCCGGAATCGTCGTCACAAAAATCGTTTACACACACACACACACACACACACACACACGCACACACACACAGACATTTTTTTGTACCTTGGTCAAAAATGTTCAGGGGACCCAAAAAGACCTATTTCCGCTAAAAACTAAATTTTTACTTTATCATACGCAGTATGCTAAAGTATTGTAATCATGCCGAAAAAAAAATTGAGATTTTAGCGGAAATAGGTCTTTTTGGGTCCCCTGAACATTTTTGACCAAGGTACAAAAAAATGTCTGTGTGTGTGTGTGTATGTGTGTGTGTGTGTGTGTGTGTGTGTGTATGTGTGTACTCGATTTTTGTGACGACGATTCCGGAGAAACTACTAAAGGTATCGGGACGAAAGTTCATATTTAGAAGTTTTATCACTAAACTTAGAGCTGAAAAGCTTTTGGTTCAAAAGGGTCCAAAGGAACTGGTAGTTTATTCTAAGCCTTTTTCAAGGATTTTGCAGATGAGCCGCCATTTCTGTAATTTCTTCAAAATAGTTAAATAATAAATTAAAGCAGAGGAAATTTTGAATAATTTATGCCTATGACATTTATTGGTAAAATTAATAGTTTAGCTGCAAGAGCAAATTCTATTTGATCGAGATCGGTGGCATCTGCATTGATATGAAACTGCATAGTAGCCAGGATTTTTTTTCTATGGCTATCACCACGCTGTCACACTCGGAGAACCGCATGGAACGTCATCTACAGTGTCATGAACGAATATAAATCTGTCAGAATTTGAATTAGCTTTTTAAACTTGACATTTCGTAGAAGTGGTATCAACCTAACAATTTCTATACCGAAATATAACCATTTTTGATTTTTTTTAAATACGTATTTCTCAAAAAGCAACACAAAAACGTTGATGTCACTCCTGCCGAAAACTACATAGCGCGACTCGCTCACATGCGACGACGATGCTCCGCCATCGGTGAGGCGCCGCGTCACCGCTCGTTGTGCTATTCCGTACTTTCGGCACTTGTGAGATAAACAACTATTATTCTGATGACAGTAGGTAGTGTCAAATGCTGATGCTTTGACAATACCTTCGATTGATACTATTGACTATCAAAATATCTGTCAAATCCTGGCTAACTAGTTTAATTTTAATGCAGACACGATTTATCTCAGTCAAATAGATTCTCATGCAGCTAAACTATTAATCTTATTTATTGTATGATAAAGTCATGTGCCTGGCCACATCAGATTTTTTTTTTTGGCATGGTTACAATACTTTACTATACTGCGTATGATAAAGTAAAAAATCTGATGTGGCCAGGCACATGACTTTATCATACAAAATATAAAATTAACAGTTTAGCTGCACGAGAATCTATTTGACTGAGATAAATCGTGTCTGCATTAAAATTAAACTAGTTAGCCAGGATTTGACAGATATTTTGATAGTCAATAGTATCAATAGAAGGTATTGTCAAAGCATCAGCATTTGACACTACCTACTGTCATCAGAATAATAGTTGTTTATCTCACAAGTGCCGAAAGTACGGAATAGCGCGACGAGCGGTGATGCGGCGCGTCACCGATGGCGGAGCGTCGCCGTCGCATGTGAGCGGGTCATGTAGTTTTCGGCAGGAGTGACATCAACGTTTTTTGTGTTGCTTATTGAGAAATAGGTATTTAAAAAATCAAAAATGGTTATTTTTCTGAATAGGAAATGTTAGGTTTATACCACTTCTACGAAACATCAAGTTTAAAAAGTTAATTCAAATTCTGACAGATTCATGACACTGTAGATGTCACATCCGTACCAACATACTAAAATATAACTCATCGCTATACATTATTTACTTTCTCAATTTATCGCTTTTACAATTAGATATAACAACGGGTTGATATATCTTATCAACAAACAATCAAATTGGTGATCTTATTTTATTTGAATTTTGTATTTTGTGCTTTGCCGCACTAGAGCGGCAACGTTCCATAGCGGTTCTCCAACCTCTGATGAAATTAGCTGTTTTCGAGTGTGACAGCCATAGACATTTCTGTGGTGACAGCACAAAAAAATATTTGTCAAAATTCTGGCTACTATGTATTTTCATATCAGTGCAGATGCGACCTATCTCGATCGAATAGAATTTGCTCTTGCAGCTAAACTATTAATTTTACCAAAAAATGTCATAGGGAAAATTATTCAAAATTTCCTCTACTTTAATTTATTATTTAACTATTTTGACGAAATTACAAAAATGGCGGCTCATTTGCAAAATCCTTGAAAAAGGTTTAGAATAAACTACCAGTTCCTTTGGACCCTTTTGAACCAAAAGCTTTTCAGCTCTAAGTTAGGTCATGAAACTTCTAAATATGAACTTTCGTCCCGATACCATTAGTAGTTTCTCCGGAATCGTCGTCACAAAAATCGTTTACCCACACACACACACACACACGCACACACACACAGACACACACACACACACACACAGACATTTTTTTGTACCTTGGTCAAAAATGTTCAGGGGACCCAAAAAGACCTATTTCCGCTAAAAACTAAATTTTTTTTTTTGGCATGGTTACAATACTTTATTATACTGCGTATGATAAAGTAAAAAATCTGATGTGGCCAGGCACATGACTTTATCATACGATATATAAAATTAATAGTTTAGCTGCATGAGAATCTATTTGACTGAGATAAATCGTGTCTGCATTAAAATTAAACTAGTTAGCCAGGATTTGACAGATATTTTGATAGTCGATAGTATCATTCGAAGGTATTGTCATCGAAGCATCACCATTTGACACTACCTACTGTCATCAGAATAATAGTTATTTATCTCACAAGTGCCGAAAGTACGGAATAGCGCGACGAGCGGTGATGCGGCGCGTGACCGCGCGTCGCCAATGGCGGAGCATCGCCGTCGCATGTGAGCGAGTCGCGCTATGTAGTTTTCGGCAGGAGTGACATCAACGTTTTTGTGTTGCTTTTTGAGAAATACGTACTTTAAAAAAATCTAAAATGGTTATATTTCTGTATATGAAATGTTAGGTTGATACCGCTTCTACGAAAAATCAAGTTTAAAAAGATAATTCAAATTCTGACAGATTTATATTCGTTCATGACACTGTAGATGTCACATCCGTACCAACATACTGACCAACACACTGGCCAACATACTCATCGCTATACTTTATTTACAATTTTCTCAATTTATCATTTTTACAATTAGATATAACAACGGGTTGATATTTCTAATCAAGAAACAATCAAATTGGTGATCTTATTTTATTTGAATTTTGTATTTTGTACATTGCCGCACTAGAGCGGCAACGTTCCATAGCGGTTCTCCAACCTCTGATGAAATCAGCTGTTTTCGAGTGTGACAACCATAAACATTTCTGTGGTGACAGCAGGCGGCAATATACTATTACACTTTCCTGTCAGAGTGACAGTTTACATTTTCTGTCAATGTGACAGTGTCCGTGTCAGTTTGAAGTAATAAATTTGCCTCTTTTGCAGTGGCGCCATCTAGCGGACTTATTCAAATCACGGCTGTCGCGCCTGCTAGTTTTGTAAAACTTGGAACACCGACATCAAAGGTGCCGCCGCAAGTGTCGTATGTTGATATTTCTAATCGCTGGTGACAGGACAAAAAAATATTTGTC
The DNA here is from genome assembly GCA_964023965.1 of Melinopterus prodromus. NCBI lineage: Eukaryota > Metazoa > Arthropoda > Insecta > Coleoptera > Scarabaeidae > Melinopterus > Melinopterus prodromus. The sequence goes on from OZ030397.1 coordinate 14,476,202, forward strand.
AAATCCAGGCTACTATGTAATTTCATATCAATGCAGATGCGACCGATCTCGATCAAATAGAATTTGCTCTTGAAGGTAAACTATTAATTTTACCAAAAAAAGTCATAGGGGTAAATTATTCAAAATTTCCTCTACTTTAATTTATTATTTAACTATTTTGTCGAAATTACAGAAATGGCGGCTCATTTGCAAAATCATTGAAAAAGGTTTAGAATAAACTACCAGTTCCTTTCGACCCCTTTGAGCCAAAAGCTTTTCAGCTCTAAGTTTGGTCATAAAACTTCTAAATATAAACTTTCGTCCCGATACCTTTAGTAGTTTCTCCGGAATCGTCGTCACAAAAATCGTTTACACACGCACACACACACACACACACACACAGACATTTTTTTGTACCTTGGTCAAAAATGTTCAGGGGGCCCATAAAGACCTATTTCCGCTAAAATCTCAATTTTTTTTTTCGGCATGATTACAATACTTTACATACTGCGTATGATAAAGTAAAAATCTGATGTGGCCAGGCACATGACTTTATCATACATTATATAAAATTAATAGTTTAGCTGCATAAGAATCTATTCTATAGAGATAAATCGTAGGTATTGTCAAAGCATCAGCATTTGACACTACCTACACTACGTCATTAGAATAATAGTTATTTATGTCACAAATGCCGAAAGTACGGAATAGCGCGATGAGCGGTGATACGGCGCGTCACCGAAGGCGGAGTGTCGCCGTCGCATATGAGCGAGTCGCGCTATCTAGTTTTTGGCAGGAGCGACATCCATCAACGTTTATTGTGTTGCTTTTTAAGAAATACGTATTTAAAAAAAATAAATGATTTCTGTATAGTAAATGCTAGGTTGGTACCACTTTGACGAAAGGTGCGTTCCGGTTGGTAGGTAATGGTAGCTAATGGCGGTGGTAGAATACGAAATTATAGTATTTCTTACATATCGTGATAATGACACATATTAGTTTGCATGTACATAAACATGAGTCACTAGCAATTATCTATTGGAAATACTATAACGGCGTCTGCTACCACTGCCATTATCACTAATGAAAACGCACCTTAAAAAGGTAATTCAAATTCTGACAGATTTATATTTGTTCATGACACATCCCTACCAACATACTAAAATAAAACTACACTCATCGCTATACTTTATTTATAATTTTCTCAATGTATCATTTTTAGAATTAGATATAAAGACGGGTTGATATTTCTTATCAACAAACAATCAAATTGGTGATCTTATTTTATTTGAAATTTGTATTTTATAATTTTGCGCACTACAGCGGCACGTACCATAGTGGTTCTCCAACCTCTGATGAGATCAGCTGTTTTCGAATGTGACAACACAAAAAAATATTTGTCAAAATCCTGGCTACTATGTAATTTCATATCAATGCAGATGCGACCGATCTCGATCAAATAGAATTCGCTCTTGAAGGTAAACTATTAATTTTACCAAAAAATGTTATAGGCATAAATCATTCAAAATTTCCTCTACTTTAATTTATTAATTAACTATTTTGTCGAAATTACAGAAATGGCGGCTCATGTCCAAAATCCTTGAAAAAGGCTTAGAATAAACTAAAAAGCTAAACTATTAATTTTACCAAAAAATGTCATAGGCATAAATTATTCAAAATTTCCTCTGCTTTAATTTATTATTTAACTATTTTGACGAAATTACAGAAATGGCGGCTGATTTCTAAAATCCTTGAAAAAAGCTCGGAGTAAACACCCAGTTCCTTTGGACCCTTTTGAACCAAAAGCTTTTCAACTCTAAGTTTGGTCATGAAACTTCTAAATATGAAGTTCCGTGCCGATACATTTAGTAGTTTCTCCGGAAATGAATTAACAAAAATTGGGTACACACACACACACACACACACACACACACACACACACACACACACACACACACACACACACACACACACACACACACACACACACACACACACACACACACACACACACACACACACACACATACACACACACACACACAGACATTTTTTTGTACCTTGGTCAAAAATGTTCAGGGGACCCATAAAGACCTATTTCCGCTAAAATCTCAAAAAAATTTTTCAGCACGATTACAATACTTTACATACTGCGTATGATAAAGTAAAAAGGCACTCTGGAATAAAATTTATTATGGCTTATATTGATTGTATTGGACTCTATTACTTTCTTGATGCAATGTTGTTATTTTGCCGTAAGGTTTGTAAAAATACTTTTAATCTTACTCTACACTAGTGGCCTATAGACCGCCTATTGGGTAGATCAGTGAATCGGTACATGGCAGGAATCGATAGACCGCATATACACTACTGTCTTATGTTATATGATAACTATAAAGTTGTTTCTATGGACTCATATATATATAAAACAAAAATGGTTCAATTAAAAAAAAAATAGCCTACCGCAATTGAAAACAAAAAATATAATTTGTCGCAATAAATTTGATTTATTTTTTGGGTTGCTTTTTCTTTTCAAGTTGAATAATGTTAACAATACGTATGGTGTGAAACAAAAGTTAAAAATATAGTATTCTAATGCAAGGTACACTTAAATTGCATAAAATTTAGTAAATTTAACAAATTTAGCTTACTTTCATAATTATTAGATTATATAATCAATGCAAATTACGACGACAAATCTAATCTAATCTAATCTTTTTTTTCAAGTGGCAAACATGATCTTAATCAAAATGTAAAAATATTTTAGACCACTTGTGGAAGACTCAGATTGCTTCCAATTGGGCAAAATTTGTTGGTGGTAAACGTGGGTCCGTAGAGACACCTTTTTATCAACTTATATAATGATTTTTTGTATAATTGTCTATTTGTCAGATTAAACACTAAATAATTTTTCTTATAATGGCATGTTGTTGGCCCAGCAACTACAATCTACACTTATATAGAGAGCTTTAATGAAAAAATGTTGAGTTGTTTTTGTTTTATTTTAGATTTTATTAAAGATGTTTGTCACTTGAAAAAAAAAACAATTGTTATATTTTGTTCCCAGTTATTCCATTACTTGAAATAGAAAAAAGCTTCAATTGTTAAAATTACTCAATTTTATGCCAAGTGCAGGAAATCTAAATCTGGCAGTAAAGTAATATTTTTAAGCTATTATTTCACAAAATATAGTTAGAAATTTTCAACTTTAAAAATACTTTAACCTAACTACAAAAAACAATTGAAAAAAATTTATAAATATTAGGCCTCTTGTGGGAGACATATTTTTTTCTTAATTGGGTTAATCTTGTTGATGTTATATGTGGGTTCATAGAGATAACATAAATCAACTTAAAACTTTGATTTTCCAAAAAGTTCTTTTTATACACTCTACTGCTTGGTTGGTCACTACTTATACAGATTGGTATTGTAGATTAATAACATTGTACACATATTGCAGAATATGTAATACATGTATAATAACATCAGTAGGTATTTTTAAATAACAAATAAGCAATGATAATTAAGAAACTAAAACATGATTGAGGCTAAAAATTAAATTAGTTCCTTTACAGAGACTGTGCATATAATATATATTTGTAGAACATTGCACATCATTGTTGTATACACATGTATATATTACAGAAAACAATAAGTAAAAAATGGATTATGAACAAATTTAAATATTTCTTTGTAACATGTAACTGTTAATTTGAATAGAATCTTTTTCCATAATCGCCCTGGAGAAAACGTTTTGTCAATTTACACATAGGTGCGTAGAATCCCACCCTTTAGCCGTACAGAATGCCACATTTAGCTGTGCAAAAACATGTTGAAATAAATAGATTTTAACTAAATCCAAAGTTTGTCCTCATTTATGGTTATAGCAATACAGACCTTGATTGGAAATTGTATTCTTTGTAATATGATTGATGCGCGTATGTATATGAAATTGAAAATAACATTACGGGTGACCGAGAGTTACGATAGACGATAGACCAATGCGATATTGCGATAAGTCTACTTCAATAAGCCTTCCGAATCACCAATGTTGATATTCGTCCCATTTGTTCTGATATATACAAATCTGTTTTGTTCGAAGTAACAGATAACTTTCTTTAACCCAAAATTAGATTCCTTGTTCCTCAGGCTATTTATCACATCGTATATGTTACCTGTGCAAAAATCGAATTAAAAGAAATTCAACTAAAAATATAATAATAATAAAATTATAAACCCCTAACCACAACAAGTATTTTAGAAACCTAAATACGTATTTCAGCAACTATGTTGCCATCTTCAGTAGAACCTAAAAAAAGACAAAGAGAGATTAGCACTTCATAGTATCTTTACAGGATATTCTCCAAGCAAATCACTAGTGGAAGTGACGTCCATGTTAAAAATTATCCTATATATACCCATTTGTTGTTCACGCCTCAGTGAATTTTGATCATTGAAGCGTAAAAAACAAGTTTTAATTAAAGCAGGTCAAACAATGGCGAACTAGGTATAGGACCCCTGTCTGAATTTATTAATTTATCTCTATTCAAGTGAATAAAGATACTTTCCAAGCTGTTTAGTTCCCTATTATTTGACACAGCTTTTACAGTACTAAGTGAACTATATCTATTTAACTCCGTTGACCGGGAAGCCATGTTAATAACAATAGTTTGGAGACTGTGGCGAACTTAATAATAAAATTATAAACCCCTAACCACAACAAGTATTTTAGAAACCTAAATACGTATTTCAGCAACTATGTTGCCATCTTCAGTAGAACCTAAAAAAAGACAAAGAGAGATTAGCACTTCATAGTATCTTTACAGGATATTCTCCAAGCAAATCACTAGTGGAAGTGACGTCCATGTTAAAAATTATCCTATATATACCCATTTGTTGTTCACGCCTCAGTGAATTTTGATCATTGAAGCGTAAAAAACAAGTTTTAATTAAAGCAGGTCAAACAATGGCGAACTAGGTATAGGACCCCTGTCTGAATTTATTAATTTATCTCTATTCAAGTGAATAAAGATACTTTCCAAGCTGTTTAGTTCCCTATTATTTGACACAGCTTTTACAGTACTAAGTGAACTATATCTATTTAACTCCGTTGACCGGGAAGCCATGTTAATAACAATAGTTTGGAGACTGTGGCGAACTTAATAATAAAATTATAAACCCCTAACCACAACAAGTATTTTAGAAACCTAAATACGTATTTCAGCAACTATGTTGCCATCTTCAGTAGAACCTAAAAAAAGACAAAGAGAGATTAGCACTTCATAGTATCTTTACAGGATATTCTCCAAGCAAATCACTAGTGGAAGTGACGTCCATGTTAAAAATTATCCTATATATACCCATTTGTTGTTCACGCCTCAGTGAATTTTGATCATTGAAGCGTAAAAAACAAGTTTTAATTAAAGCAGGTCAAACAATGGCGAACTAGGTATAGGACCCCTGTCTGAATTTATTAATTTATCTCTATTCAAGTGAATAAAGATACTTTCCAAGCTGTTTAGTTCCCTATTATTTGACACAGCTTTTACAGTACTAAGTGAACTATATCTATTTAACTCCGTTGACCGGGAAGCCATGTTAATAACAATAGTTTGGAGACTGTGGCGAACTTAATAATAAAATTATAAACCCCTAACCACAACAAGTATTTTAGAAACCTAAATACGTATTTCAGCAACTATGTTGCCATCTTCAGTAGAACCTAAAAAAAGACAAAGAGAGATTAGCACTTCATAGTATCTTTACAGGATATTCTCCAAGCAAATCACTAGTGGAAGTGACGTCCATGTTAAAAATTATCCTATATATACCCATTTGTTGTTCACGCCTCAGTGAATTTTGATCATTGAAGCGTAAAAAACAAGTTTTAATTAAAGCAGGTCAAACAATGGCGAACTAGGTATAGGACCCCTGTCTGAATTTATTAATTTATCTCTATTCAAGTGAATAAAGATACTTTCCAAGCTGTTTAGTTCCCTATTATTTGACACAGCTTTTACAGTACTAAGTGAACTATATCTATTTAACTCCGTTGACCGGGAAGCCATGTTAATAACAATAGTTTGGAGACTGTGGCGAACTTAATAATAAAATTATAAACCCCTAACCACAACAAGTATTTTAGAAACCTAAATACGTATTTCAGCAACTATGTTGCCATCTTCAGTAGAACCTAAAAAAAGACAAAGAGAGATTAGCACTTCATAGTATCTTTACAGGATATTCTCCAAGCAAATCACTAGTGGAAGTGACGTCCATGTTAAAAATTATCCTATATATACCCATTTGTTGTTCACGCCTCAGTGAATTTTGATCATTGAAGCGTAAAAAACAAGTTTTAATTAAAGCAGGTCAAACAATGGCGAACTAGGTATAGGACCCCTGTCTGAATTTATTAATTTATCTCTATTCAAGTGAATAAAGATACTTTCCAAGCTGTTTAGTTCCCTATTATTTGACACAGCTTTTACAGTACTAAGTGAACTATATCTATTTAACTCCGTTGACCGGGAAGCCATGTTAATAACAATAGTTTGGAGACTGTGGCGAACTTAATAATAAAATTATAAACCCCTAACCACAACAAGTATTTTAGAAACCTAAATACGTATTTCAGCAACTATGTTGCCATCTTCAGTAGAACCTAAAAAAAGACAAAGAGAGATTAGCACTTCATAGTATCTTTACAGGATATTCTCCAAGCAAATCACTAGTGGAAGTGACGTCCATGTTAAAAATTATCCTATATATACCCATTTGTTGTTCACGCCTCAGTGAATTTTGATCATTGAAGCGTAAAAAACAAGTTTTAATTAAAGCAGGTCAAACAATGGCGAACTAGGTATAGGACCCCTGTCTGAATTTATTAATTTATCTCTATTCAAGTGAATAAAGATACTTTCCAAGCTGTTTAGTTCCCTATTATTTGACACAGCTTTTACAGTACTAAGTGAACTATATCTATTTAACTCCGTTGACCGGGAAGCCATGTTAATAACAATAGTTTGGAGACTGTGGCGAACTTAATAATAAAATTATAAACCCCTAACCACAACAAGTATTTTAGAAACCTAAATACGTATTTCAGCAACTATGTTGCCATCTTCAGTAGAACCTAAAAAAAGACAAAGAGAGATTAGCACTTCATAGTATCTTTACAGGATATTCTCCAAGCAAATCACTAGTGGAAGTGACGTCCATGTTAAAAATTATCCTATATATACCCATTTGTTGTTCACGCCTCAGTGAATTTTGATCATTGAAGCGTAAAAAACAAGTTTTAATTAAAGCAGGTCAAACAATGGCGAACTAGGTATAGGACCCCTGTCTGAATTTATTAATTTATCTCTATTCAAGTGAATAAAGATACTTTCCAAGCTGTTTAGTTCCCTATTATTTGACACAGCTTTTACAGTACTAAGTGAACTATATCTATTTAACTCCGTTGACCGGGAAGCCATGTTAATAACAATAGTTTGGAGACTGTGGCGAACTTAATAATAAAATTATAAACCCCTAACCACAACAAGTATTTTAGAAACCTAAATACGTATTTCAGCAACTATGTTGCCATCTTCAGTAGAACCTAAAAAAAGACAAAGAGAGATTAGCACTTCATAGTATCTTTACAGGATATTCTCCAAGCAAATCACTAGTGGAAGTGACGTCCATGTTAAAAATTATCCTATATATACCCATTTGTTGTTCACGCCTCAGTGAATTTTGATCATTGAAGCGTAAAAAACAAGTTTTAATTAAAGCAGGTCAAACAATGGCGAACTAGGTATAGGACCCCTGTCTGAATTTATTAATTTATCTCTATTCAAGTGAATAAAGATACTTTCCAAGCTGTTTAGTTCCCTATTATTTGACACAGCTTTTACAGTACTAAGTGAACTATATCTATTTAACTCCGTTGACCGGGAAGCCATGTTAATAACAATAGTTTGGAGACTGTGGCGAACTTAATAATAAAATTATAAACCCCTAACCACAACAAGTATTTTAGAAACCTAAATACGTATTTCAGCAACTATGTTGCCATCTTCAGTAGAACCTAAAAAAAGACAAAGAGAGATTAGCACTTCATAGTATCTTTACAGGATATTCTCCAAGCAAATCACTAGTGGAAGTGACGTCCATGTTAAAAATTATCCTATATATACCCATTTGTTGTTCACGCCTCAGTGAATTTTGATCATTGAAGCGTAAAAAACAAGTTTTAATTAAAGCAGGTCAAACAATGGCGAACTAGGTATAGGACCCCTGTCTGAATTTATTAATTTATCTCTATTCAAGTGAATAAAGATACTTTCCAAGCTGTTTAGTTCCCTATTATTTGACACAGCTTTTACAGTACTAAGTGAACTATATCTATTTAACTCCGTTGACCGGGAAGCCATGTTAATAACAATAGTTTGGAGACTGTGGCGAACTTAATAATAAAATTATAAACCCCTAACCACAACAAGTATTTTAGAAACCTAAATACGTATTTCAGCAACTATGTTGCCATCTTCAGTAGAACCTAAAAAAAGACAAAGAGAGATTAGCACTTCATAGTATCTTTACAGGATATTCTCCAAGCAAATCACTAGTGGAAGTGACGTCCATGTTAAAAATTATCCTATATATACCCATTTGTTGTTCACGCCTCAGTGAATTTTGATCATTGAAGCGTAAAAAACAAGTTTTAATTAAAGCAGGTCAAACAATGGCGAACTAGGTATAGGACCCCTGTCTGAATTTATTAATTTATCTCTATTCAAGTGAATAAAGATACTTTCCAAGCTGTTTAGTTCCCTATTATTTGACACAGCTTTTACAGTACTAAGTGAACTATATCTATTTAACTCCGTTGACCGGGAAGCCATGTTAATAACAATAGTTTGGAGACTGTGGCGAACTTAATAATAAAATTATAAACCCCTAACCACAACAAGTATTTTAGAAACCTAAATACGTATTTCAGCAACTATGTTGCCATCTTCAGTAGAACCTAAAAAAAGACAAAGAGAGATTAGCACTTCATAGTATCTTTACAGGATATTCTCCAAGCAAATCACTAGTGGAAGTGACGTCCATGTTAAAAATTATCCTATAAATACCCATTTGTTGTTCACGCCTCAGTGAATTTTGATCATTGAAGCGTAAAAAACAAGTTTTAATTAAAGCAGGTCAAACAATGGCGAACTAGGTATAGGACCCCTGTCTGAATTTATTAATTTATCTCTATTCAAGTGAATAAAGATACTTTCCAAGCTGTTTAGTTCCCTATTATTTGACACAGCTTTTACAGTACTAAGTGAACTATATCTATTTAACTCCGTTGACCGGGAAGCCATGTTAATAACAATAGTTTGGAGACTGTGGCGAACTTAATAATAAAATTATAAACCCCTAACCACAACAAGTATTTTAGAAACCTAAATACGTATTTCAGCAACTATGTTGCCATCTTCAGTAGAACCTAAAAAAAGACAAAGAGAGATTAGCACTTCATAGTATCTTTACAGGATATTCTCCAAGCAAATCACTAGTGGAAGTGACGTCCATGTTAAAAATTATCCTATATATACCCATTTGTTGTTCACGCCTCAGTGAATTTTGATCATTGAAGCGTAAAAAACAAGTTTTAATTAAAGCAGGTCAAACAATGGCGAACTAGGTATAGGACCCCTGTCTGAATTTATTAATTTATCTCTATTCAAGTGAATAAAGATACTTTCCAAGCTGTTTAGTTCCCTATTATTTGACACAGCTTTTACAGTACTAAGTGAACTATATCTATTTAACTCCGTTGACCGGGAAGCCATGTTAATAACAATAGTTTGGAGACTGTGGCGAACTTAATAATAAAATTATAAACCCCTAACCACAACAAGTATTTTAGAAACCTAAATACGTATTTCAGCAACTATGTTGCCATCTTCAGTAGAACCACGCCAAATCAAAATACATAATATAGACTAGTCTACACAATACAGAACTGTGTCTGCCTACTCTCAATTGCTAAATAGAGCCTTTTTTACTTTCGGTTTAAATTAAGCCGGATTTTAAACTAAAACATCCCGGAGAGATGTTAACGGATCAGTTTTACATTGTCCTCTTTTAGAACGACACGCATGTGAAATGCGTGAAATGCCTTTATTATCGTCGTAGATAAGGCATTGCTGGTGGCACCACGTTTGGGTCAGGTTTATCTTTTTACACAATACGAGTATGGAACAAGACTTTCTACGAATAAAGCAATTTAATAACCTTAAATTCTCGGAAGGGGTGGCTATTGTTGCATAGATATAAACTAAATGATATTGTGAGAGGTTCAAATAACAGTTAAATACGATAATACAAGATAAGAATTACTTTTATTGCATTACCATGGACATATACAATACACAATACAAATAACTGTAAAAACAACTGGACAAAATTTCAAAGAAAATTATCACTGACTTGTAATACAAGGTAAGCAAAGCGGAAAACGTAGGAATACAAAAAGACTATAGCTATTATGCCATTCAAACCCGGCAAGCCCTCCCATGAACTTCGGGCATACGGATCTATATCTCTTTAGACTCCATTATTGAGTAAATCCTAACTGATTCTTAATGAGAAATCACAAAGGTCCGAAAGGCTTTCTCAGGTACTTGTTCAAAGAATCTTAAAAGCAAATACTAAATTATATGTCAATACTCTACGATGTCACACTATTGGTACATTTGTGACATTTTTGTTAAGATTGCAATTTAAGATTGTTAAGATGTTTGCAGTTATATTATCTAAATTCTGACCAATGTTCAAACACAAAAATCTATATTGTAGTTTAGATACGATCCAAAATTTCATAATTTCCATTATGTACTATCGTGGTCATATATTATGTCCCTTCCTTTGACGTCCATTTTCTCGGAATCCTAGGAGCGAAAACTTTTTAAAAAATTCTAGTGCTGTCCTTGATTAGTATGCTACAACTCATAAAAATTGGAAAGCTGTATGTGTTGGCGTTTTCCCGATTTTTCCAAATTAAGTAGAATTGGCGCTGTTTAAAGTTTATTACATAATCTATATAATAATTTTTCATACAAAAGATCGTGCTGAAACTCCGCGTGAATTCCGACGCCATACGGTCTTTGTGGTACTGCGGGGAAAGGAGGCGTTAGCAGTGCAGTCAAGTCGGAGAGAACCGACACACCTGGGAGAACCGGGGCAGCTTATTATCAGTACACCAAAAGAACTATAACTTGACAAGGTAGCAATTTTAACTAACAATTAAATTCTTAATATTGGCGTAATTTTGATTATAATATGTGAGCCGGTACGAGAGAAATCTCTTCTATCGGTTGGCTTTTTTGTTGTCTTTAGTTTTTATACAAAAAGGTTGTAAACAAGGTTTTGATGGAAGCGGATAGATCTAATAATATGGAGTTAGCAGATTTTCCGATTAGTGGTGAATACTAAATTAAGTTTGCTTTATAAACAAAAACAAAAATTAAAAAGGCATGCCCGATTTTGTTATATAAATATTCAAACTATTATAACAGTTTCAACAGGTTATTTATTAATAATATTTAAATACACGCAGAAACAATATAAAATAAATACAACTCTTAATATTTTACATATATTACAAACGTCAGCTCTGACCGTATACTACTTAAATCAAAAATCTTTTACAAATTTAGCATCGTAAATTTGTAGACACATATTTTGCAGATCACTCATTAATTTTAAATGCTAAACCCGAAACCCGATTTAACTTGCCAAGAATTCCCATGGGACTTCCAAATGCCTGTTCGTGGTTCTGTTATCTTATTGACTTATTTTGCCATTATTTTTTAATTCAGTAATCTGTCGCCGGATATCCAAATTTCTTTGGCGAGGCATAATCGCCGTGTCGTTTTATGTATTGTGTCCGTAAACACTAGTCTATATTATGTAAACTGATTTGGCGTGTTTTTTCTCACCATTTCACATGCGAAAAAGTGCGTTCTTAGTTGCTTATAGAAAATTTGGAGAAGCCTTTTCGGGCGCGCGAAGCGCGGCCGTCGCCCTAAATGGACCATTCTACGTTGCGTGAGCTTTTGAAATCGACGCAAAAAGGACTCTAGGGCGTTTTTGCTTAAAAATTTTCCAAAAAGCGGTCGATTTTGGTGAACACGCCTCAACATTCCAACAGCAGTTTATTACGCGTCGTCATGGTTGCCAGATAAGAAACGTCAAAAGCGCAGACATAACCTGCAATTTGTTGATTATTATCTTCACACAACGTCCGTTCCAAATAACCTCTGAGAAACCTATAACGTATGTTCTACGTATATGAATAATTAAGAATTCGCATTTGTCTTTATTACGTACGTATGAAACCTACTACGTATGCATACAAGCATAATATGGTATGATTTTACAAATTATAGCAGAGATATCGGAAATTCATTGGTGAGTTTGGGTAAGTTTTCCTACGTTTTACAGCCACTGAACTCAATAATACGTCCGACCTTATGTCATTTTTCCTATGAGCTGCTGTGGTTACTTATTTAACGTATAATGCACCGGGCTAAAGTGTAGTACGGTATGCCCTGGCTACCATTTCAATCGATCGATAAATTGCCCACAAAATGCATTTCTACAAGAATTCGGACATTTTAGCCGATTAGTCGACAGATGGCCCTACCAGCGCTATTAAACGTCAGCCGTACATAACCTCTGCATAACCTAACATATTTATGTTTATAAATATGCATTCACTTTGCCGACTTTGCCAATACAAATGGCATATCGTAAGTTTATTACATGTTATTATGAAGGTTTGTTTACGGTAGTCCACATTTATTAAATATTTTTAGCATACATACACAAGTCATTCTACCGTGACCGAATGCAAACAATATAGATGTATTAGAGACAACAAAAGGTAATGGAAATAGCTAGATGTCAATATAAATATAATAAAGTAATTGTTAGTGAAGCCAAGTGTAACATGAGAAGAACACGATGTAAAATTTTGCCGCAATGAGAAGGAAGAAATCTGAAAACGGATAACGTTGGAAAAGCATGATTTTTCTTCTAACGGTGATCACTCACACGAAACAAAACAGGATGCTTGCTTTACGTAAAAGCTTTTGAAGATTCATCACATAAAAGAATTTGAAGAAAACGAACAATTTTTTATCAACATTATTGTGGAATTTATTATTATAATAAACCTTTGTGGATCTATACATTTCCGGTATAGTGATCACAGGTAACCCTGAATAGTAATTTAATTCACATTTCTTTAGGTTAACTTTACGTCTGTGACAAAGCTTACTATACGATTTGAATGAAAAACTTTGAAGACAGGAAGAACATTATTCTAATGCTAATTATCTCAACGTTTATTCAGTGTCTTCCTCAAGTAATTTCCAACAAAAAAGTTAAATCAACACGGATTTAATTCGGAAGAGTTATTGAGGTGCTAATTATCGTAGAAAGTATTCAAAAGTGTGCATTCCTCAATCGTAAGCCAATGTGACGCTTAATGTGATTTTCAATTTCATTGAAACATCCGTACTATTCATACTACAAAAGCGGACAGTTATTTACCTCATCCCGCGTTTGCACATGGTGAGCAACATTTTTTAGGGCTAAAAGGCTGGACTTCTATGTAGGAATAATCGAAATGTATTTAGGGGTAGGTCAAATTAATAGGCACACGAGACAAAAAAAAATGTAATTTTGTAAATACTTCCCTCTTTTCTTATTTTGTTTTCTGTAATATGTATATATTTATGTATAAAATACTGTGCAATAATAAATTATCGTATATGTTTTTGCAACAAATATTGTTGTACAAATATATATGAATGTTTTCTGTAACGGAACATATTTTGATTTTTAGCCTTGATCATATTTTTTACAAATTATTTATCGCTTCACACATCATTGGTTATTTCATTATTTATGACTTCACTGGTATATTTTTCTTTTGTTTCTACAATGATTAAGTTACAATAAAGTATGGTTACATAATATACCTAATACAAGGTTTGAATTATTATTATCTCTATTATTATCTATTATTCTTATTTTAGATAATAGGTTTGCTCGAGCAGCATCAAAATAATTATATAAAGCACTTATTTTTACTCTTTCGCATGCGCAATGGGGGTTCTGCCTTTACAAAATCTCCATTGCGCATGCTTAGCAATTAGGAATAACTAATTGTTTTTTACTGATGGGCAAACAAACCAATTATACATATTACAGGTTCTAAATATATCTAGAATGTTATAATTCTACAATTCCAATATGTTGGTATAAATAATGTTCAATCAATCTGTAGGGTGTATCAAAACAACCTTTTTTGGAAAATCAAAATTTCAAGTTAATATAGGTTGTCTCTATGAACCCACTTAGGTATAACATCAAAAATATTCTCCTAATTAAGAAAAAATATATCACCCTCAAGAGGCCTAAAGTTTATAGTTTTTCTCAATAAATGTGTTTTTTTTGTAGTAGGGGTAAAGTATCTGTCCTGATGAAAAATGTTAACAATAGGTTGTGAAATAATAGTAATGAAATATTACTCTTATGCAATGGGTCTTCCGCACTTGGCATAAAATTGAGTAATTTGAACAAATAATGGTTATTTTTGTAAATAAGCTCAATGGTGCTGGGAAAAAATATACAAGCTCATAAAAGTAGTTTCTATGGTCCTATGTATACAACAAAAAAATCACCTAAATAAAAAATAATCAGGTCTTCTGCGAGGGGTCTATAATTTTTTCATGTTTCTAAATTTTTATTTAGATCATATGTGTTTCTTGAAAAAAAAAATCGGTTTATAGTCGTAATTTGCATGGATTATAAAAATATCATTTTTTTTTAATTACTCAATTTTATGCAATTTAAGTAGGTTGTATTAGAATTATATATGTTTATACTGCGGGAGTTTTTTTTTAATTAAGGCAACTTTTTTGGTGGTTAATATGAGGCTATAAAAATAACTTTACATCAACTTGAAAATTTGATTTTGCAAAAGAAGTCTTTTTTGTAGATACCCACTGTCTATGCGGTCTATCGATTCCTGCGATCTATCGATTCCTGCGATCTACCGATTCACTGATCTACCCAATAGGCGGTCTATAGGTCCACTAGTAACTATAGTAATGCACGTGCGATCCGCCACTACTGGCAGCGTCGCTGTCGATCCCTTCCCCCGCCAACTGCAGCATTCAAACGTCGTTAACGTCGTTAACCGATAGTCCGTTAATTTGCTATAAATGTAACGGAAGTTAACGTTACCCGTTAATCGTTTCTTTTGATAAAAAATACGTTATGTTGAGTATAACCTAATAACAACATATCTTTCGGTTGCATAAATTAAAATTGCCTTAGGAATTTTGCAAACTAGCCACAGTGGTAACTAAAGTAACTACATTTCGAAATTTATAAATGACATTGAAAAGACTAACTAAGGTGGTTACAAGTATTTTGAAACAAGTGCTATTTACTAAATAGTAACAATATTAAAAAATAATTAAATATTTACTATTACATAATAATTAGGTATACTCGCGGAAAATAGTACGTATACATCATAAAATGTTTGCATGAAAGTCGGATCAAATTTCGTTTGTTAGTTACTGAGTTACATGGAAACAAAAAATTCAAGATGTGAACACGACTGTACATACAAAAAGCAACTAAAAACTAACCTATTCACGCACATGCTGTATGTACGAACCCGTGTCGCACAAAGTAGTACGTCATACAAAACCAAGTCCGAACATGCACAGAATGTCAATAGCAGTTTGAAATTTTTAATTATCATATTTTCGATTTAACGGACTTGAATTAACGGATGACAAATGTAGCGGAAGTTAATGAGTTCCGTTAATGGTTTTGAAATTTAACTTAAAAGTTAATTCGTTAACGAAAAATGTAACTTCGTTAATTAACGATTAACGGATAAACGCTTTTGTGTCCACCTTTAATTATTAATCAAAATTAATTATTTAGCCAAAGAGGAGAAAATAGAAAATGTTTTGATTGTTGGTAAAAATTATAAGACATGTCAAGAAGTGGCAACAATGTTTACCGAGCGACAACCCAACAAACGTATTCAACAGATAACAGTGAACAAATTGTGAAAAAGTGTTGAAAATAACTTTAAAAGTTCGCATACTCCTTGGGTAAATGATCAAGAACGTCAACTGCAGCTAATGCAAACTATTGTTGATAAACCACAAACTTCTCTTAGAGGAATGGCTCGACTGCATCCAGTATCCGCCACTACAGCAAGAAGAATTTTGAGAAATAAACAAAGGCACTACAGGCCAAAATGCAAGACCGAGATTTAGATACACGGACGTATTTTGCTTCTGGATTCAAGCACAAATATAAGATGATTCAGCAACGAATCCACATTTGCCTCGAATGGAACTGTTAGTTCCCAAAATTGTCGGTGGTGGGCTGACGAAAATCCAAATTTTGAATTTCATGCACGTGACGAATATTCGTTTAAGACGAATGTCTGGTCCAGCATCATTAATAATTGTATTATTGGCCCATTTTCATTCGCAATAATCTAAATTCTGAGAGGTACGTGCATTTTCTTCAAAATAATTTTTTTGATGCATTTGAGCAAGCCTGTCTAACCGAACCGGTTTCGCCTATGTCTTTGCTTTAGAGAATTATCCTTTGGAGCTGCGCAGAAGAATGTACTTTCAGAACGATGGTGCTGAAAGACGTTCTCTTTTTTTTTCATGACAGGTGGCCGTGATTTCAAATTTGAATATAACTTTTACTCCTAGCTAACTTTTCCAAATGACATTTGTCGGTAATAATGAAAATAAAGTCACTTTACTCTTATCATTAATTCAAGTTTTCTCAACCAGCCTGTATATGGCTAATAAAACTAAAGTATGATAACTGCATTTTTGGTTTTAGGCTAAGCAGAAAGTTTTATGTTAAATAAAATTTTCTGAGAAATGAATAATACAGAAGTTTCCATATGGTTCAAACTTTTTGGCGCACTCTATATAGTATGCAGTTGTATTTAATTGTTGTAAAACAACGTTTCTCTATCTCTATACAACGAAAATATTCACGACTGTGACTGTAATGAGGTAACGGCTTGTCCCTATTATAACCTCCAAAATAATTCATACAAATTTACACGCTAGAAACATAGTCGTAGTAAACACATAGTAAAACATTGTAAACATAACGAACACCGCATAGTCAAAACAATATTGTTCAAATGCTATGTTAAAGAAAATCACGCACAAAACGATTTTAAGACGCAAGCATTGCAACAAAATCTACAGCGCTTGCGAAATTGAGAAACATCCTGCCCTATTACGGCTACTTCTTCTCTCCAAATTCCACGAAACTCCATCAAAACATCAACGGGAACATCACCATCACCAAATGTCGCACATTTACCAAATTTTTCAAGCAACAGCGACTGTTATTGTAAGCAAACATCGACAAACGTGTTAAAACTAGGAGACACTAACATTATTATTGCGTAACAGGGTCTACAAACGGTTTAGCACGGCCAGAAAACAAAAGACAGTGCGCGCGCGATTTTTTTATTTTATAAGTTGGTGTATTTGTTTTGTTATTAGTGTTGTGGCTTTACCGTTTCGTATTCTATGCGGCAGTTGAAATATCCGTTGCTTATAAAATATAATAATTTCGCATTTCAATACATTGGTCGATTGATGATTTATCTATGGTTTTAAAACAACGTGTAGTCGAAATTTGTTTAACATAATTAATTTAATAATTGACAATTAAGTGTTTCGATCAAGTTTTTGTTACTTTTTACTTTGTTAGTTATGATTAAATAAATTCGAATAACCCTTGTTAATATTGTCAATTAAAAAACTGACACTTAACATTTCTAACCTAATTACCTTCAATAATCGATAACGCAATGACTTGTTAATAAGCAGGACAAGTTTGTAGTTCTTGTAGACAATAACCTAGATACATAGCGTGCAGATGAAGTCATTAATTAGTTGTAGCGGAGTGAACATGATGTAACAACCCGTCCCTTGGAAATCGCAATCAATAACTATTTGCTACAAACAGTTTCCCTGATTAAATATCCAGCAGATTAGATAACCTGTCAGAGTGAGGTTAGGTTAGATTGTGGGGGGTCCACATGTTTAACTACGGATCACGACGGCGGTAAATAATCAAGTTAAAACTAACATATTAAATCGTGTAACATGATGGACATCTTATAATTACGGCGCCTTCATTAATATATTCCCGGCGATTCATTTTAGCCAATTTGCGGGATGATTTAATTAATGTATTCGGGATATGAATGTTGATTATGCAGTATCTCTTCCAAATATAGAGCAGCGACTGGTAGTATTGGTTATTATTCGATTAGGAATGAGCATATTGGCAGTGGGTGGTACACAATTATGAATGCTAGTATGCCGAAAATCAAAATGTACTCGCAGATTAACTTGATTAAAAGGAATTCGGGACATAATTTCGCATAAATTTTAACCGGACCAATGCAAAATTACTGGGATAGTCCTGGGTATCAGCTCTATCAAATATTAACTTTAATGTGCATTGACTATGCATCGTATGATTGGAATTTCCAGTATTGATATTGATGACAGAACCAACAGTTAATCGTGGAGGCTGCTACTATATAACAGTTAATAATTAATTATATTAGGAAATTAATACCTAATCCGAATCCTTGAGGATACCTCGTACTGATTTTGCGATGTAATCATGAAATTGACGGTGATAAGATGACAGAAAAAATGACAAAGGGGCATTCACACAGAAAAGTATAGAAACGAAAGTATAGAAAGTAAAGAAAATCTTCAACTATGCTGGTAGTAAATTTTGTTTCAATATTTTGAAACTGTCAATAAAACACAGTGTGCGCCAGAAAGTTGGAACCATATGGGAAACTTTTTACTTTATCATACGCAGTAAGATAAAGTATTGTAATCATGCCGCAAAAAAATTGAGATTTTAGCGGTCTTTTTGGGCCCCCTGAACATTTTTGACCAAGGTACAAAAAAATTTCTGTGTGTGTGTGTGTGCGTGTGTGTGTGTGTAAACGATTTTTGTGGCGACGATTCCGGAGAAACTACTAAAGGTATCGGGACGAAAGTTCATATTTAGAAGTTTCATGACCTAACTTAGAGCTGAAAAGCTTTTGATTCAAAAGGATGCACAGGAACTGGTAGTTTATTCTAAGCCTTTTTCAAGGATTTTGCAAATGAGCCGCCATTTCTGTAATTTCGTCAAAATATCTAAATAATAAATTAAAGTAGAGGAAATTTTGAATAATTTATGCCTATGAGATTTTGTGGTAAAATTAATAGTTTAGCTGCAAGAGCAAATTATATTTGATCGAGATCGGTCGCATCTGCATTGATATGAAACTACATAGTAGCCAGGATTTTGACAAATATTTTTTTGTGCTGTCACCACAGAAATGTCTATGGCTGTCACACTCGAAAACAGCTGATTTCATCAGAGGTTGGGGAACCGCTATGGAACGTTGCCGCTCTAGCGCAGCAAAGTACAAAATACAAAATTCAAATAAAATAAGATCACCAATTTGATTGTTTGTTGATAAGAAATATCAACTCGTTATATCTAATTGTGAAAACGATAAATTGAGAAAATTGTAAATAAAGTATAGCGATGAGTGTAGTTATATTTTAGTATGTTGGTACGGTTGGTACGGTGTGACATCTACAGTGACATGAACGAATATAAATCTGTCAGAATTTGAAATAGCTTTTAAACTTGGCGTTTTGTAGAAGTGGTATCAACCTAACATTTCCTATACAGAAATATAACCATTTTTGATTTTTTTTAAATACGTATTTCTCAAAAAGCAACACAAAAAACGTTGATGTCACTCCTGCCGAAAGCGCCGCATCACCGCTCGTCGCGCTATTCCGTACTTTCGGCACTTGTGAGATAAATAACTATTATTCTGATGACAGTAGGTGTGTCAAATGCTGATGCTTTGACAACACCTACTATTGATACTATTGACTATCAAAATATCTGTCAAATCCCGGCTAACTAGTTTATATTTAATGCAGACACGATTTATCTCAATCAAATACATTCTCATGCAGCTAAACTATTAATTTTATATTTTGTATGATAAAGTTATGTGCCTGGCCACATCAGATTTTTACTTTATCATACGCAGTATGATGAAGCATTGTAATCGTGCCGAAAAAAAAATTGAGATTTTAGCGGAAATAGGTCTTTATGGGTCTCCTGAACATTTTTGACCAAGGTACAAAAAAATGTCTGTGTGTGTGTGTGTGTGTGTGTGTGTGTGTGTGTATGTGTGTGTGTGTGTGTGTGTGTGTGTGTGTGTGTGTGTGTGTGTGTGTGTGTGTGTGTGTGTGTGTGTGTGTGTGTGTGTGTGTGTGTGTGTGTGTGTGTGTGTGTGTGTGTGTGTGTGTGTGTGTGTGTGTGTGTGTGTGTGTGTGTGCGTATGTGTGTACTCGATTTTTGTGACGACGATTCCGGAGAAACTAGTGAAGGTATAGAAGCGAAAGTTCATATTTAGAAGTTGTATGACCAAACTTAGAGCTGAAAAGCTTTTGGTTCAAAAGGGTCCAAAGGAACTGGCTGTTTCCTCTAAGCATTTTTTAAGGATTTTGCAAATGAGCTGCTATTTCTGTAATTTCGTCAAAATAGTTAAATAATAAATTAAAGTAGAGGAAATTTTGAATAATTTATGCCAATGATATCTTTTGGTAAAATTAATAGTTTAGCTTCAAGAGCAAATTCTATTTAATCGAGATCGGTCGCATCTGCGTTGATATGAAACTTCATAGTAGCCTGGATTTGACAAATATTTTTTTGTGCTGTCACCACAGAAATGTCTATGGCTGTCACAGTCGAAAACAGCTGATTTCATCAGAGGTTGGAGACCCGCTATGGAACGTTGCCGCTCTAGTGTGGCAAAGTACAAAATACAAAATTCAAATAAAATAAGATCATCAATTTGATTGTTTGTTGATAAGAAATATCAACCCGTCTTTATATCTAATTCTAAAAACGATAAATTGAGAAAATTGTAAATAGAGTATAGCGATGAGTGTAGTTTTATTTTAGGTTGTTGTTACGGATATGACATCTACAGTGTCATGAACAAATATAAATCTGTCAGAATTTAAATTAGCTTTTTAAACTTGACGTTATCCCGGCTCGGGCTAAAATCGACTGTCCTGGTATTTTAGGCAGGGAACAAATACCTTTGCATGCCGCATTCCATCGGATGAGGAAGTAAAGCCGGTGGCCCCGTGTGCTGTCATTATGCGACGTGCACGTTAAAGAACACTTACTGGAGGTTGGAATTCCTGCAGTAGGACAAAATTCCTGGGTGTGTGTAGCCTGCCCTCAGCGTCGATGATTGGCCTAAGTTGCGGAACTAGACCGACGTAAAATAAACAAGTAAAAAAAAAAAAAAACTTGACATTTCGTCAAAGTGGTACCAACCTAACATTTCCTACACAGAAATATAACCATTCTTTAATTATTTTTTTTAACATACATATTTTTCAAAAAGCAACACTGCCGAAAACTAGATAGCGTGACTCGCTCACATATGACGGCGACGCTTCGCGTTCGGTGACGCGCCGCATCACCGCTCGTCGCGCTATTCCATACTTTCGGCTCTTATGACATAACTGTTATTCCAATGTCGTAGTGTAGGTAGTCTCGAATGCTGATGCTTTGACAATACTTACGATTTATCTCAATGAAATAGATTATCATGCAGCTAAACTATTAATTTTATATATTGTATGATAAAGTCATGTGCCTGGCCACATCAGATTTTTTAAATAAAAACTTCTTTGGTGGTTCTTATTTTGTCACAATTGACAAGGAAAACATTTACTGGAAGTCGGTGGCAATCCCAAAATATTCTGATATGAAACTATAACAATAAATACTGTAGTATTTTTTTTGTTACTGAACAAAAAAAAACTAGGATTCTTAAAAAACATTGAAAACTGTGGAATTGACAGGATCTTTTAGAAAAAAATTAGAAAAATGGGAAAGGTTACAAGTTGGTAAAACCGGTTAATGAAACCGGTTTATTCTAGTTTATGAGATAGCGAGTCAATCTGCGAATACAATGCAGCAGGATTTTTTTTCAATCGGCCCGTTAATTTTTGCGAAATCGTGTCAACCACCTAACAAAACAGGTTCCGAGAAAACAGCATTTAAATTGTGAACGTTGAACGACATACCCGAACTTTTATTTTTGTCCTCTCATATTTTTATCGATATCTCCAAAACTATTAACCTTATCACAATAAATAATACGTCATTTTAAAGAGAATAAATTTGGGTATACTGCGGAAAAGAGTTACTGAAAATATATTGAAAGATGTACGTATTGGACGTTGTTAAAAAAAGGTGCCGATAATTGAGATATAATCGGCTTTGGTGGGCCGCTCGAATTTTGGCTGTGGAATCGTTAATTTATCGAATTTATTTCTAAAATTTTTACAGTGTGTTCTCTGAATGTTGTGCAATCAAAATATGCAATAATAAAAATTATTAGTTTTTAAAAATGTTACACTAGAATAGTGTCAGAATAGTGTCGAATACAGCAACGAAGTTAAATTAAATAAAAAGAATTTTTCACTCAAAAAAATACTACATTACTACATCAGATTCTTTATTTGGTTATACATACTTACCTCAGCTTTCTTTTGTTTTAAATTTCACTATATTTCCCATAAGCGTAATTAACTAATGTGCACAACCTCTATATCCAATAAAAACAATGATTATGCATATATATTTTATTATTATGCAAGCTGTACATTATAACATATCAGGAATACATAAAATAAAAGGTAATTTATACAAGATTTTTTTACAAAATTATCAAACATTTTACAACTATGCAGTTTCTCCCCGGCACCACAAATACAAATTATGTAGCCCCAAGGACAATCAAATAAATAAAAGATATCATCCGATCACGCACGTATAACTAATCGTTAAGGACAAACTCCGCAACACTTCGCGGCAACAGGTCCTCGAACGGTATTTTGTCACTTTTTATCACACTTGATGCCAAACAGGTTAGTTTCGTGGCATCCTTAAAACTACACACTCTCTTCAAGTAGCTACAATTTAATACATCCGCTAAATCCTTGAAAGCCTCACCGTTTTCATTCCTTACAGAAAAATCAGCCCCAGCATCAACCAGAATTGGAATCAATTGGCTATGATCTGGCATCATAGCCGATAGATGTAGCGGGGTATTTCCCGCATTATCCCGAGCGTTTGGATTTGCACCAGCATACACCAGACGCCTACTTAACGAAGCACCCACTGAAGCATTCGGCTGCCCTCCATTTGCAGTGCTTAAGAGAGTAGAACAGGTAAAATGCAGAGGTGTATATCCAAAAGCTACTCTCAAGTCTATTTGAACCAATTTGCGCCAAACAGCATTGATTTTCACATCGCAGATAAATAAATGTTCATCAAAAGTAGCTAAGAAACCGAAAATCATGTCCAACAATGCAGTCAGTTCATTAAGAAGAATATGTGCATTAGTGCTGTTAGAGTGCTCTTCTAAATACATCTTTCCCATGGCTAACTGGTCTACCGCTTTTGAAAAAATAATATAATAGCGTTGAAGGGCTGGCAAATCGCTGTCAGTGTCATACATTAAATTTTTAAATGTCGTCTTAATATTAGGATCCAACGGTTGAAGCTGTTGTTGCTGGATCTCCAATACGCGTAAACGAAGGTCCATTGTAGAACGTGTTGCAAGTGCCAGAGATCTTGTTACGAATGGGTGCGCTGGGCCTAAAATTCGTTCCAGTAACAAAATCGCCTGGTGCAACATAACTTCCCTACTTTGCGAAACTTCACGTAATGTTTTGTTATCACTAAACTCACGTTCTCCGGGTAGGTAGATAGAGCTGTTCATTTCCTTTTTTCGTAACTGATGAATGTGACGTTGCTTCAAGGCGACTGACCAGTAGAAATCTCCAGCTCGAACCTGATAATCCCACAGCGTGATGCATGCACCAAATACTTCTAGGCTTTCTATCTGCTGTTCACAAGATAGGAATGCGCGCGTGTCAAAACTTGCAAGTAAACCCAATCTATCTTCCAATGCTGCTTGAACCGGTGGAGTTACGCCGTATACGTTTTTAGCGTGGATGGAAGCACCATGTTTGAGCAACGCAAGGAAGATGTCGTCACATTCTGGGGATTTTGATGTGCAGCATTCGTGAAGAGCTGTGTTGCCAGTTAACAGACTCTTCCTATGCATATCAGGCTTTGCGGAAAGAAGGTGGCTTACCAGGGAGAAGCTTCCTATGTTGCAAGCTATCATAAGACTTGTGGTCCCATAACAGTTCGCGTCGTCGATGTTCGCGCCATGGTCCAACAAGCATTTAACAACGTCCAGCCAATTATTCAGGCAGGCTATGTATAGGGGAGTTGTCTTATACACAGCCGTTGCTGTGTTCACTTGCGCACCGTGGAACAGCAACAGTTTCACCACGTCAAGAAACCCTCGAGAAACTGCAATGTGCAATGGCGTCACCAGTTCGTCGTCGAAAACTCCGTGTCCGGTACTTGTTTCCTCGATGTTCACATCATACGTCTCCAACAAATATTTAATCACTTGGTATCCTCCTTCAGAAACAGCTTGAGAAATTGGATAGCTTTCCATGTTTGATAAGTTTGTTTTTAGAACTTTTCTGCACTTAGAGAACTTTGCAGGAACTGTCTGCGATTACACCTCAGAAGGAACTGATGCATACATAGTAAATCGTAGCGCATTTATAGGATAATGTCCAAAATGGGGTGGGGGAATGTGGTGGTGGTAACATTACAGGTAGAGCGATCTCCGTACGCAGTAAACCTTTTAATATAATTCTTAGACACCGACACTTTTACCTGAAACTTTCAATTCATAGTTCTAACAGTTGAACAGTGGAAATGTATGATTCTTGATAACAATGATTTTAAAGAAATTCGTTTAAGAAGCAACCGTAACGACAGGTGGTACGCATTTTTGAGTGAAGTGCATCCTTATAAAGGGTGCGTCACGTCTAAATTACTGGATTTTACATTGTTTAGCAACAAAGGAACAACGTACAACAGATCTCAAAATAAGGATCATCTCGCAAAAATGAATGGAATCCTTAACATAACTTTATATTGATTATCTATATCTATGAAAAGGATGGTTATACGAAATAATACATATAATTCTTCCTGTATACTAACGATTTTTCCGAGAATCTACTTGTTCCCGAGATATTCCCAAGTCACAAAAATACGTTTTAACCCCATTAACGGTTTCCTTCAATAAATCCTTTGCCCAACCAACGTTTCCTTTGTCTACCGATCGTCAACTATTGTTATGAAATAAAGGATTTCTTGGACGGTATAAATTAAAAGCTAAATGACTATCATAGCAAAAAATGAACAAAAACTAACACGTGAAAACAGTTTCAGATATATGAATACACAAATCACTCGTGTGCTCCGATGTTGTTTAGTTACTTAATTGTTGTTCTAGTGGCTACTCGGTTTCGAATCAAACTGATTTGTCTTCGGGTCAAGCGTCGTTCTACAGTTTTATAATGGAAAGTCATTTGAAGTTTCAGATATGCTAGTCTGAAACTAAAATGCTTTTTTGAATTTTTTTATCATAGTTGTTCATTGATCACCAGCATAATAACCTTGCTTAGATTGTTGTAATTTTAACAAATTAAGTACTTACCTAAAAATCTGAAATGCTCTTGATAGATATACTCAAACTAATTGTTTGTTTATTAAGTATCGTACTAAAAGATCTTTTTACTTTATCATACGCAGTATAGTAAAGTATTGTAATCGTGCCGAAAAATGGGAATAAATGGGATTTTAGCGGAAATAGGTGTTTTTGGGTCCCCTGAACATTTTTGACCAAGGTACAAGGTATCGGGACGAAAGTTTAGATTTAGAAGTTTCATGACCAAACTTAGAGCTGAAAAGCTTTTGGTTCAAAAGGGTTCAAAGGAAGTGGGCTATTAACTCTTAGCATTTTTCAACGGTTTTGCAAATGACACGTCATTTCTGTAATTTCGTCAAAATAGATAAATAATAAATTAAAGTAGAAGAAATTTTGTATAATTTATGTCTATAAAATTTTTTGATAAAATTAATAGTTTAGCTGCAGGAGCAAATTTTATTTGATCGAGATCGGTCGCATCTGCATTGATATGAAAGTAAATAGTAGCCTGGATTTGACAAATATTTTTTGTGCTGTCACCACAGCAATGTCTATGGCTGTGACACTCGAAAACAGCTGATTTCATCAGAGGTTGGAGAACCGCTATGAAACCTTGTCTATCTAGTGCGGCAAAGTAAAAATACAAAATTCAAATAAAATAAGATCATCAATTTGATTGTTTGTTGATAAGAAATATCAACCCGTTCTTATATCTAATAGTAAAAACGATAAATTGAGAAAATTGTAAATAAAGTATAGCGATGAGTGTAGTTATATTTTAGTATGTTGGTACGGATGTGACATCTACAGTATCATGAACGAATATAAATCTGCCAGAATTTGAAGTAGCTTTTTAAACTTGACGTTTCGTAGAAGTATGCATCAACCTAACATTTCCTATACAGAAATATAACCATTTTAGAATTTTTTTTAAACACGTGTTTCTCAAAAAGCAACACAAAAAACGTTGATGTCACTTCTGCCGAAAACTACATAGCGCGACTCGCTCACATGCGACGGCAACGCTCCGCCATCGGTGACGCGCCGCATCACCGCTCGTCGCGCTATTCCGTACTTTCGGCACTTGTGAGATAAATAACTATTATTCTGATGACAGTAGGTAGTGTCAAATGCTGATGCTTTGACAATACCTACTATTGATACTATTGACTATCAAAAAATCTGTCAAATCCTGGCAACTAGTTTAATCTTAATGCAGACACGATTTATCTCAATCAAATAGATTCTCATGCAACTAAACTATTAATTTTATATTTTGTATGATAAAGTCATGTGCCTGGCCACATCAGATTTTTTATTATTCATTTCTCACAAAATTTTATTCTGCATAAAAGTTTCTGCTAGGCATAAAACCAAAAATGCAGTTATCAAACTTCAGTTTATCAGCCATATACAGGCTGGTTCAGAAAGTTGAATTAATGATAAGACTAAAAGAGTAAAGTGCCGTTACTATCATATATTTATTGCCATTATTACCGACAAATATTACTGACAAATGTTATTTGGAAAAGTTAGTAATTATATTCAAATTTCTTTTTCTTTCAGCACCATCTCGCTGAAAGTACATTCGTCTACGCAGCTCCAAAAGATAATCATCTAATGAATTAAAAAATCATTTTGGAGAATTCAGAATTTAGATTATTGCGAAAGTAAGATGGTCCAATAATAAATACAATTATTAAACATGCCGGGCCAGACATTTGCTTAAACGAATATTGGTCACGTGCATGAAATACAAAATTTGGAGTTTTGTTAGCCTACCACCGACAATTTTGGGAACTAACAGTGCCTGAATCCAGAAACAAAAGTACATGTGTGTGTGTGTGTGTGTGTGTGTGTGCGTATGTGTGTACTCGATTTTTGTGGAGACGATTCCGGAGAAACTACTAAAGGTATCGGGACGAAAGTTCATATTTGGAAGTTTTATGACCAAACTTAGAGCTGAAAAGCTTTTGGTTCAAAAGGGTCCAAAGGAACTGGTAGTTTATTCTAAGCTGTTTTCAAGGATTTTAGAAATGAGCCGCCATTTCTGTAATTTCGTCAAAATAGTTAAATAATAAATTAAAGCAGAGGAAATTTTGAATAATTTATGCCTATGACATTTTTTGGTAAAATTAATAGTTTAGCTGCAAGAGCAAATTCTATTTGATCGAGATCGGTCGCATCTGTATTGATATGCTACATAGTAGCCAGGATTTTGACAAATATTTTTTTGTGCTGTCACCACAGAAATGTCTATGGCTGTCACCACGCTGTCACACTCGGAGAACCATCGACTATAAATCTGTCAGAATTTGAATTAGCTTTTTAAACTTGACATTTCGTAGAAGTGGTATCAACCTAACATTTTCTATACCGAAATATAACCATTTTAGATTTTTTTTTAAATACGTATTTCTCAAAAAGCAATACAAAAAACGTTGATGTCACTCCTGCCGAAAACTACATAGCGCGACTCGCTCACATGCGACGACGACGCTCCGCCATCGGTGACGCGCCGCATCACCGCTCGTTGTGCTATTCCTTACTTTCGGCACTTGTGAGATAAACAACTATTATTCTGATGACAGTAGGTAGTGTCAAATGCTGATGCTTTGACAATACCTTCGATTGATACTATTGACTATCAAAATATCTGTCAAATGCTGGCTAACTAGTTTAATTTTAATGCAGACACGATTTATCTCAGTCAAATAGATTCTCATGCAGCTAAACTATTAATTTTACATATTGTATGATAAAGTCATGTGCCTGGCCAGATCAGATTTTTTTTTTCGGCATGATTACAATACTTTACCATACTGCGTATGATAAAGTAAAAAATACGCTCTGTTTTTACTTTATCATACGCAGTATGTAAAGTATTGTAATCATGCCGAAAAAAAAAATTGAGATTTTCGCGGAAATAGGTGTTTTTGGGTCCCCTGAACATTTTTGACCAAGGTACAAAAAAATGTCTGTGTGTGTGTGTGTGTGTGTGTAAACGATTTTTGTGGAGACGATTCCGGAGAAACTACTGAAGGTATCGGAACGAATGTTCATATTTAGAAGTTTCATGACCTAACTTAGAGCTGAAAAACTTTTGGTTCACAAGGGTCCAAAGGAACTGGTAGTTTATTCCGCCATTTCTGTAATTTCGTCAAAATAGTTAAATAATAAATTAAAGTAGAGGAAATTTTGAATAATTTATGTTTATAAAATTATTTGGTAAAATTCATAGTTTAGGTGCAAGAGCAAGTTCTATTTGATCGAGATCGGTCGCATCTGCATTGATATGAAATTACATAGTAGCCAGGATTTTGACAAATATTTTTTGTGTTGTCACATTCGAAAACAGCTGATCTCATCAGAGGTTGGAGAACCACTATGGAACGTTGCCGCTCTAGTGCGGCAAATTATAAAATACAAATTTCAAATAAAATAAGAACATCAAATTGATTGTTTGTTGATAAGAAATATCAACCCGTCTTTATATCTAATTCTAAAAACGATAAAATGAGAAAATTATAAATAAAGTATAGCGATGAGTGTAGTTTTATTTTAGTATGTTGGTAGGGATGTGTCATGAACAAATATAAATCTGTTAGAATTTGAATTACCTTTTTAAGGTCCGTTTTCATTAGTGGTAATGGCAGTGGTAGCAGACGCCATTATAGTATTTCCAATAGAAAATTGCTAGTGACTCATGTTTATGTACATGCAAACTAATATGTGTCATTATCACGATATGTAAGAAATACTATAATTTCGTATTCTACCACCGCCATTAGCTACCATTACCTACCAATCGGAACGCACCTTTCAACTGATACCAACCTAGCATTTACTATACAGAAATTTTTTATTTATTTTTTTTAAATACATATTTCTTAAAAAGCAACACAATAAACGTTGATGTCGCTCCTGCCAAAAACTAGATAGCGCGACTCGCTCACATGCGACGGCGACACTCCGCCTTCGGTGACGCGTCGCATCACCGCTCTTCGCGCTATTCCGTACTTTCGGCGTTTGTGACATAAATAACTATTATTCTAATGACGTAGTGTAGGTAGTGTCAAATGCTGATGTTTTGACAATACCTACGATTTATCTCAATAGAATAGATTCTCATGCAGCTAAACTATTAATTTTATATATTGTATGATAAAGTCATATGCCTGGCCACATCAGATTTTTTGTAGTAGGGCAAGGTGCCCTACTAACGCCTTTTTTTGGATGGGCAGCAATGAAGCATGTATCATAGCTATACCTCCTGCTAACTCTTTCACATACCATTCTGAGTTCCATGACTTTTCTGAAGCAGTACATACAGTACAATACAATATATACAATATTCAAAATAAAATATTGAATTAAATACTAAATATAATTAATAATTACTAAATACGATCGAGGATACATTTGTTCCGTGTAATGTCCATAAACGCGATTCTCTCGTTTCAAGCCGGAAAGTTGTCTGACTTTTTGTTGGCCTTCTCACTACTCTTAGCCGACGGAGTAAAGTTTTAAAACGGATTAACAAAATCATTAAGGAGTTGGCAAATATTTCTCAGCTCGCAGTCTTGACTTGGCGCACCGCTGAACTAAGTGCTTAAAAATCCCCCCGGACGGAAGTGCCCTTTCTTTAATTGATAATTGAAATTCCAACCTCGACTTCATCTACCGTAGTATCCAAATTAATTTGATTGCAGGAATTTCTTTGTCGGCAAGAATGTAGGAGAAGGTAATCAAAATACTACCACAAGTTAGAAGCTTAGAAGTATCGAAGCAAGCAACTCTGAAAGCTAATTTACAGTATAGTAGTTAGTAAACTACTTTAGTCTTTTCTACACTTATTGTACACCTATTTAGTATCTAAAATCGAGAGAAAAAGTACAGTGGGAAATGCCATTATAAATACGTCCAATATTGTAGGATGACTGTACGGACATACGGTAATGATACACTAATCAAATGTATATATATAACTGTAAAAGCCCGAAATATGGCCAAACCTAGGATTAACGCGTTAGTCCTAGGTTTGACCAATATCAATATAATTTCGGGCTTTTACCAAGACATAGCGGTATAGAAATGCGTATGCACTTTTCACGACGACGATAATAATGTTTCGACCATTGTTTGATGCAGGTCCTTGTCAATAAAACCCCAGTGTGACTGTATACTTATTTATTATAACTGATTGTAACTACGAAGTCTGGAGGTACAACAGATCTCTTGCAGTGATAAACGACGACTGGTTGTTATCAAAAACATACTGCGCAAGTTCAAAATGAGCGGGTTGGTAACGCCAGAATTTAAATACATTTGCACTTGACGCAGTATCATACAACCATCCCAGCATCATTTCCTGCGGCTCGAGAGTCTCCACAACTCGTAGAGTTAACCGAGGCAGAACTTCTTCAGCCAGGACTATCGAAACAACAAAAAATATAAAAAGGGGGCCCCTTACTTATTATTTTTGGCTACACAAAAAACTAAACTTTATTTATTCAATAAATTGTATGTTTGTTTCATAATTTGGCTGGTTTATTTATATACTTTGTATCCCAATAATTCCCCGAACAACCTTTCATCCGTTTTGGCGTGAACATACAACCGTGCGAGCGGCTAAAACGAAACGGGGCTCGAACTTACCGACTTTTCGGCGCGCTAGATGTCGTAATTTGGGTCGAAGGAAAAAAATCGAATCCGGATTATCGACGCTCTACTGTACTTCGCACCTTCTTGCACTGCTCAGCTGTTTATCTCAAATATAGTGGGTGTTAAAAATAAGTGTAAAATGCAGATAACATATACTGAACTTTTGATATCGAACTCATGTCCACACACCTGATACCGTTTAGGTACTGCATAGAGCCTTAATATATTATAGACTATATAAATAATTTGTATGTAAAACTTTATTTGTTTAACGTCTCTAAAAGGAATTCAAGATAACCCAAATTGGCTAAAATTGGTATCAAAATTACAAAACGGTTCTCATCAACTCCTTTCAAAGACGATAAATAAAGACGATAAATAATAAAAGAAATCCACACAAATGTTATTTGCCTTTAAAAGTGCCGTCGTATGACACATGGCACTATTTTTCCTATGCCGTTTGTAAAATTGGTTCAATCTCCCGACTCTCTCCAACGTTCAAACAATACATTACAATAATAATAATAATAATAATAATAATAATAATAATAATAATAATAATTAAATGATTAAACGAACTTACCTTAGTGAAGTTCTATCATAATTATATGATCTTTCCATCCGGAATATGACAATATAGTAGTCTCTTTATTTCCACAATAAGCCACGTGTCTTTAAAGCCATGGTATCGAAGAAATGTCCAGTATGACAGGTATGGGTAAGCCGGCCTTGGTATATATCAGTATATATCTGACATTCTCTTGAAAGCATAGGGTCTCTAAATTGGTCAGGGTTCGGGAAAGTCTAAACAAAGGAAGGGTGGGTTATGTCATATTCCGGATGGAAAGATCATATAATTATGATAGAACTTCACTAAGGTAAGTTCGTTTAATCATTTAATTATATTTCCTTTCCATCCGTTCATATGACAATATAGTAGATGTTTAAAGCACAGAGCAATTTAGAGCCAAAACAGCATTATCGTCTGTTTATGAATAAGAAACAACAAAATGCACTTGAAAGAACATGTTAACATTTTGTTAACATGTTATTGCAATATATCGTTATCATGTTATTCAAAGTTAAAGAGTCAAATGTAAAAACTTTCATCAAACTTCTTTTCATGCATGCAGTTGGAAAATTGAAGAACAATTGCAAAATTGTGGGTATTTCAACCAATTTAGGCAATTCAATCTGCCAACACAAGACTAGATGCCAATGCTTGCATGACTTGTGACAAGTGCATGAAATACATTTGGAGAAAGGTAATTATCGGGTAATTCCGTCATCGAAGAAAGCAACCATATGCACGTGTTTCGGACTATTAGTCGTCATCAGTACGGAATACATATGAATCAACTTTTAATAATTCCAATGTACTAATCAGTATAAATACTTTAATATACCTGTCTATGTGGCCCTTTTAAGCCTATAAACAATAAGAAGGTATATATCATGATGTAGACCTTTGTAAATAATCGGTAAATGTACTTTGTAAAAAAGATTAATATTATAGATAAACAATCGTACCTACAGCAACCGATAACACACATTGATGTATATCAATAAAGACTGGAATTAATTTCATATGGTTATGAATAAAATTAGACGTTTAATAACCATTGGGAAAATCTTTGAACGCGATGAGCAGCGGACAAAGGCAAAAGTATAATTAATTAGATCTTTTAATTAGGCTTTTTTTTATTTCAATAAGTCTAATGGTGTCCCATATTTGATATGCATATTGTTCTTTACTGCCTCGAAAAGTAATATAATTCAATACAATTGCTGAGTACCAAGTAAAAACTTAAGCTTAGTTGGACGGGACTTAACACCGTTTACCGGTAGTTTCAGATAACATGAGCGGTCTAAACTTTATCCACAAATAATAAAGAAAGGGTATCCAATAAATTCCTTGGTGTTTTGATGGCTCAGCATCTAATTTACATATGATTGACTATAAAGACAACTCTAGACTGTTTTGACTGTAGTCATGGTGAACTGTCACTTAAAGAACTAACCCAGCAGCGGCTGCGCGGTTATTATTGTCCAGAAGTAAAAACACAAATTATTGGTAACGGTTCACAGGAACGTATCAACAATGAGCCGACCTCCGTATCCAAATGGTTAATATAAACCAGCGATCGCCAACTTAGGGGTCCGCGTACCTCCAGGACTGGAGCAGACTTATGGGACTGCCCGTGAGCGGGAGAAGTACCGCAGATATAAACGGTCGATTTAGCTGCTCCAAGTTCACGCCCTTGGTCGATCCAACGCAACAAACAAAGTAATTGCCCCGTTAGCGTAACTTTTGGGATCCATCTTAGACCCAATTATTAAGTTTGTTATTGTAACAAAACAAGTGTAAAAAAAGATAAATATATCTTTCAAGGCTTATATTAACAGTCAGCTGCCTATACAGGAGTGTCAGGAGTCTTTGATTTGCGTGCCCAAACCGCTCAAAATATCTGAAAAGTGCAACAGGCATTTCTTAATGAAAGAGTAAAAAGCTATTGGGCAGACTCCAAAAGGTATTAATAGTCATGGTACTAATAGTCATATAAAACATATGACACACACGCATGCAAAGTTGCGAGGACGTAATGACCGAAGGAAGTAATAACTTCGTTGTGGAGGATACGCAAGTTAATAACGTTGGAAATTTTGGTCAAATAGGCAATTTAAATGAAAATTCCCTTTATCTCAGCCCAAATGTCGCTTTAATTTATGTGAATTTAAAAATTTGCAGCAGAATTATGAGCAACATCTGTTGATTCCATACCTAATCCCTAGCCGGTTTAGAGCTTGGTTGACATCTATCCTGTCAACAGGGAAAGGCTTTGTACAATAGGACAACTGCGGTTGTAACGGCCAAAGCGCACAACTGAAATTTGTTGTAGGATTACTTCTAGGAGAGTATTTTAGAGGTGCAAATATAAGAAAGAATAAAGAATGTTGTTTGCCACAAAAAAAAAAAATGGGGGACTTCAGCCGCTATGAAATTAGGTTTTTTAACCAGGAACAAACAAGCGTGCCCCGATTAAATACTTTTCGGTACAAATAAAAGTATAGAAGGCGTATCCAAACATTGAGTAATCCTTTTGGCAGCAAAATTAATTAGCAAAATTCAGTTATCAGATATTAGTCTATTTTTAATGATCTTGAAGCAAAATCGAGTCTAACTTATTTTTAGAAAACAAACAAATTTTACGTCCTAAACATCCTTGGGATGGTTTGTTTAATCTGTCAAATGCTCGACAGCAATTTTCTTGATACAAAGTATTGCGATAGGGATATCTAAAAGTTTTCATTTGAAAACATTTCAGTCTTTATACGGAGTGAACCACCTTATATAGAGTCATCTAATGACAGCACTCAAGGCAAGAGTATGGTAGCTAAGGAATGTTGCTTAAAAGACAAGACACTTTCTTTAAAATAGTCTTGTATAAATCGAAATATATTTCAAATTATAAGGCAACATTAAAAATTTTGCCAATCTCCATTATTTTGAAATATTCTCTCTGAATATTTAGAGTTTGATTTTAATAATTACTAGAGTAACAGAGTAATAGAGCTATAATTCACGAACAGAATTTTGCAATTTTGGAAAGTGATGACAAATCTCAATCTCCACTAAATTTGATTTACTATTAGAGCCACCCGGTTCTTCTTTCTTAAGAAAATTTGGGGGCAGAAACTGATCAGAAGAATTGGTCCACCTTGATACAACATATCTTAGTCGGCGCTGAATAACGACCAAATATGGTCACCCAGATTCTTTGCCCAATGTACGCATTTCAATATGGTCTAATTACTGGCTTCCGATAGGAAACGTTCCTGGTTCTGACGGTTGGGATATTGTATACTGGTACCAAATATAAGGATGTCTGCCTTGAAAGGGTACTTTAGACCAGTCATCAGCGTCCCAGGATATTGCGCCAGAATTCGCAAGATACAAAAAAAAGTTGATCTTTGGTCTCTGCATATTGTTGAATAGTTCGATATTCACAATTAAAAAACTTCAACAATCAATAACTAATCGATTGGGGAGTTGTTGATGACCTCACTGTGAGGTTTGTCTAACTTAACGGTAAGTCGCCATAATTATTGAACACAAAGTAATAAACTGAGGAACCTCAGTTTGATCCACTAACTTTGCAAAATAGACCATAATATTTTGATGCACATACTCCTCCCCCAAAACTGAGGACTATTATTCTTTTAGTATTCAAATATGTTGAATCTCAAAAATCTGTAAAAAATTATTTAATTTCTGGACCAGTCTACGGAAATTTTATAGTGTTTATACAACACTGAATTGTGTAATGCATTACTGAAATTACAGCTTGGCCAATGTCGGGAGGAGGCGCCGACAGCTGGGTGTCAGCAAAAGGTACACTGGCTGGGACCACTGCCAGATAGATATATCTGGCGGCACTCTAGAAGTTTACTGGGTGCTCTCGGTGTACACCAAGAGTAGCTTTCTGTCACTTGTGGTCTTCTTGAAGTGGTGAATGATAGAATAACGCACCACTGGTGTCCGTCGTCTTGCCCAACATGGATCAGATGTCAGAATGCAGCTTATTACGCACAACAACACGGCCCTCTTCTACATGCGTGTAACTGAAGCCTAGGCATGCCCGGAGGTGGCACTGACGTCTGTGTGTCAGCAAAAGGGCACTAGTTGTGGTTGTGACCACTGCCTGCCAGATGCATCTGTCGGTACTCTAGAAGAGTACGGGGCGCTCTCGGTGTTCATCAAGAGCAACTTCCTGCCACTTCCATAAGAACACGACCTTCCTCTACATGGGCTAAAGGAAATGTAGGTAAAGGTAAACATAAAAAAAGTGCAGACCTGACAGCTTGTCAATTTTGACAAAAAATCACTGTTAGTGACAGTGACAGTGAGTGCCGGGGCCATGCCATTCTCCTTGGTATTGTTGAGATCTTCAACGACTAAGCTAACTGGTTAGGTTAAGATTTTGAAGAAGCCGGACGGTAAGCGATGTTAGGCGAGCCAAAAATGTCACCATCTGGTAACAGTAGGGCAACCTCCTCTGCATCGTTGAGTGCTTCATCGATGATCGATATTCCGGCAATAGATCCGGGAGTAGATCAATCAGTAACGCTAAGCCAGCTGGTTAGGTTAAGATTTTGAAGAAGATCTCGCTGTTAGAGATGCTCCAGATGATGTGGGTCCAGTCCAGACTTGATTACTTCCATCTTCCGTTGGTCCCAGGATGCTCCCATGGCTAAAATTTTAAGCTCTGGTAGAGAGCTGAAAAAAATGTGACGTGACATATCACGTGAAAAAAAAAGAATGTCAGATATATACTGATATATACCAAGGCCGGCTTACCCATACCTGTCATACTGGACATTTCTTCGATACCATGGCTTTAAAGACACGTGGCTTATTGTGGAAATAAAGAGACTACTATATTGTCATATGAACGGATGGAAAGGAAATATAATCTTTATTTGTCGTAAGATCTTACAAAGATATAGACAATAGTCAGAAAGCACATATAATTCAAATACAAATAGGTAAAAGTATATCACAGGGCAAATGCACGTCCAAAACAGTACTGGATAAGATTTTACATTTAAAAGATAACGGAATCGGAGATAATGGACTCAAGCACTCACATTTTAAAAAAGACGATTGGCAATCAAAACAAAACAAACAATCACACATCACTCACACCGGTCATAAATTCACTGACTGAATAAAACGAATGGTCAATTAAGTAACGCTTAACTTCAGTACAAAACATCCTTAAACCGGTCAACTTCAGAATCTGGGAGGGCAACGCATTATAAACTTTAATCATCATGTAATGCGGCCCTCTTTCAAAGACCGACGAGGTATGATGGGGAACGGCAAGACGCGAGGTGTTACCAGACATAAGTTTATTCGAACATTTGTCTACCATGGTCATACGAACCATTCATACAGCTTATATATAACAACAATTATTATTAACTAGTTAACTTAGTATTGTCACCTTTTAAGTGTTTACGTATACTAAAAAATTTTAATTTCGTTGTCGATGATCGATATCACAGAATTTTCAAATTTGTCAACTTTTCTTTATATTTAGTCATTTTCCGTTTATGTGGTTACATTTTAAAATAATATTTTCACCTTTTATTGTTTACCAATTTGTTATTAAGACTTTTTATCGGATGCTCGATTGACACGATTATAGAATTAAATTATCAATTGTATTCATTTTGTGCCTGCATTTTTGGTTTTGAAAGTTGCTAGTTGCTCATTATACATTAGGCCTTGCTAGATAAAACTGATAATAGAGATAGAATCTGAAATCCACATTTATACGTGTAATTTTCCTATGTTGTTATGAACGATCTCCTAGGAATCCCCTAGTACCACGGTACTTGCTTATCGTGGGACATTCCGAAATGTCACAACAACGCACAGGTCGCATTTTAAGCTCTCTCGCAGTGCAGATTCGAGATTGTTCTTCCACGGCAATAACTCTCGAGGACCGCCGGTGTGCAGATCCGGAGTTGCCGCCGCGCCGGATTCTTCCGGGGACCTGCACAACTCCGGCAGGAGAGCAAGACCTCCGGAGCATCCGGAAATGCAAATTTTAACCCGGACTCGCTGGTTTACCCGTGGAAAGAAGAAGAAGGGAGAGGGTGGGATTTGCCCGATTCGCCACCCCTCCGCAGGCGTTTCCTCCACCACTTAACCCCGCGGTGCTCCATCCTCATCCCGGACGCCAGTCCGGGAAAATATTAGGCCCATTCGTTCCGTTGACAAATTTCGTGTAAGGAGGGTGCGCTATTTATTTAACGATTTTCCGTTTTTCTCGGCGAGTCTGTGCCACCCACACATGTACATACATAGTATACACACTCTCGTAACCGCAGTGGGACACTCACACACCCTTGAGCGGCCGTGCTAAAGGAAACCACCGTAATCGGTCTCTTCCGCCAGTTGCTGTCTTTGTTAATGTAAGAGATAAGTTTCTTTTCGAGGAGTAGGATATAATTAGAGGCAACCTAATAAAGAGGCCGTGATGTTCATTATCACTATCTTCAATAAGTGTGTTTCTATATTAATTTAACAGTTAGCTGCATTGGTGGATATCCTTTATGAGTAGTAAATATAGATTTGAGGTTTGTCTAAATTGCATTATTTAGATTACTCTGACACCGGCAGACCCATGACCTCGCAAAAAGTTGCGCTTTCAATGCGATGTGTCGGTGCATTAGTCGGTTCCAAATCTGTTTTTATTTTATATGTCAGGGCACAGATAACTGAGATGTTCAAGGTAAAAAACTCAAAAAACCCAAACGTCCTTGATATGTCGGGGAATGGAAATCGATTCAGGCATATGTCGCGATACGTAGGTGAAAAAAAACGATATGTCGGGGCAAAGGCCACAAAGTTATTCAAGGTCAAATTTTTCCTTAAGGTTTTTTGATATGTCGGGGAGTAAAATTCGAAACTAGACATATGTCAGAAAGTAACCGAGCAAAAAAATCTTATGTAGGGTCAATGACCAAAAGATTTTTAAAGTCTGGCTGCAAAAACCCAACAGGTTTTTTGATATGTCGGTGCAAAGATCGCAAAATTGTGCAGTTATTCAGGGTAAAAGTAACAAAACATAACAGTATAAAAAAATATTTATTGAATATAGATGTAGAAAACATTAACTATAATTTTAACCCGATTGAAAACTTAGTATTTTATAAAATGCTTTGAGCAGGTTTTATCCAATTTTTAACACATGGCGCCATTCGTTTTGTAAGGCTTTATCTTTGGGAAATGTATGAAATGATGAATTACACAGAGGAACACAACCATAATTGTTGCTATTATTGCTTCTTTTAGTTGCTCCTTCAATCTTTTATCAAATAATAGTTCTTCAAATGCTCCTATAACGCTACGGTGTGGCCATATACTATACCACGGTGAGTAATTAAGTTTTTCTTCCAGAGGGGGCAACTTTTTCGTTCGTTTTGGCGACTATGTCTATGTAATATATACGGGTGAAACATAACGGATTGGCGACGGATTACCGAAATATTTGAATTCAACAAGTTTTGTGGTTTATAAGAATAATAATTATTATTTAAATCAAAATAAATGTGTAATGAGTGGAGATTAACTACGAATCTTCGGTCTTTGCCCCGACATATCGTTTTTTTTTTTCACCGACATAACGCGACATATGCCTAGAATCGATTTCCACTCCCCGACATATCAAAAAACGTTTTGGGCTTTTCCCACCAAACTTTGACCTTGAATAACTTTTTGGTCATTGACCCGACATAAGATATTTTGCACGGCTACTTTCCAACATATGTCTAGATTCGAGTTTACTCCCCGACATATCAAAAAACCTATTGGAAAAATTTGACCTTGAATAACCTTGAGGTCTTTGAGGTCTTTAGAAACGATTTCCACTCCCCGACATATCAAAAAACGTTTTGGGCTTTTCCACCAAACTTTGACATTGAATAACTTTTTGGTCATTGGCCAGACATAAATTTTTTTTGCACGGTTACTTTCTGACATATGTCTAGATTCGACTTTCACTCCCCGACACATCAAAAAACTATAGGAAAAATTTGACCTTGAATAACTTTGAGGTGTTTGCCCCGACATATCTTTTTTTTCCACCGACATATCCCGACATATGCCTAGAATCGATTTCCATCCCCCGACATATCAAAAACGTTTCGGGTTTTTTGATTTTTTACCTCGAATATCTCCGTCAACTGTGCCCCGACATATGTAATAAAAACACTTTTGGAACCGACTAATGAACCGACATATCGCATTAAAAGTGCAACTTTTTGCGATGTGTCACCGTAATATTATTTAGTCATGGCGGAAATACTGCAGAAGAATACACCTGTCAACCAACGTGTTTTCACTCTTTTTATTTGTGTGCATATTGCTACAAAGTTAACGTGAGAGAATATAACCGCTCATGGTTGATTACGCTATAGTAATAATATGTAGATGCAAGATGTTAAGCTTCAAAAAATCAACTGCGATATTGATCGGGATGGTTATGTAATTAAAAG
The DNA here is from genome assembly GCA_964023965.1 of Melinopterus prodromus. Lineage (NCBI taxonomy): Eukaryota > Metazoa > Arthropoda > Insecta > Coleoptera > Scarabaeidae > Melinopterus > Melinopterus prodromus. Next base: position 14,516,709 of record OZ030397.1, read on the forward strand.
ACACACTGTTGTTTGGTATATTGTTGATTATCTGTAGTTCCAGCCGTAGGTACTGCTGACTAGTGTACACTATACTACACAGAGGTGGCTGAAATTGTCAATACGGACTGTTTGTTGCACACGATTTTTCTTTGATATTTGGGTTAATGTTTAGTATTATTATTAAAGTCAATGTGCGGACGGAAATCACGCCACAATAGAATGTGCTATTTCAGCTAGGATCACGACGTAAGGAGGAAGCGAATGTTCTGAGGAAGCGAATGCTCCGTGAGTTAAGTTGGACGATCTGGCCTTAATAATGGTTAAGAAGAAAACAAAGCGCTGTTTAAATTTATAGTACTTTATTGTCGATAATCATTTAGTTAAACTGTTTCACGATAATAATAATCCAGTCGATAATGGAGACATTCATCCGAGATATTAATAATGGTTATTAAGATCTATGTCAATAATGCATGCTCTCACCCGTCTGACCTGTTTTTTGATACTCCTGCTAATCCTTCTTGTTCAAGGATTGCCATGGTTATCTACTTTTTAACTGTGTCGTTGGCCGTTTGCATACAATGACTCACAAAACAATATTAGTAGTACAGTGAATTCATGAGTAACTCATGAATTCAGCTATAACTGGTATATAATAGATTTATTAAATATATTGGGACATGATCACTAGCATAATACACACCAGTTGTTGTGATGATATCTTTATGGTTTATTATGATAGTCATAATAAGAACTTTCACAGCAAAATACCGAACTATTATCCATTTTATTAATATAGTAGAATAACGTTGTAAATCGTCGTATTTTACTGGAACATTCAATTCACTCGCACGTTTATACACTAACCTGTCGGATTGTATACACACTTTATAGTCGAGAATTATAATCTAAATTATGTGCTTGTCAAGTAATATACTGTTATTAAACTCAGCAACTCAAGTATTTAATATTGTTTAAAGTGTTTTTGCAATTTTTGCTATTAATAGTTTCTGCGACATAGTACGTTATTGACACTTTAAACATTGCCCAACCCGACATCAGAAAAGCAAAAAAAAATGTTTTCAAGGTTTTTGGTATTGTAGTAATAGTATCAGACAAATGCATTTTTAACACTTTCCCTTTTTGAAATGTATCACTTTTTCGAAATTAAAAAACAGCTCCGTCATAACACTCCTTCAGGATAGTATAATAAATCGTAAAATCATTTAAATCTACAGTGATATAAGCCATCATTTCGATATACCGGTGGTTACAGAAAATGTTCATGCATATTATTGATATACCATAGTGGATAACTCATCAAAATAAGCAAAATGGAGTTTACATATTAACATAATTGATCTGACAATAATGGCAATTAAATAAGATTTCTCCACAGAAAGGTGTTTGATGCAAACCCAATAATCTGAGTAGATGTTATAATTAATTTATAATTTATGTTAGATATTATAATAAACCTAGATAGTATTATAGAAAGCAGCCGCGGGCTCGATAACAATCGCTTAAAACTGTATTTGAAAAAGTTGTTGCACATCAGAAAGAAAGCTGAAATATGAAACTTTGGTAAGTTCACTTATATTTTTGAACATTCATTTACATTTTTACAAAAAACATAATAGGAAAGTGTACATATTGCACAGTAATGATATAAAATGAAATAAAATAAAATGCTTATTTTCTTTGCAATATCGGTTAATTTATTATACTAGTTTCGACATTTACTGTCATCTGCAGTAGCATCATCTAAAACAATAATATAAGAAAAGCGAAGACAATAACTAAGATTAAAGTTACAGTCAGATAATAAAATTCAACATCCTGATAGTAGGTGTAACATCAGGTGAAAAGTTAAAAGTAGGTACAAATGTCACGAAGAAGCGATCTGTCGGAGAGAAATACGTGGTTAAAAATACAATAAATAACACGAATAAAAGCTTACGTGTCGGGAAACAGCAGACAAAAGAGACAATGGACGAGAACCATAAAAATGTGAATCACATGTGATAGATAACATAGGTTTTAGGCGTGCACGAGACCAATCAATACACATGTGATTCGAATGCTGGATGGAAAGAGAAGAACACAAATAAAAGTGCATCGATGCTAATCGGTTGAACGACGTACATGTGTAGGACACATCATAAAAAGAGAAACGACAGAATATAGAATTTGCTAAGAATATAAGTGACAGCTTCGATCTATCTTCTCTATTCAGTTTTCTATTCATCACATTGTACATTTACTGTCACTTATATTTTTTTATTTTTTTATTTATTGTTTTTTTAACCACGTATTTCTCTCCAGCAGGTCGCTACTTTGTGACATTTGTACTTTTAACCTTTCGCCTGACGTTACCGCTACTATCCGGATGTTGAATTTTATTATCTGACTGTAAGTTTAATCTTTATTATTGTCTTCGCTTTCCTTATATTGTTGTTTTAGTTTATGCTACAGAAGATGGCTAAAGTGAATATCGAAACTAGTATAATAAATTAAGCGATATTACAAAGAAAAAATGCCTTTTACTTTTATATAAAAAGTAATAACAATAGAATTATAAGTGAAAAAAAAAATTATAAAAATATTTTTTTTTTATTTTTTTGTAATTAATTTATCGAAAACATAAAAAATTAATTATTTTAGTGAAATTTCGAATTTAGGACCTCCACCCACAAAAAAAAAAATTCGCCTGGGACTCGTCGATATAAAAGTAGGTATTACCTGATAGAAAATCCCCAATTTGCTCAATCTCTAAATTATTACCGATATGGAGGGCGTTAAGGCAACCTACCCCCGAGCGGTCAAGTAGTGAAAATAAAGGAGGACCATCAGCATCCATCGCCGGACTGCGAATGGAAAAATATGGTTGCGAATAAAACGAATTGCGAGAGAGGAAAGGCTCCCCCTGTAAGGGTCCCGGGTCTTCAGAATCCATTATTTTCAATTATTTCTATCCGCGGGGCCGTGGCCGTGAGGACGTCATCCATAAATGTAGATTTCATTTGTCAGAAGCGGGATTCGGCGTCGTCGGCCCGTCGCCCGATTCAATTTTCTTCTGTCAGGCGGGCTGGTCCTGGCGGTACCGGTGCTATTATTATCTTGTTACCGAATCGGCGACGATGCGAACGAATGCCCACTCCAATTATTTTCCTCTACCCTCCCGAAATTGTATAACTTTCACAATTACACCAACAGCGCCGGTTTTGGGACGTGAAATTATCATATCCCGGTGGGATTGGTGATCAATTCCATTCTTCTAGTACACTCGACACATATTTTCCAACTAACGAATTAAAAAACAATGCGGAGATGATCGAGAAATGTATTTCGAGCGTTTGTTGGCTTTCTACTTAACCTGCATTAATGGGTAGTTAGGATAAGATTTATGTGACGCAAATACTCTGGATTATAAAATATGTGATTATCGACATATCTGTCGAGTGTTTTTTTTGTTCCTGATATGCCCTCCACTGTGAGTGATAACGTTAAAATACCACTGCTAAGACAGCGATTGATAAAATACAAGTGCTTCGCAAGTGGGTCCTACGCTCCATGCTAATAGGTCTACTTTATCCATGGGTCTACCTTATCCGGGTAAGGAAAAAAAACATTTCTAAAGTCACACGCGTTAAAATAGTACCTTTATTTTCATTATTATCGATAAACATTATTTGGAAACGTTGTTTAGAAGTAAAAATTATATTCAAATATGAAGTGACACCCACTTATCTTGAAATTTTTAATTTTTTGCTTTTTTTTAATTCTTACTTTTATGACAAATATTAGTCAATGCTAGTGATACTAAAAGGTTCGTTTTAATGTAGTTTTTAGAAATTTGAATAACTTTTTTTACAGTTTTTATCATTTTGGTATAATAACTAATGTTTATTTAGACCTACCGCAAAATTACTCGTTTTCTTGATGCAAAGTTGATATTTCACCCTGTAGATAATAATAGTTCATACAATAATTAATACACAAGCGTGACTTACCTTGTTCAATTAATATTAATGACTTTGGATATGTTTATAATAGTAGTTATCCATCTACAGCAAGCGATTAGTCGATGTTGCCGTTATTTTCAATGAAAGACAACCAAATTACCCATTCAACCATTTCTAGGATAATCAGAAAAATCAAGCAGACTTGGTCTGTTGAAAATCTCTTTAAGAAACACCACTAAAAATATGTTGCCGAAAATAAGGTAGCAAGTTTACCAGTGTTGCAAGCGGTAATCGAGCACAGAACGACTTTGGCTGGACAAATTGCGTCTCACACCCAATGCAGTAAATCAACATCATCTAACATACAAAAACTGAACAAATTTCATCTTCATTAACCAAAATAACTACTAAACTAAAGGCAAGAGACGGTATCTGGTATGAATTCATTATTATCGATAAACTTTACTTGAAGATGTTACTTAGAAGTAAAATTTAATAATTTCTAACCTAATTTGTGGGTTAAAAAGTTCTTGACGGTGTATAAAAAAGGAGGTAACACGCTTCAGGAACTGAAGAAATCTACATTTAAATTTTAACAAAAAAGGGCCCAGATATTTGTCGGATTTTCTTGTGTCAAGCAACGCCTATTTTTTCAAAAACACACTGTTATTTGACATAGCTGTCGCCTCGTCTATCCATAAAACTTTAACAAAAAATAGTCTGTTCGCTTCCATTTCCCCCTCAAACCAGATGGCCGATGGCATCAGGCCTGAAGTCAGGTATGGAACTGATGCAATAGTGTATTTCCTTTAGTGTACTTATAAATTTGTTATGGTTTTCAAAGGTGATATTTGTTCAGTTTTACCATGTTATGTGCTGTTGATTTACTGTATTGGGTGTGAGAAGCAATTTGTCGAGCCGAGTCGTTCTTTGCACGACTACTGCTTGCAACACTGATAACTTGCTTTCTTATTTTCGGCAATATATTTTTTGTGGTGTTTCTTAAAGAGATTTTCCACAGACGAAGTGTGCTTGAATTTTCTGATTATCCTAGACATAGTTGAATGGGCACTTTGGTTGTCCGGGTGTTTTCATTGAAAATATCCGCAACATGGAGATAATTCTGTAGATGGATACTAATATTATAAACATATCCAAAGTGAATAATATTAATTGAATTAAAAGTAAGTCGCGCTCATGTATTAGTTATTGTATGATTTATTATTATCTACAGGGTGAAATATCAACTTTGCATCAAGAAAATGAGTAATTTTGCTAGTTTTGCTAATGTAATTTTGCTAGTTCTAAATAAACATAATGTATCATACCAAAATAATCAAAAATGTAAACAAATTTATTCAATTTTAGTATCACTAGCATTAACTAATATTAGTCATAAAAGTAAGAATAAATAAAACAAAAAAGTAAAATTTTAAGAAAGATGGATGTACCATCATATTTGAATATAATTTTTGCTTATAAACAACATTTCCAAATAAAGTTTATCAATAATAATGAAAATAAAGGTAATTTACTCTTACCTCAAATTGATATATTCTGAATCGCTTGGTATATGGTACCGAAATTTACATATTTGACTATTGCCGTATTGGTTTCATACAAGCCGCTAACTTTTATAAAGAATAAAATTTTCTGGGAAATGGATAATAAAAATAATTCCCATATGATGCGGACTTACAGGACATACTGTATATAGGTACACGCACTTATAATTTAAACCAAATTCTAATTTCGGTGAAGTAGTTCATTTAAATAAATTATACTTAGTAAAATGACATGCCATAAAGGTACTACAAATAGCTGTACATAACTAGAACTAAGACGAAGTTGCAAGCGACGCGAGGTACAAAAAATAATACGGTATTGGCACGACCAAAATTATGTCTAAAATTTCCCGATAACATACACGTTACATATACAAGGATATCCTCAACTCTAGATGTATATGATAAACTATTTATAGCGCATATACAATAACGCGACAGTAATTGAACCCGATCATATCGACGGTTTAGGTTTGATTTTCGCATATCTCCTTATTCAGTGTCCGAAAGGGGATTAGATGTTTACTTGACTAGATTGATGTACGATCACATACCAGTCGAAAACATCACATCAAAACTAAGAAAGGCCCAACCCTTTGGCTATACTATAGCATGCTACACGCATGTTTAAATATGTAAAATAAGCAACATTAAATATGTAGAATATAGATATTTCGCAGTTTATGTGATTGCAAGCGATTTAAAAAGGCAGTTTGTGGTTATGTGTGGTTACGTTTGACATGTATGGCATTTGGTATCAATGTGACCAATCTTAGAAAAAAGTTACTAAAAAACGCGTGAAAACAGTGTTACAATGTGTGCATTGTGAATGCAAAATAGAAAAATATCATTTGAAAGAATTAAGTCATGGCTAGTTTGAGGTTGTTTATTGAATACGTGTTAGTACAATAATTAATTAATATTCAAAATCATACCCTCATAAAACATCAGCACCCATTTCACATTGGGTGCTCCAGCATCTCACACTATATTTGAAAGACTTTTTACTGAATTATACAGGAATATATGTACGTATCATAATGTGGTCTATCTAACCCCAATTTTCCAGAAATGTGTAATAGACCAATATTCTTAAAAGACGATATGTCAGCACTATAGTTCAACTTATCTCAATATTTTTTTTTCTGAACTATAAATGAAAATTTGTGTGCCTAACCCCATCTGGTTGGAAGTGCTATAACAACAGTATTGCAGGGATAAAATGCCAGAAATATGACACTTCATCTCACAAATATCGCACTAACATTTAAAACTCAACCAGAAACGGCCAGAAATCGCTGGTAGAACATTTTCTTATCTTGAAAAGAAAGATCCTTTAGTAATCGATCAAAACATCTGAATTATCTTGCTTTCAATTATGGATGAATATACGTACTTTCATAATAATTTGGTGTGCCTAACTCCATTTGGTTGGAAGTCCTTGGTAGACCACCATCTCAAGGTAAGCACACAAATTCGAAAATAATTGAACTAATGAATTATTATTTTAAAATATATAAAAAACATAGTGTTTAAAATATAAACACAGTTCACTTACACCCAGTTCTACCTGTACTAAAACGCGTTTTCTATTAACGGCGTTATTTATGGTTCAAAATTGATGGAATTCTCAGTGTCAATTCTTAGATAAATAAAGAGTTTGGCTAGGCCAAAAATAATTTTTTGATAAAATAAAAATGAATTTTACTTCTACATCGTTCTCTTTTTTCAAATATAATACCCCTAGCCAAAGTCACAATACAATAATAGATTTCTTATCTAGGTACAATTTCAGACCAAACATTATAACTTTTCCGCTAACCGAAAAATGCGATAATTGTCAGATAAGTAAACAATGGCCATATTTCGGCTGTTACGTATGGCCAGGTCATCGTAGACACCATAAGCTTTAATCGATACGTAAACCACGGAATAGACACGCACCCCGACAGAAAAACATCGAATACAACGGAGCATTAATATTGTTCTTTTTGAATTTTACAGGAAAACCACTTGAAAATATGTTACCATTTCCTATCATGCACGAATCAAACAGTTGTATAAGCATTGTGATGTTTTAAGATAGATTACAAGAATTATATACCAGAATTACAAGAAATATATCCGTTTCCTCAAACCTATAATTGGCAACAGAGAGAAAAGTCAAAGAGACATTTTAACCTACACGACCTATGAACCTACATCACTCACTGATTGAAAATTATACCAGGAATATCGGTATTCAGCAAAAGGTTTCAAACCGGTTTCCAAATGTCACGAAAGAACGGTTTTAAACACCCAGAACGCTACCTATGTATGTCGTAATTACTATTTTTTCTATATGCACAATGCAGCTAGTTTCTCTGTTGTAGTTATTTAAATTTAGAAGTATACTGGAAAAAGTACCTGACAAAACAGAATCGTAAGACTTAATCGTTATACTTAATAAAACTATGCATGTGACATACAACAGAATTAGTTAAGCTCACTCTGAAAAGCACTCTTAAACTGCTCAAAAATGTATTCGCTTAAAAGCTGTAAAGCCTGACAATATTTAACCTAAAAAAACTGAACGTTCGTCACCTTTTATGTTAAAACTATCGCTATAAACATCAAATCAAATTTGAAAATAATTCATACCGGAATTCTATCAAACGATCATCCCGGCGAAAGTAAAAATCTCCGGGATCTATATAACCATGAACCGGAAGCGTGCGCGCAAGATAAACCTAACTGGTATCCAATGGAGCCTCGGGAGGCGATATAAACATAAATCTATACAGCGATAGAGGCGGCTGTGCGTTGCAAATTCACGCACGGACAATATACATAAACGTCATGTTCGGTTACGACGGCAGCCGACATTTTTACAACCGAAGCCAGCCGCCCACCACTCCAGACCAGGGCGCGTCCCTGTTTATATTTCATGGGCTCGCATATAAACATTGCAATTACCGTGCCTGACGGTGGATGGCGTGCCCGTCGGGCGTATATCCTCGGTCGGCTTAGGCGGGCGATATTGATACGCCCGGCGCATCCACCCGAATTTCCATAAAAGTTACGAAGACGCTTTCCGGGACAAGCGGGTAAATTCTATTGTGTTGTATGCGATGCGATATATGCATTTTGTCGGTGTTATTTGATGGATTTTATTGGTGGTAAAATACGGAGAATCGTTAAATAAAAATTTGATGACCTGCTTTTGCAAGAATGTCAAGTCAGTTCAAACAAATTCCTGGTAATTGATTAACGATGAAAATCGTTTAAGGAACGAGACATTTTATTTAAAATTATAAGTCTATAGCAATTTTTATTGAATATGTGACTACAGTATTATATTCAGGCACTTTGGAAAGTGCACAAAGACTGTGTACCTTTATGTAAGCCGTGAAAATATTTTATACTTTGGTATCAAACTTATTAGCCGATAATTTTGGATGTTCAACTTTTTACTGTTTTCTGTATAGTAGTTATCTGGGCGCTTTTCCATTCTTTTGGTTTCTGATGGGTACATAATATTTGATTGTAGAAGATACCGAGAGGTTGTAGTAGTTAAGTTGAAAAATAAAATAAAACACAAACTGCCTTCCAATGTTTATTTGTTTGGGGGCTTTCGGCTATTAGTTTCGAATTACATTCGTCATCAGGCCAAGCTAAAAACCAAAAGTAGACCGTTAGTATAGACCACAATAGGTGTACAATACAATTTACAAACTGCAACAAAAAATTATTATAAATAAAACATACTGTCAATGCGATAAAAATTACAACAAATGCATCGTACATGAGAGGTTAGGTCTAGTTACAGTGTAGAGTAGACAACACACAGGACAAATCAGCGTATTCGAACCACTGCAAAACAACAAATGTGAGAAAAACAAAAAATCTAAATAACAACAGGATATCACTATACCTTGATTAACAATGAACAATCGTATCAAAAATTATGCTTATGTTCATCGTGGGCAGAATTCGTTAAAATGGATGCGGTCGTTTGTTTTAGTCGTTATCACTAGGTGGCGGTTGGTAGCGCGCAGCGGGAAGTTTCAAAGTTTTCACGAACAGTCTGTTTCTGGGAATTTCAATCACTTCGTTCGGTATAAGGTCAGGGGTGTCAATGTGATGTTTAAAAATTTATTATATTCTTCCATTAGGTACATCTTTTTAGATTTTTTCATCCCATGAAGGAGTCTGATATTGTTTGTGTCTATCTTATGTGTAGTCTCTTGTATGTGCTTGAAGACACTTGAATTTCTATCCTTTATATGTTCCTTTAAACGGATTTTCAGATTGCGACCAGACTGTCCAATGTAAAATTTGGGGCATTCAGTACATGTAATTTTGTAAATACCACTTTTATCCAACATATGTAGTTTGTCCTTGTTGTTTTGTAATATGTTACCCAACTTCCTGTTATTCCTGAAAGCAGTGCTCATGTTATGTTGATTTGCCAGGAAGGTCTCCATGTTTCACTGAAGTTGAATATAATAATAAAAACAACCTTGGTTCGTTCAGTGAGTTTTGCTGGTATCTTGCAAGATACCAATAAAACTCACTGAACGAACCAAGGTTGTTTTTATTCTTATGTTATGTTTACTTATTGTGTTCATTATTTTGTAAGAGATCTGGCCTTGGTATTCGAGTGCAATAAATTTACGTTTAGTGCTTAAATGTAGATATATTTCTCTGTTTATCATTCTATGATGCATGCTGTTGTATATTTGTTGAATGTATTTTACGTCATAACCATTGTTCACACCAATCTGAATGATGATATTTATTTCCTTGTTGAAGTTATCAGTATGTAATGGTGTATGAATTACGCGATGAAAAAGGTACTGGAAAACAGCTCGCTTGTTGTTATCATTATTAAAGGCTGTCGGTACATGTAGGTTTTCTATATATGTCAAAATCGAGTCTATTAGTGTTTAAATTTCTCGTAATCTCAAGGTCGAGAAAATGAATTCTATTGTCTTTCTCTTTTTCTAGGGTACAATTTTAAATTCCTAAGTTGTTGAATATATTATGCAAAGCAGTGATGTGTGAGTCACTGCCGTTATAAATTATCAGAATGTCATCTACATATCTGCCATAGAAAGTTATATTATCTGTTATCATCCTATAGTTATCGGCGAAAAGTTGCTTTTCTATCTCGTTAACATAGAAATCGGCCATGAGGCCTGAAATGGGGATCCCATAGACAACCCATCTTGCATGCAATAGAAATCTTTCCCGAAAGGTAGGAAGTTTTGTTTTGTGATGACATGTAGTAATTCTATTAAATTAGAGACATCAAAAAAGTACCAATATTACTAACGATGGGCCTAATGGTTTTTTCAATCGTATGAAGCTTTATGAGACTATAAGTACTGGTGGTCTAGGATTCATTTCAACAATATCATAATTATTATTAATACCAAACTTTTTTAGTGTGTATTGACATTCTTTTTACATTTTCTTTTACAGACTTAATTAATTTGCCCATGGGATTTTTATTTAATTTGTAAAAATTGTTATCTTTGAAAAATGAGAGTGTTTTGTATATAGACATCAGAGGGGATAAATATCAGACCTGCGTTTTTGTAGTAGTTAATCGATATACGATATATAGATATAATTGATTTTGAGTTACAAATAAGAAAAAAATATTTAAAAAAATAAGTATGAAGTCCAAGCCAATTTGGTATGCTCTCAGCTTATATAGAGTAGCCTTTACAAGAAAGCAAAGTTAAATTGTGTAAAATTTTACTAGGAAGTTGTAGAATATGTTATTGGTGGAGTTCTAAAATGTTTGTATCTTGGAATCCGGAGAATTTAAACAAGCAAGCTAACATGAACGCTTACTACTTAAAAAGTTCAATAATAATAATAATAAATTTGTTTATATCAAGATATTAAATAACTAAAGCACTGACAAAAAATAAAGTCGACTTTTACTTTTAAAGCGGTTTCACAATTTATTTTTAAAGTCCAGATGTTCCCACATAATCGCCAAAAGTTGGTTTTAATCTTAACTTACAAATATCAGTTGGTATGTTTCTCGTAATAATTTTGGACTTTTTGCTCTTATACATGTGTATTGAATTTGATGGATGAAAGTTGGTCTTGACTGTTTTTTAAACTAATTTATGCTACGTCGCTTTATTTCCGCAACACTTCTATTTCCGTAAGTTGACTTCTGGATCGTGAACTTACCATCACGACAGTCCCATCATGCAAGTGCATGCAAGGGACCGGCGTGCAAAGGTTCCCTGTAAAAGATTTTATGAAGTTACTTGCTTTAGTGGAAAAAGCAAACATGACCAACCAAAATTTACTAAAACTCTTATAACCAACTTGATAACAGTACTTAAAGTCAAATTTTACTTAAGATACCATCTGACTGTATTATGATACGTGATAACTTTAAAATTGAGTTTACAGCCAACACGAAGTTCACTTTAGTTAAAGCTACATTAGCTGTCATATTATGAAGCCGGGCGTAACTTCAATGGTGTCGCCTGTTTAGATACGGTAATTTAATTAATTTGTTGGTCATTATATTGAAAATAGTTATTGTTTGTTTTATCGGCAATAACTAATTTAATTGATACTGCTGTGTATATAATTTAATTAATTAATGTAATCCATTAATGTTTTAATTCACTGATTTCAGCGCTTCAGATGTGACATAAATAATGACGATATAAAGAGAATGTTTCCTACCAAATATCAATAATAATACCATCCATTTTGAAAACTGTCAGCTTGACACAAATTGATATTAATTACTACTGCTGGAGTATCGCATTACAGTACTTTTTATCAGCTTTAATGAACTGTGTATTTATTTGAGCTAAACCTTTTTTTAATAATTATCAAATTTTATATCAAATCGATTCAAAATATTCTGTTGTTCATCTTTTGTGAAATGTTGTCCGGAAAATACTCGTACGTACTAAATTTCACCAAACATATTATCAATATTTTTTCAGGTTTCCATAAATATTAAAGCCTTGATTAGAAAAAAAAACATGTGTCGCGATTTGATAATATTCCAAGGTCGCGGGAAGTCTAGGTGCATATGAAAGATAGCTGCTAGCATTTGCTCGAAACATTTTTCATGGGTTGTCTTTATTGTCAGCAAACAATAGTACTTTTTTTTAATTTTCTTATTTCGATAAAATCAGTTTAATACAGTTAAAAAGTAAACGAAATAGTTTATTTTATAGTATAAACTAGTGGAAGTGGCTTTTCTTGTAATCTTGTGAAGGACACATCCCAAATGGTTAAGTTTTAAGTACTTAAAGTTATTGTATTTTTAGTTATAATCATATTGTAGCGTTTTTCGTTCGTTAAGGTGTGAATTAAAACACTCGGTATATTAAAATAGTCAACTAATTTATTTAACACTATTACAGTCTTATTACCTAATTATTAAACACGAACACTAAACACGAACACTAAAAACTAACTGTCACTTAAGGCTACTATAAATTTATCTTCACAGTATTTATTTCGAACTATTTATGTCGATCAATAATCGCGCCAAATGCTCCGACTGCACTCTGAATAATACTGGCCGGTAGCGAGCGACGGCTTGCTTATATACCCGTATCGATCCGTGCGGGACCCTTCGTGAATCTTCTACGCTGGCACCGAACAGTTGCTACTCGTGCTCGCCGTCCGGATAGATCTCTCTGGAATGGGCCGCCTCGAGAATAACCTCGAACTTCTGGCGCCTTCGCGGCTGTTAAGATCGTCACACTGCCCCCCTCCTAAGCTCGTTTCGTCCCGAAACGATTCCAAAGATGGTGGATGTCGATATCGGCAGAAAGCTCCCTTGTTGCAGCAAGACCTCTTGTGGAAGTAACAGTCCACGGTTCTCTCCAGGGGACGACGTTGAGGGCTATAACAGCACACCAGAATTTGTACGCCCGTCAACCTGAAGAGTGCTTCCAACATGCTGCGAATCATCCTCCAATCCAAGCCATCGAGTCCGCATGCCAGCTTGGGGATTGCCAGGCTTCTCAGGTCCTCGGCTAGCAATTCTTCCTTTAGAGAACACAAAGTGTCCCAAACATCCCTATAGGTTGGCTTCTGACCGGACGTCTCTTTGGTAACCAAGTGGAAGATCTTTCTGCCGGTCTTTTCGTCGGTTGCTTTGAGTGCTTGTCCGACTCTGGGATTAGACCGACGCAGCTCTGGAATATTTCCAAACTTCCCGCGGAAAACCTTGGCTATCCCTCTAGACATTTGCAAGTCCTTAGCCACACAATGTGCCAGTGCGTAGCCAGCTGGAGCAGTAAACAGGTCCCGCTGCACTTCACAGGTCACACCGAACCGACTCTTTTGACCATTAGAATGACGGGCCATGAATTCGTCGAATGTCAAATCCGGCTCTGGTTGGATTTGCCGCAGCTCCGCGTCTTCGTGGTCTCCGTAGTAAGGAGCCAGTCGGTTGAAGTGAATGACTCGAGCTTTACCCCGCGGTGGCTTTTGTATCCGGTAAAGGACGTCGTTGATAGCTTCCAGAACTTTGTATGGTCCATCCCCGGATGTTTGAAGTTTTGGTGACAGTCCCTTTCGTCTCTTAGGGTCGTAAAGCCAAACCATATCACCGGCATTGTACCTGTGGTCCTTGGCCTTCACATCGTATGCGTCCTTCATCCGATTACTGGCATCTTGAATGGAAATGCGAACTTGGCTATGAATGGCATCCATTCTTCTTCGCAGTTCACTGACGTAGCCCTCCCCGGCGACATCAGTTCCTGGCGGGCAACAAAACTTCAGATCGCATGGGAGACGGAGTTCTCTTCCCATAATTATCCGAGCCGGAGAGTCTCCCGTGCTTTCGTGGACGGCCGATCGATAAGCCAGAAGGAACAAATGAAGAAAGCCATCCCAGTCTCTTTGATGGTCGGAGACCACTTTGGCCAAATACCGATTAATGGTTCTATTCATGCGCTCCACCATTCCATCTGACTGCGGGTGTAACGCAGTAGTTCTTGTTTTCTTGATTCCGAGCGTCTTACAGATGTTCTGGAACAAACTGGATTCAAAATTTCGCCCTTGGTCTGAATGTAGCTCCAAAGGTACGCCAAATCGGCAAATCCATTCTTTCACCAAGGCGTCGGCAATTGTTGAGGCTTCCTGGTTTGGTAGAGCGTATGCCTCAACCCATTTGCTGAAGTAGTCCATCACGACCACGATGTACTTATTTCCTGCTTCGGATTCGGGAAACGGGCCGGCTACGTCAATAGCAATCCTTTCAAAGGGACTTCCCACGTTGTACTGGCGCATCAAAGCCTTCTGCTTTCTCTGCGGCCCATTACTTGCCGCACATACAACGCATTTTCTGCACCAGTCCCTTACGTCTTCCTTGCTATTGACCCAGTAAAATCTTTCCCTCACCCTTCCCAGCGTCTTTGTCACTCCGAGATGTCCTCCTGACACACCAGCATGGAGTTCTTCTAGCAATTCCGCAATCCGACATTTGGGCACAACAATTTGCCTTCTTTCCTCTTGGCCGCCGTGGTCAATTATTTTCCGCCGCAGGAGTCCATCTTCCAGAATTAGGGAGTCCCATTGTGCCCAATACGACTTGATGTTAGGAGGATACTTGGCAACTTCTCCCCAGGTTGGCTTCTTCTCCTCTTTCATCCAGTTTAGGACTATCTGGATATCGGGATCTTCCTCTTGGTCTTTTATAAGATCTCTATTTTGCCAAGTATCGTCGACTGTGGTGGTTCGTAACAAGTCAGCGTCTTTTTCCTCTGCCCGCTGGCAAGGCTTGCAGTCCCGTGGACAGGGTCTTCTTGATAGGGCATCTGCATTTCCATGGATTCTCCCTGCTCGGTGCTCGGTGTCGAAGTCAAACTCCTGTAGCCTCTCTATCCATCTTGCCACTTGTCCCACTGGATTTTTAAACTGAAGGAGCCATTTTAAAGCTGCATGGTCTGTTCGTAGCAGGAACTTCCTTCCGTAGAGGTACTTGTAAAAGTGCTCCATCGCTTTCACAACAGCTAGCAACTCTCGGCGGGTGACGCAGTAGTTACGCTCTGGCTTGGACAACGTTTTACTAAAATAGCCTATGACTTTTTCTTCTTGCCCATCCTGAATTTGGGACAGCACGGCTCCTATGCCCACATTGCTAGCGTCGGTGTCCAGCACAAATTTTCCTTCAGGTAGGGGATAGCTCAAGATAGGTGCGCTTATCAGAGCCCCTTTTAGGTGATCGAAAGCTTCTTGACATTCCTGGGACCACTGGAATTTTCGTTCTCCTTCGGTGAGCCTGGTTAATGGTTTTGCGATGTTGGCAAATCCATTCACATAGCGTCGGTAGTATGTGCATAATCCCAAGAAGCTGCGCAGCTCATGTTTGTCATTGGGAACTGGCCAATCTTTGACAGTCTGGATCTTTGCCGTGTCAACCGCCACTCCTTGACTGGAAACAACGTGACCCAGGTACTGCACAGCTCTTTGAAATAGGTGACATTTCTTTGGGCTCAATTTCAGTGCTGAACCTCGTAGCCTCAGGAACACTTCTTCTAGGTTTCGCATGTGGTCTTCAAACGATTTTCCTACTACAATAATGTCGTCAAGATAGACCAGACATGTCTTCCAGGACACTCCTCTTAAAATCGTTTCCATCAGTCGTTCGAAAGTAGCAGGAGCATTGCACAGTCCAAATGGCATCACATTAAATTGCCATAATCCAGCACCCACCGTGAAAGCTGTCTTTTCTCTATCTTCGGGGGCCAATTCAACTTGCCAGTACCCGCTCTTCAAATCCAGCGTGGAAAAGATCTTCGATCCGGCCAGGGTGTCCAAAGTGTCATCGATGCGAGGAAGAGGATAGCTGTCCTTTTTGGTCACATTATTAAGCTGCCGGTAGTCAACGCAGAATCTGGTCGAGCCGTCTTTCTTCTTTACCAGTACCACCGGTGAAGACCATGGACTGCTGGATGGTTCTATGATTCCTTCCTCGACCATACTCTCAATAATCTTGTCAGCCTCCTCTCTCTTAGCCAGCGGTAGCCTTCTAGCTGTCTGCCGAATGGGACGAGCATTTTCCGTATTGATTTTATGCTGGATTATATTTGTCCTCCCTTTCTTCCCAGTATCAAAAATATCTCGATAGTTATGGACCAAATGTCTCAGCCTCCTTCTTTGGTCTGGCCTTAGACCGGTGCCTGACGACGATACCAGTACTTCTAATTCCTTTGGAATGGCTTCCCGGCTGGATTCCACGGCCGTAACCTGTCGCAGTATCGCTGACACTCCAGAGCAGTGTCCTAACTCCGTGCCCTCCTTTAATAACACAGGATAGTGATTGACGTTCATTATCCTCACAGGAATACTCCTGCCAGCCCGCACAAGGGCCTTTCCGACCGCTATTCCTCGACCAACAGCCTCGTCATGCATTACGGGTTCGAACATGACTATCTCACCATCTGTGGTCTTGCCATCAATGCAGCCGTCCAAAACAATCTCGCTCCGTTCTGGTATCAGTGTCTCCTCCGGGAGTAGGACTTGAACACTTAAATTCTTTTCTCGATGTAAAACAACTTCCTCGTCATCTACACGCAGAACTCCCCGCCTAAAGCTTAACTCGAAGCCCTTGGTGTCCATTATGTCCGTCCCGATGATCACCTCATCCTCAATCTCAGCCACTATCACAGGATGGTCAAACGTGGCTTTCCCGATGGTAAACATGACGTTTGTTTCACCATGCACTTTTGCTTGATCTCCCGTTGCTGTTCGTAGACGCCATTTTGATTGCCGAACCTTAGCTGCAGGTTTTATTATGTCGGGCCTTATGATTGTCTTCGTTGCACCTGTATCCAGCAGCACAGTGCGGAGGGTTCCATCCACACACGCGTCGACGAAAACACTGTTGGCATGGTGTTGCAGTGACGAGACCTGGGCGGTATTTGCTGGGGCTTGCTGAATACAGGTCGACGTTTGCCCCCTCGCATCGACCTTTTTTAGTTTTCCGGATTGGCGGAAGTGGGACTGACGCCTTCTGGACAGCGTCTTCTTATGTGGCCTGCCTTGCCACATTTCCAGCACTCCAACTTCCGGTCCTGGCGGCTACGTTCTCTATTGATCTCCCTGACGATCCGTTTGACTGACTCTTCGAAGTCGTCCTCTCCTGGAATCACTTGTCGGACACGAGCTTGACCTTTGTTTGTGTTCTTGGCAGCTTCGAATTCAAGGGCCCGTGTTAGTGCATCAACTAGCTTAGGTGGATGTGCTAGTAGTAAGGCTTGCTTCATTTCACCATCACGGAGTCCGTCCAGGAATGCTTGAACCGCCAAACGTTCCATGATCTTTTCCTGGGCATCTGGATATGCCAGTCGAACCAGACGTGCAATATCTGCCTCAAATTCCTGTAAGGGCTCCCCTGACTTCTGGCACCGATTTTTCAACTGAGTGTGGTAGACATGTTCCAGGTGTGATTGGCCATAACGCGTCTCCAAGTGTCTCACCAGGTGGTCGTAGACTTCTTGCTCTTCCGGGGACATTCTTTGCAAGATAGCAGCAGCATCTCCTCTCAAAGCCAACGTAAGAGCGGTCGCCTTCTCCCTGGATGACCAACCGTTCGCTTTTGCAGCCGCTTCAAACTGACGCTGATAAACATTCCACGACGTTGAACCATCAAATTGCGGTGGTTTGAGGCGCATCAGCCCAACGGATTCCTGATTGCCACTAACTTTGCTCTTGTTGTCCATTGTTGAAGGTTGATAGGGCAACTCCTCGAAGGTTTTGACGTCCAACGTTGTGATTTTGTTCTGAACTTCCTGGATCTTGCCCTCCAAAATCAATAGAATTCGCTCCTCCAGTGTAGAAGATTTTGTTAAAATTTCTTCGTGTAATTCCTTTTTTAGGTTGGCATTGTTTTCTAACATCTTTTTTTCCAACTTGGCAGAATTCTCTTCTAGCTTTTCCCCAAGCTCGCTTTTTAAACTGGTAATAAGTTCGGAATTTTCTAGCAATTTAGCCTCCAGGTCGGCGGAATTTTCCAGCACTTTAGCCAGGTCGGCGGAATTTTCTAGCAATTTAGCCTCTAGGTCGGCGGAATTTTCCAACACTTTAGCCAGGTCGGTGGAATTTTCTAGCAACTTGGCCTGATTGGCCTCCAAACATTGCAGCATTTGGCCGATATCACTTGCACTAGCAAAAACAAAGTTGTCCGGGTCATTGCCTTCTTCAATTAATGCTTTACGAAGCCGCTCCTGCAAGTCCGCTTTCTTCCCCGTCGTATCGCAGTCCCTTTCCTCCAGCTCCTTTTCAAGCTCACTAACTTTTAAGTCCGCTAGTTTCGCCATTTTCACGCACGTTAAAAGTCTGATTTAATTCACTTTAATTTTATTTTCACTAATGTCCAATTCACACCCGACACCTGACACCAATGTAGCGTTTTTCGTTCGTTAAGGTGTGAATTAAAACACTCGGTATATTAAAATAGTCAACTAATTTATTTAACACTATTACAGTCTTATTACCTAATTATTAAACACGAACACTAAACACGAACACTAAAAACTAACTGTCACTTAAGGCTACTATAAATTTATCTTCACAGTATTTATTTCGAACTATTTATGTCGATCAATAATCGCGCCAAATGCTCCGACTGCACTCTGAATAATACTGGCCGGTAGCGAGCGACGGCTTGCTTATATACCCGTAACGATCCGTGCGGGACCCTTCGTGAATCTTCTACGCTGGCACCGAACAGTTGCTACTCGTGCTCGCCGTCCGGATAGATCTCTCTGGAATGGGCCGCCTCGAGAATAACCTCGAACTTCTGGCGCCTTCGCGGCTGTTAAGATCGTCACAATATACACTGTGGGCCAAAAAGAACGGTACAAATTTTTAATCACTCGTATTTCCAATAATATTCGGTCAATTCAAATATTTCTTTATAAAACGGATTGCTTCTATAGTGAAGAATGAAACCATACCATATTCGCAATAACAGAACTTTTCATTCCAAAGTTATGTTGGTTTGTAACACTGTAACAGAAACATTGCAACGGCAAGAGAAATCTACTTGAGTTATCTTTAAAGATCGTGGAGAAACTATTGGTGTTGTTATGGGTGTTGGGTTATGGGTGTTTATGAACTTATCATTTTAGGTAGACTTTTCGTCAGTTTCAATTATGAACTATAACAATTGTTGTTTAGCTGGAAATTTTAGGTGTATGTTACTTGTTCTTGTTCTTTTGTTAGTTTTGCGCAGATCGAATTTAAGCTGGAATCAACGTTTTCTGAGTATGTCACATCACTTCAAACGAAGTATTCTTTTTTATTTTTATGTTGTGTTTAAATAAAGAGCATTTCCAACATCAGCCTGAAACCAGTCTGAATACATTCTGGGGTTCCTTTTTTAAATATTTTTTATTTGAAGTTGTAATTTTTATGTCAAAGCAAAGTGAAAGCAAACTGCCATAATTATAGTTCAATAAAGAACGATGTTGATTTTATTTACAAATCACTGCAAAAGTAAAATTTTATCTTTCTATTGCAAAAACATAAAAATTTGCAAAAAATCTATAGCCCCCTAATTTGTAGTACAATATGTAAATCAGGTAAGAAAAATCAAAAAGTTTCAAAATTTCGCCTTGTATACTAAACGAATATCACCCTGTATACGATGCTATAAAATCTCTACTGCTCCTTTTGTCCAAAAGAAAACAGATGTCATTACCCACTAATTTCATTACGCCTTTCATTTCACATTAAATTGATCCGATATTATCAGAAATGTTACATTGCTATACATAAAGCAACATTACATTGGTTTAAAATGGTCAATTATTGCAAATATGGTATGCGTTATGCGTAATATTGAAGACGACAGTGACGACAAGATAGTCTAAAGAACACGATTGGGTTATTTTTGACAATGAATAACTCGTGACGCAGTCACGATATCGATGGGGACTATTTGCATGTTATTTGTATATCCAACCGAAGTTGTTTGCAAGAGTCCTGCTGGATTTGAATTTTTCTGCAACGAAAACCTTTATTTGTCGAATGTTACTCGACCAGAAGTCAACGAATACATCGTTCATATCCACAAAAATCTAACAAATTCCCTAATAACAGCTCAAAAAGTTTTCCACCAGCCTATATCAACTTCGACCACGTTACCACAGACGTGACACGTAACCCATCAACGTTAATCCTTGCGCCTGTCCAGTACTCTGTCATCTTAATTACTCAGAATCGGTGGGTAGACCGCACGGACGCTTACCGTCCCGACGCCACAGACGCCGTCGTACGGACACGACCGGCCCCGAACTAAATCCATCGGTTTCCTTGGGGCGCCATCGCGCGATCATCAGATAAGTCGGCGTCAGGCATAGGTGACGCAGACGACGGAGACATTTCCCAGGATCTATCCTTCGAGGACCTCGCTTGGTAATTATCAGATACTGTAGTGTAAGCTGATGGGAAAATCGCCTCGGCGGAACTAATTCGGTACCGGGACGCCGGGAAGACCGCCGGCAGATTCGAGTATCTTCCTGGCAACCCTTAGCCAAAACACGGGTGTAATTTTGGTAGGACAAATGGCGTCGACGATGTGGGAACAATCGTTTTTCGACCGCACCTGTAAATCCTATGGGTGATGTTTACTGAAGGGTTTAGCATGTTTTTGAATGGGTTGCTAACAGTACAAATTTAGGCATAATTTAAATCAAGAGCATAAGTTTATTTTGCAAGGAGCGTACAAAAAAGTCTTATGTGCAAATTTTACAAAGTGCACGCTAATTAGTCTAAGAAGATTAGATTGTCACTTTCGAAAAATCCCGTGTGACTAACATCTAATTAAAGTAAGAACATAAAGTACAAATACTGTAATAGTTCGTCGGGTGGGTAAAATCTGGTTATTAAGTAACCATAATTTTAGTTTTTACACTTTTTTTTCACTTTAAATACTAAAAGAAACTTAGTCAAAAGTAAAACTCAAATCTCAATAAAAGAATAGCAAATATTTATTTACAATTAAAACAAAAGAATTCAAACAATAAACTGAAACTCCAAATCTACCATATATTTCGAGGAGTTGTCAGATTACAAAACACATTAAATTATAATTAAACGCAAAGTAAGGAAGTAATGATCGGCTTACCATTTACAAAAGCACACACTAAAAAACTACATTTTAATATAAAGCAAGCGGAAAGTTAAATGAAACGTGTAGATGGCAAGCCAGCTGCCCTAAATGCATAAATATCTCGCTCAGCAGCATATTTAACATTTTATGAAAAAAGTTTCACATGCGATAAGATTACGCGTTGAATGTCTCTCACAGACCAACGCGCGATATCGTAGATCCCATAAGCAGAGTAATAGCAATTATCACATTCCTCCCCCGTTAAATAAAATAATTATTACAAAAAAATGCCAATTATTACAATAAATGCATTTATTGGTGAAAATTCAGGGTAATTCAGAGATAATGGCTAACCTTAAAGGAGCATTTCCGCCAAGGATAGAGTAACAATTTTGGTCATTGAGCGTATAGGCTATTTCAAAGTTTTAAGTCCAAAAAAACTTTATTAAAGAAATCGTCTAAGGCATGCCCTGGCGCATGACCGAAAGACGAATGCGAAGGTACGTACGATCTTTTATCTCGCAAAATCAGAAAGATGGGTACATACCCAATCCAGAAATGTGATTTACAAAAATGTTATTGCAAAGTGACAATTCAAATCGATTTAACGCCGCAACTGTGCGCCGCGTCTAACCAAAGTTTTTTCCCATACGAGTCATAAGTCATAAATCAAAAGATTCGAATTGTACATAAACCCATGAGATAAACCAACAAACAGCCAACAACGATGATATGATGATAGTAATTTTTGATTTGATTGTGGTGGACTGGGTTGGACTCCGTTTTTCTTTATTAATTTTCTCTAGAATGCATTAAGTTAGTCCATATGTTATATAGAAAAACATGTTTATTAAGTCCTTGGGCATCGGTATGCTCAAGGTTAGCCACTATTTCTGAAACATCCTGTATGTGATAATTTTTCGAGTTGATAATATTGTAATTTCAATGTATAGCTTTGACTGTTAAAAACTTCGAAACCTTATTTTAATGGCAGTGACTCTGATAGCACGAAATATTTACTTTTCAATTGCGTGGCTATTTATGTATCATAAGCAAATAAGCGGTTTTCTTTTTGCTAACAACATGGTGTTAGCCCATGAAAAAAGTAGTGCAAAAAAAGAATTTAAGTCTAAAACCTTCACGTTGAGACCCAGTTCTACCGCTCCCAAAACGCATTCTCGATTAGAGGTGTTATTTATTGTTAAAAGTTTATGAAATTTTCAGGGTAACTTCTTAGATATATAAGGACTTTGGCTGGGGGTAATTTTTTTTATTTGCAAGATAAACATTAATTTTTCTACTACATTTTTGTTTTTTTTCAAATATAAAACCCCCAGCCAAACTTACAATACAAAAATAGATTTTTTATTTAAATACAATTTTAACCCAAACATTATATTTGTTCCGCTAATCGATAAAAGCGATAATTTTTAAAAGTATATTTAGTTGCCTATATTGCGGCAGTGCTGTGTAGACAGCAGATCTGAGGAGTTTTAAACACCGCCTATAACCACGCCACGCCCACTGCGATTTTTAGACTGTTTACAAGTTATGTACATTGACTGGCGGGTCCAAGTTCTCGCATTTTAAATATTATTATGCCCTCAGTGAAACGGAGCGTTATTTTGTGCATCTGGACAGAATTATAGTATATTATTTGACGGGCACATAATTAAGGATATAAATCGCGAGCATGAAGTTTACGCGAGCGTGTAATCATGCGAGCGATTTATATCCGTTATGTCCGAGTCAAATACGACGTTTTATCTACATTTTATGCAAAATACTTTAAATGTTTTTGTCAATGATGGAGACGCGAACTGTCAAATAACTGTCATCCACGTAGGTTTTGACAGAGTTTGACACTAGCGTTGTATAATGATGACAGTTCGTTCAAATAATGAGGTCATTATTTGAACGAACTGTCATTATTATACAACGCTAGTGTAATTATAATCATTGGCGGGAATAACGATGGGGATTATATAGTCATAGATACGTATGCAATGAACTTATTATATGTGAGTCGTAGATAAAAGTGTTTATTTTCTACTATTATTCGGTTTGATTTTCCTTTTTTTTAGTAGTGCTATAAATAGTATTTCTATGTAGCTTTGCTTTGGTTTTAGTACTGTCAAATCAGGCAATAGATCAGAGATACCTAGTTATCCACAAAATAATAATTTTGAAACATTATGAAACATTAGTAGTAATCATAACTGACAGTGATCGGTTTAATTTAACATTTTTAATTTTTAAATACCCGGAAATTTAAATCAACATAAAAAATTTAACATTTTGAATTTTTACTTTAGAAGTTTGGATGCTGTGGGATGTATATATGTAAATCGTTTGGGGTACTTTGGCCTATGTATGTACTACTTTTTTTTTTTCTTCTTGAATCACTTTCGTGCGTTCGTTCGATATCTATCATGTTTATGGATGTATTGGGTCCTAATTGCTAGATTTTAATTAATTCCTTTTTAAATTGAAGTCCATAATTCAACGATGAATTAATACATTTTTTGTCAATTTACTATACTGTATGTACCTATGTCACCCTGTTAAAAAGATTAAATATTATAATAGCGAGTGCGCTCTCTCTAAATTAAAATAGCATCAATATATTTTGTTTTACCGTCTGGCAGCCGCCAGCCAGCTGTATGCAGTCCGGGATGCATATGCGACCCTGATGAGTGAGAACACAGATTACATTGTAACTTGAGCGAAAGCGAAAGCGCCTTCGCGCGGCGACATACTGGCGGAGTATTTCCCCTTTGAATGTACTCGCGTCGACTATGCTCCGCCTTTGCCTGCTTCCTCTAAACCCCCCAACCCCCCTTATCGTAAAACTGTGGCTTGGTTGACGTTGGTGGGGGATAGGCTGACCACTCCCAGCAAAAAAAAACATCGCAACCAAATATTTCGTTTCGAAGTTGCGATGTTTTTAAAACGGAGCCTTTGTTCCACTCACCATAAAGGTCTTTCAGAAGATTGCCATGGCAAACTATTTGTAGTTTTGTAATTTTTTACCATTTCCGGCGTTGCGCACAGTGTAAAAATCTAAAACAAGTGGACAAATGCGAAAAGCATTTTCAATTCTAGTAAAACTCATACTTTTGGGTTATAAGAATCATATCAAAAGATAATAGCTAAGAAAAGAAATGGACGACCCAGTAGAGTAGAAACGATTTCGACAAAGGTTTTTTGTATTTAGCAAATAAAATTTAGTAATTTCTGCAAATTCATCGACATAACTAAAAAAACGGTTAAATATGAAGGGAAAGGTTTTGATTTACTTGAAATTCCAAAATTCGTGGTTTTCTTCGAAGCTAATTAAAATTTGTTCCTAATTTTTGTCTGTAAAAAATAAGAAAAACAGGATAGCTGATATAATATGGCGGTGGCACTTTCTAAAAATATTTCCGCTTTAGCTAAAGTTCATTCAATGCGGATTTTTCGGCCGCTGGTTTTACGACCGACGTCAAAAAAACTAAGAGAAAATATTTAAATACTTAAAATTACGATCCCTACACATATCCAATGTTTATATATATATGATCCACACTCAGCGATATTTGAATTTATTATAATATTTATTGATACGACAATATTGGTTCAACCATTTTGATATTCAAGTCGTTTTGAGCGACAATTAATTACCATTCATAGTTGTTGTGCTCATTTGGTACCATTTCTGCGTTTGCTTCAGCCATATTGATTTATTTTTATTTGGCAATTCTGATAACAAAAATTAATGACCGACATAATAATCTATTAGGGTAACATTTTTGTAATTTCATTGAATTTCTGTTTTATTGTATTTTAAAATTGTTATGCCCAACAAAAGAAGTTTGAAACGGAATAGTGGAATATTAACGCTTGTAAAATGATATGGCGGCGATCGGATGACACTTAAAATACGAGAAACGATTCGCATAATTGAAATATGCAAACACCCTTATTATTTAACACTTCTTATTTTTTGTGGAGAAATTCCAATTGATGACATTATTGGAAATTCTCTGAAAATGTGAAGAATAATAATAATTTTAGTAACACCAAACAAAATTACCTTTCAAGTGTGTTAGTTAGCACGACATGTTAGTCCTGCATCGACGTCATATATTTAATTTCGTCGGATAATCAATAAACCGGACGATATTTATAATCTCATTTGTGGCGTCTGCGCCGGAATTTGCAGTGGATCAAAATTTAATAAAATTTAGATCTTCACTTACTAAAATATCAGCGTCGGAAATTGTGATGTAGGAGACGGCGTACTCTGACTCCGTACTTTTTACGATGGCGAGGCTATATATTTTTCATAAAAATGAACGTCCCGGTTTCAACTATGGACGGAGAACAGCCGGACTGTTTATGCCAGAAGTTTATGACTCACTTACTAATTTTCGACGTTAACTTTTCAAATTTAATTCGTTATTTAACAATTAAAGTTTTAACGCTTTTGTTTCTAGCTTTAGCTGTAGACGTAATCTCGAAGATAAACTAAATCTGAAAATACCTCTAAGGAACGAAGTAGCATCACAATTAAAAATTGCGGTAGACTAAGGAAGAAAAGGAAAAACAAAAAATGCTGTCAAACCAAAGTACCATATGACAAAATGGACTAAAAACTGTTACACTATAAGAGACATTAAAGATCTACAACATGAATCTATCCATGCCATCTTGAGGGAACTATCCAAATTACAGTCCTGTGAAGGCATACTAAATTATCTGAAAGCAACCAAAAACCTGAAAAGGCCAATAATTCAGACTTATCAGAGCTGTGTTTAAATCTATCGAAAGAGGATGATGATCATATTGAAAACCTAAAAATATGAGAAAAAAAAGGATTAGAACAAAAAATAATTATGCGACAAATTTAGAGGTATTGGTCCTATTCGGTCTTCAGAAATATTGAAAGCTCAATTAACAGCTTGAAAAGTTAGACTCTTTAGTGGCAAGAAAAACTTCAAGACATATGATGAAGTAGGTACCACAAAGTCGATAGTATACATATTGCACACTGATATATAAGCTGTTGGTAATAGAAATTGAAGAAACGACAAGAAATCATTTAGTGATTTTCAGGTTGGCCAGATAAAAATACTATTAAACTTAACGAATTAAAGTTAAAAGCCTAGAAGTTATAAAGCGTTATTATAATAACCGATAACGCACATAATACCCATAATGTGCACTTCTTTGTAAGTAGAAGGTAACTGTTAGGTTTGGAACTAAAAAAACAGTTTTTCATCAGACCACCTACAGACGCACTATCAAAAATAAAAGAAGAAATGACAAGAAAAATCAAACTAAGAAAAAAAAGGATCGAAAACAATTGGATAACCGAAAACGTCCCACAGTAGATAACAGAAAGGAGTAAACTACATAAGTGGCATAGAAAAAATCCTCAAAATGACGTTCTGACACAAAAAAGAAAAACAATCAACAAACAAACTAATAAAACATGCCAAAACAAGCCACTGCCAAAAAATGGTCAACGTAAACAAACACAACCAGACCAATCTGTGGAAAATTATAAATTCGCAAATTAAGTGCAAAATTAAAAGCAATACCACCTCCATCGACGAAATGAGAAAAGACGGAAGAATATTAAAAGAGCAGGGAAGATATTGTTGATGAAATAAATAACTACTTCGCCAGCATAGGAAAAGATCTAGCCGAAAAACTCATATCCAGGCACAAGGTAACACAGGACCAAAGAACAGATAACATGATAACACAACACGGCTCCCAGTTTCGACAACATCACAACAAATCTCATTAAAGAAAATAAAAAAACGCGAACGCCCGTACTTGCTAAACTCAATGCAGTACTACAAAGTGGAATATTTCCAGCATACCTTAAAAATACTATTATCAGACCATTACTCAAAGTTGGAGAAAAGGACATAGTTGAAAATTATAGACCAATATCACTCACGACAAGCTTCAGCAAATTATTAGAAAAAATCTGATGTGAACAAATGCCGAAAGTACGGAATAGCGCGACGAGCGGTGATGCGGCGCGTCACCGAAGGTGGAGTGTCGCCGTTGCATGTGAGCGAGTCGCGCTATCTAGTTTTCCTGTTTTTTAAGAAATACGTATTTAAAAAAAAAATTAAATAAATGATTTCTGTATAGTAAATGCTAGGTTGGTACCACTTTGACGAAACGTCAAGTTTAAAGGTGCGTTCCGATTGGTAGGTAATGGTAGCTAATGGCGGTGGTAGAATACGAAATTATAGTATTTCCTACATTTCATGATAATGACACATATTAGTTTGCATGTACATAAACTAGAGTCACTAGCAATTATCTATTGGAAATACTATAACGGCGTCTGCTACCACTGCCAATATCACTAATGAAAACGCACCTTAAAAAGGTAATTCAAATTCTGACAGATTTATATTTGTTCATGACACATCCCTACCAACATACTAAAATAAAACTACACTCATCGCAATACTTTATTTTTCTACTTTGCGTTCGTTATGAACTCATAACGAAACCGCTTTCGGTGCTCAGACAAATAAAGAGATATGGACACCGCTCTCTCGTATTAAAGCGTGAAGCCAACATAGAATGTTTACCCTAGTACACTTGATGTTTACATTGCAGGCAAACCAACGGTTCTGATTGGCTAGAGGTGCTATGACGGAGTCTGTTGCGTGCTGTTGTGGTTTGTGTTTATGTGAACCGTTATGAACAATCTGCTTCGGTTTTATTTCAGCGTTTATATATAAGGAATGTGCAATTTTTAAAGGTATATTTAAACAATACAGTAATGGGAAGGAGCTGTGTTTTATGTGGGAAGAAGTATTTGCCAAGAATTAGCGTTAGTTTTCACAGGTAAGTCAAATAACCTCAATTTCCATGAGCGTTCGTGAAGGATACTTATGGTTTTATAAGTGCCTTTGATTAAAATTAGTTTATACTGATACCATGAATGAGTATCATGGTTAAGTGAACTTGTTTTTTGGTTTATATGATATTTTTTTTTATAGAATTCCTACTAATGCAGAACAACGACATGGATAATGGATAATTTACAAATATCGGTGGAGGAACGGGAAACTTTACTACTAAGTTCCTATGTGTACAGTGCTCGTCTTACAAAGACAATATTATTCAGTCATCAATAATGTATTCGAATTCTTTTTGTAAATGTGCTTTATATTTTATCATATACTAGTATAATCAAAATAATTATTAAACTATTGTGAAACATCATAAATTAGTACACCTGTAGTTATAATGTTATCTTATAATGTAACACATGTGATAATAAAACAAATTATTTACGTTTTTTTAAAGTTTTACATTTTATTGAGGATTGGAAAATGAAATAAAAGGTAAACATTCTTTGAGTGCATTTTATTTTAATAAGTACTGGTTAAGAACTTTAATTGGATCATCATCAATATGAATCTATGAAAGTAGATATGAACATGCTTTGAATTTCAAACAAAGTTATGCCATAGATATGAACTATTTTAACTTATTATCAATAGTTAAAAACATAGAGGTCTTATTAACAATAATTGTCAGGTAAAAGTATTTCATCGGCACAGATTGCATTTTATTAGCATTATTATAGTACTTATATTACCTAAACAATATAATTACAATTATTGTTAATAAATCAATTTCAGTAAGTGCCACATTCAATAAACAAAAGATATGATACAATAAGATCTTAAATAAATGATTCAGAAAAATGTAGTTTGTTAATGATGTAAATTGTCAACATGAACCCCCAAGCTAAAAACATACGCGCCGCCTATTTTCAAGTGTCCAGTTTGTTTACGTTTGCCTAACCCCCCTCGCTTCTCAGTTGTGGGGTGTTGGCTTCAAACAAACCTATGCTATTGGCTCCGTCCATATCTCTTTATTTGTCTGAGTTTCGGTGTCGTTATGAAAACACTAGATCACAACCTTTTAGTAACTTTTAGTTTTCCAAGATTTGTTGATGCCTGCCAGTGTCAAATAAGTCGCTTGCCTCAATCGCATGTCAATCATATGGGTAATAATAATAGTGTGATATGTGCTGGTAAACTTAATAAATGCAAGATAAGAGCAAACTTTAGTCAACTTTTCTTCGTTTCTGTGGAACCGAACATAGAAGTACATAACCACATTTGTTAACCTAAACACATGTATTCTGTCAACCATGGTAAGAAGTATACTTTAACACGAAAGTTACGAAGTTTCAGCTGATAATTCTCTTTTTCAGATATGTATACAAGAACCAGGAACGATCTATAGATTACAATTTATAATGTACCACTACCGATAGATAATTTAGATCACCTGGTTTACGAAAGTGTTAAATGTGCCGTTACTAAAACTGAAACAGATACTTTGTTGATTAGTCTTCTCAGCAATGTTTGTATGGACGGCAAAAGTTTGAGATATATATGTTTCGATAAAGGTTTAAACAAGGCTGTAGCAAAGTTTAATTTTATTACGAACTATTTTATTTTTTTTATGTAGGATTAATTTTGATTTGATTTTTGTTATATAGGATACATTTTGATTTTATTTTGTAATGTTACTTTTATTTATAGTTTGTTAACAGTGTAAAAACCT
The DNA here is from genome assembly GCA_964023965.1 of Melinopterus prodromus. Taxonomy (NCBI): domain Eukaryota; kingdom Metazoa; phylum Arthropoda; class Insecta; order Coleoptera; family Scarabaeidae; genus Melinopterus; species Melinopterus prodromus. Next base: position 14,546,936 of record OZ030397.1, read on the forward strand.
ACTGTAACCGTGTTCGCTTATATAATTTAGCTAGATTAAATTAATAACACTTCAACTTTAGTTTTTATTATAGAAATGGTTAATTCTAATCGTAAGTACACTTAAAGATATAAAACAAATAAACTTTATTGTTTGTCTGCAGTAATTGTGCAGTTATTGTAAACATTGATATTTATGTGGCAGGTGTCCTTGGCGTTGATTGATATGCCCGGCAAACTTTGAGTAATAAGATTTTGAGTGTATGTTGTATCGCCTTCAACATTGTTAACATTTATATCATTGTCGATATGTGTATTATTAGAAACGTCGCTGGTAATGGTAGAAGAGCTCGGCAGTGGCGATGCTGTTCGTAGCATTTTGGCTACTTCAATCTTTTTACTAGTCGAGTCTTCTATATATCCCTCCGCCACAGCCGAGGACTTCCACCCTCCATGACGTTTAATCATAAGCAAATCGCCCCCTCTATTTGCTAAATTAGTCACACTTGAACGTCTGAAGCAGTGTCCAGTATACTGCTCTGGATTCGGTAGCTTCAAATAAGTTGCAATTATCTTTGGCACTTGGCCCATCTTATTTATCCCAATTGGGCTGTTTATGCAGTGTCCATTTCGGTATGTTAAGAAGAACCGATTACTAGTTGTCCCAGCAGGGCGAAGATTCACATACTTTTGAACTAATGCAATCCACAGTTGATCAACAATCGCAAACGTTCTTGGAATGCCTGTTTTAGTTTGTGGAATGGAGATGATAATAGTTGCATCCTTATAGTTGATGTCGTTAACTGACATTTTTGTTAACTCCTCACGTCTGCAAGCACCTGCGTAACCCATTATTAATATGATCTAAAAACCAAATAATTTAAAAAAGATCATGATCATCGGTTACGTAAGGAATTTATTTTATTTTTAATTATTGTATTGTAATCAATTTATTTATTATTTGTATTTTTTTTTAATAAATCTATTTCGAATAGTGGTTGAATTTTAGCTTGAACAACTGTACGTACCTTGACCGCAAGATAATTTATATCATCCGCTTGATTAATAAAAGTATTTATATGGGCTGCTTCTAAAACTTTCGACTTTTTGGGTTGATAATTTTTAGATAGTCTTTTTAAAAATGTTTGAAGCCGAGCAAACTTTGAGATATCTATATTTTGGTATAGATTTAAGCAAGCCCGCAATATACTATAACACACCCACATTGTAGAAGGTCTTTTTGTTTTGCTTTTTTCGTTAATATATGCCAATACAACATTTTCTGTAATGTGTTGGACATAATTCTTGCTGCACCATGCAGTAAAACCAGCATATTCTTTTTCATATACGGCTTTTGATTTAATTGGCAGCAAATTATTAATTACTTCCTCGGCAGCCTTTCTTACGTCGGGTGGCGTGGAACTAATTTCAATTTCGTCCATTTTTCACGTTTTTTCGACAACTACTATACAAACATAGACAATAACTACCATTCGTAAATTCGAATATTTGTATTTGAATTTATTTGACAGGTATCACGCTACCAACTGCTGAACATAAAAATACTCTAGATTTAAGACGACAACCGTAATTTTCGAAATTTATGTAAAATTAATGTCGCAAAGTAGAAAAAATAGTATATAACACTCGTTTTATAAGACGTATTGGCGCACTCGTTCCATTTGGGCACTCCTCGCTACGCTCGTCGTGCCCAAAACTTCTCGTGCGCCAATTTTTGTCTTATAAAACTTATATTATAATATACTATTATAAGTTACAGCGGCAACGTTCCATAGTGGTTCTCCAACCTCTAATGAGATCAGCTGTTTTCGAATGTGACAACACAAAAAAATATTTGTCAAAATCCTGGCTACTATGTAATTTCATATCAATGCAGATGCGACCGATCTCGATCAAATAGAATTTGCTCTTGAAGCTAAACTATTAATTTTACAAAAAAATGTCATAGGCATAAATTATTCAAAATTTCCTCTACTTTAATTTATTAATTAACTATTTTGTCGAAATTACAGACATGGCGGCTCATTTGCAAAATCCTTCAAAAGGGCTTAGAATAAACTACCAGTTCCTTTGGACCCTTTTCAACCAAAAGCTTTTCAGCTCTAAGTTTGGTAACAAAACTTCTAAATATGAACTTTCGTTCCGATACCTTTAGTAGTTTCTCCGGAATCGTCGCCACAAAAATCGTTTACACACAGACATACATACACACACACACACACAGACATTTTTTTGCACCTTGGTCAAAAATGTTCAGGGGACCCATAAAGACCTATTTCCGCTAAAATCTCAATTTTTTTTTCGGCACGATTACAATACTTCATCATACTGCGTATGATAAAGTAAAAATCATTCTTAGAAGACTTAATAACCATATCCAATCCAACAGTATAATCAACAAGCAACAATATGCATTCAAAAAAATCTGATGTGGCCAGGCACATGACTTTGTCATACAATATATAAAATTAATAGTTTAGCTGCATGAGAATCTATTCTATTGAGATAAATCGTACGTATTGTCAAATCATCAGCATTTGACACTACCTACACTACGTTATTAGAATAATAGTTATTTATGTCACAAATGCCGAAAGTACGGAATAACGCGACGAGCGGTGATGCGGCGCGTCACCGAAGGCGGAGTGTCGCCGTCGCATATGAGCGAGTCGGTTATCTAGTTTTTGGCAGGAGCGACATCAACGTTTATTGTGTTGCTTTTTAAGAAATACGTATTTAAAAAAAAATAAATGATTTCTGTATAGTAAATGCTAGGTTGGTACCACTTTGACGAAACGTCAAGTTTAAAGGTGCGTTCCGATTAGTAGGTAATGGTAGCTAATGGCGGTGGTAGAATACGAAATTATAGTGTTTCTTACATATCGTGATAATGACACATATTAGTTTGCATGTGCATAAACATGAGTCACTATCAATTTTCTATTGGAAATACTATAACGGCGTCTGCTACCACTGCCATTATCACTAATGAAAACGCACCTTAAAAAGGTAATTAAAATTCTGACAGATTTATATTTGTTCATGACACATCCCTACCAAAATACTAAAATAAAACTACACTCATCGCTATACTTTATTTATAATTTTCTCAATGTATCGTTTTTGGAATTAGATATAAAGACGGGTTGATATTTCTTATCAAAAAATAATCAAATTGGTGATCTTACTTTATTTTAAATTTGTATTTTAAAATTTGCCGCACTACAGCGGCAACGTTCCATAGTTGTTCTCCAACCTCTGATGAGATCAGCTGTTTTCGAATGTGACAACACAAAAAAATATTTGTCAAAATCCTGGCTACTATGTAATTTCATATCAATGCAGATGCGACCGATCTCGATCAAATAGAATTTGCTCTTGAAGCTAAACTATTATTTTACCAAAAAATTTCATAGGCATAAATTATTCGAAATTTCCTCTACTTTAATTTATTAATGAACTATTTTGTCGAAATTACAGAAATGGCGGCTCATTTCCAAAATCCTTCAAAAAGGCTTAGAATAACCTAAAAAGCTAAACTATTAATTTTACCAAAATATTACATAGGCATAAATTATTCAGAATTTCCTCTACTTTAATTTATTATTTAACTATTTTGACAAAATTAGAGAAATAGCGGCTCATTTGCAAAATCCTTGAAAAAGGCTTAGAATAAACTACCAGTTCCTTTGGACCCTTTTTAACCAAAAGCTTTTCAGCTCTAAGTTAGGTCATGAAACTTCTAATTATGAACTTTCGTCCCGATACCTTTAGTAGTTTTCCGGAATCATCGCCACAAAAATCGTTTACACACACACGCACGCACGCACACACACACAGACATTTTTTTGTACCTTGGTCAAAAATGTTCAGGGGACCCAAAAAGACCTATTTCCGCTAAAATCTCAATTTTTTTTTTCGGCATGATTACAATACTTTAGCATACTGCGTATGATAAAGTAAAAAGCAGCACTACAACAGCGGTAATCGACTTAACCAATGACATCAAACTGAGGATGGACAATAGGATGGACATCGACCTAAAAAAGGCCTTTGACATAGTGTAAAAAACCAACTTCTGAATAAACTGCAAGCAGTAGGTGTACAAGACAAGTTCCACAGTCTTCTTCAATCTTACTTACACGATCGGCCACAAGTGACAAGAATGCAACAACAACACTGTAATGTAAAATTTGCATCCTTCAGGGAGGAATATTACCTCCCACGATGTTCATCTTGTACACGAGTGGACTACTAAGCCTACCATTGAAGGGAACAGTGTATATGTATGCCGACGATGCTTGTATATTACACACAGCGAAAACAAAAGAGCGACTACAACAAGATATCGAAGAAGACCTACCAAAACAAGAAGCATGGTTTGCAGCAACCTTCTTACTTTGAATGTAAAAAATCTGATGTGGCCAGGCACATGACTTTATCATACAATATATAAAATTAATAGTTTAGCTGCATGAGAATCTATTCTATAGAGATAAACCGTAGGTATTGTCAAAGCATCAGCATTTGACAGTACCTACACTACGTCATTAGAATAATAGTTATTTATGTCACAAATGCCGAAAGTACGGAAAAGCGCGACGAGCGGTGATACGGCGCGTCACCAAAGGCGGAGTGTCGCCGTCGCATGTGAGCGAGTCGCGCTATCTAGTTTTTGGCAGTAGTGACATCAACGTTTATTGTGTTGCTTTTTAAGAAATACGTATTTAAAAAAAAATAAATGATTTCTGTATAGTAAATGCTAGGTTGGTACCACTTTGACGAAAGGTGCGTTCCGATTGGTAGGTAATGGTAGCTAATGGCGGTGGTAGAATACGAAATTATAGTATTTCTTACATATCGTGATAATGACGCATATTAGTTTGCATGTACATAAACATGAGTCACTAGCAATTTTCTATTGGAAATACTATAACGGCGTCTGCTACCACTGCCATAATCACTTATGAAAACGCACCTTAAAAAGGTAATTCAAATTCTGACAGATTTATTTTAGTTCATGACACATCCCTACCAACATACTAAAATAAAACTACATCATCGCTATACTTTATTTATAATTTTCTCAATGTATCATTTTTAGAATTAGATATAAAGACGGGTTGATATTTCTTATCAACAAACAATCAAATTGGTGATCTTATTTTATTTGAAATTTGTATTTTATAATTTTGCGCACTACAGCGGCACGTTCCATAGTGGTTCTCCAACCTCTGATGAGATTAGCTGTTTTCGAATGTGACAACACAAAAAAATATTTGTCAAAATCCTGGCTACTATGTAATTTCATATCAATGCAGATGCGACCGATCTCGATCAACTAGAATTTGCTCTTGAAGGTAAACTATTAATTTTACCAAAAAATGTTATAGGCATAAATTATTCAAAATTTCCTCTACTTTAATTTATTAATTAACAATTTTGTCGAAATTACAGAAATGGCGGCTCATTTCCAAAATCCTTGAAAAAGGCTTAGAATAAACTAAAAAGCTAAACTATTAATTTTACCAAAAAATGTCATAGGCATAAATTATTCAAAACTTCCTCTGCTTTAATTTATTATTTAACTATTTTGACGAAATTACAGAAATGGCGGTTGATTTCTAAAATCCTTGAAAAAGGCTTGGAGTAAACACCCAGTTCCTTTGGACCCTTTTGAACCAAAAGCTTTTCAGCTCTAAGTTTGGTCATAAAACTTCTAAATATAAACTTTCGTCCCGATACCTTTAGTAGTTTCTCCGGAATCGTCGTCACAAAAATCGTTTACACACGCACACACACACACACACACACACACACACACACACACACACACACACACACACACACACACACACACACACACACACACACACACACACACAGACATTTTTTTGTACCTTGGTCAAAAATGTTCAGGGGACCCAAAAAGACCTATTTCCGCTAAAATCTCATTTTTTTTTTCAGCATGATTACAATACTTTATCTTACTGCGTATGATAAAGTAAAAAGACAGAATGCGCAATATATTCAAACAAAAAAGAATAATTGCACCTGAACATAAAAGTAAACTGGACAACCATACAACAAAAGAAATAAATTAAATACTTAGGAATAACTATACAAGAAACCTTATCCTGGAACTCACATGTACATACTTTAGTGAAGAGGAACGCAAGATTATAGTACATCTATTGTATTTTGTATATGTATTGCATCGTGTGTTTTGAAGAATAAATGTATTTGCTTCCAAATACAACCAGATAAGCTAACAAATGGATGAATTTTCTAAGATTGCTTGTTCATATGACTATAATAATTGTTATATTACGATCTTACGTGACTATTGAGATAAAATGGTCTTCCATGACGCCACCTACATTTTAAAATAATAAATATGTAGCTAAAATCGGTGTTAAGAAAATGACTTCCTCAACAAAGATGGGTTCGATGGAATGATATAATTATTGTTTGGAGACGGCCCGAGCTATTAGTCGGTAAATATCTATTCACTTTCCTGTCGTTTGAATACGTTTATCTTTTGCTATATAACGATAGAGGATGATTTGGTTTAAAGTCAATTGGTCGTTGAGTGCTTTGATGTTCAATTTCGAATGCTTCTAGTAAATCTAATTTTCTTCTTTTTCCGCATTTATGTATTAGTTTTATGTTTTTATACCTTTGTTGCTGTGTCCAGTCTCTAGTAGATGTTCTTCGAAGTAGCTGTTGGTTTTTGTTTATCTAAGTTGGTGTTTTCGAGTTTTCAGTTTTCTAGCAGTTTATCCTAGATATATAGTTTGGTATATATCGATCGCAGTAAACGATATACTGAGTAACTTATATAACTTAGTGAAACCAGAATTTTGAATGAATGAATGAATTACTTTATTGTTCTACTAATAGCATACAGTCTGGGTAAATCACATTAATAACAATAACAGTTTATTGCAGATCATGCGACTTCTCACGCGTTTCTTCCCTCGTTCCTCGCCACGAGTGGTGGTTGTTCATCCCCGGGCTAGCCTTATTGAAGGTTCCTTCTGTCCGTCCAAGTGAATAGTGTCCTCAATTAATTGTTACTATACTTTTTTTGATAATTGTTTTTTTCTGAATTATTATTTTTTCCATTTTTTTATTTATTTATTTGTTTTTTTTTAAATTTATGTATTTATTTTTTTATTTTTTTTATCATTCTCTTAATAGTTTTGTAAATTGCTCGTATGTTAGGTTTTTAATTGTTTCGTCTAATTTGGTATATAAGTTTACTGTATCTGTAGTTATATTCAGGCCATATCTCGATAAATTAATTCTTTGTGTTCGTATCATTTCTCGCTGTCTTGTATTTTTATTGTATATATCATTGCAGGTCGTAAATGCAAGTCCAGTCCTTATCTCCACCTTTTGTTTCTTGTGCATTAATAAGATATCGTTCATCATCAGAGTGTCACGAATGTTTAATTCTCCGGTACGTTCAAAAACAGTTGTTGTTGGCGTATGGCAGTCGAGGTTGAAGCGTAATTTTAGCATTCTAGTCTGTTGAATTTGGAGCATATTCCGGGTTTTCTGTGTTGTCGCTCCCCATATTGTCCCTAAGTACTGTATGCTGCTCGTAAACATGGAATGATATATTGTTTTTCTCATTGAGTTCGGAATCATCTTCGTGATTTTTTGAGATAACTAGTGAGTTCTGTCTTCTTATTTTCTGTATATGTTCATCCCACCTCAGATTTTGCGTGATAATCAGCCCTAGATATTTAGATTTTTCTGTGTTTTTTTTTTAGCGATTTATGCTTTCTATTGTTATTCATAATTATGTAATTCGTAGTTCTTTCGTCTATTGTCAGATAATTTTGGGTGCTCCACGTTTCTAGCTTTTCCATATCGGTGTTTATGTCCTGTTGTATGTTAAAAATATGTTTGTTTGTATATACCATGCAGATGTCATCAGCAAAAGCAAATAGCTTGCCGTTCAGGTGGAGTTCATGGAGGTCGTCTGTATATAGGATTTACATCACAGCAGAGAGCTATCCTCCTTGCGGCAGTCCGTACCTGGAATATGCAACCTCATTTTCTGTGGTCCCTATTTTAACTACATATTTGTGGTCGGTCGTTGATGTAAGTTCTAATAATATTTAACTTTCCTGCTTTTATTCCACAATGTTCTAGTTTTTCTAGGGCTTTTTACTTTATCATACGTAGTATGGTAAAGTATTGTAATCGTGCCGAAAAAAAAAATTGGGATTTTAGCGGAAATAGGTCTTTTTGGGTCCCCTGAACATTTTTGACCAAGGTCCAAAAAAATGTCTGTGTGTGTGTGTGTGTGTGTGTGTGTGTGTGTGTGTGTGTGTGTGTGTGTGTGTGTGTGTGTGTGTGTGTGTGTGTGTGTGTGTGTATGTGTGTACCCGATTTTTGTGACGACGGTTCCGGAGAAACTACTAAAGGTATCGGGACGAAAGTTCATATTTAGAAGTTTCATGATTAAACTTAGAGCTGAAAAGCTTTTGGTTCAAAAGGGTCCAAAGGAACTGGCTATTTACTCTTAGCATTTTTCAGCGATTTTGCAAATGAACCGTCATTTTTGTAATTTGGTCAAAATAGATAAATAATAAATTAAAGTAGACGAAATTTGGTATAATTTATGTCTATAACATTTTTTGGTAAAATTAATAGTTTAGCTTCAAGAGCAAATTCTATTTGATCGAGATCGGTCGCATCTGCATTGATATGAAAGGACATAGTAGCCTGGATTTGCCAAATATTTTTTCGTGCTGTCACCACAGAAATGTCTATGGCTGTCACACTCGGCAACCGCTGATTTCATCAGAGGTTGGAGAACCGCTATGGAACGTTGCCGCTCTAGTGCGGCAAAGTACAAAATTCAAATAAAATATGATCACCAATTTTATTGTTCGTTGATAAGAAATATCAACCCGTTGTTTTATCTAATTGTAAAAACGATAAATTAAGAAAATTGTAAATAAAGTATAGCGATGAGTGTAGTTATATTATAGTATGTTGGTACGGATGTGACATCTACAGTGTCATGAACGAATATAAATCTGTCAGAATTTGAATTAGCTTTTTAAACTTGACGTTTCGTAGAAGTGGTATCAAACTAACATTTCCTGTACATAAATATAACCATTTTTGATTTTTTTTTAAATGCGTATTTCTCAAAAACCAACACAAATAACGTTGATGTCACTCCTGCCGAAAACAACATAGCGCGACTCGCTCACATGCGACGGCGACGCTCCGCCATCCGTGACGCGCCGTATCACCGCTCGTCGCGCTATTACGTACTTTCGGCACTTGTGAGATAAATAACTATTATTCTGACAGTAGGTAGTGTCAAATGCTGATGCTTTGACAATACCTACTATTGATACTATTGACTATCAAAATATCTGTCAAATCCTGGCTAACTAGTTTAATTTTAATGCAGACGCCATTTATCTCAATCAAAAATGATTCTCATGCAGCTAAACTATTAATATTATATTTTGTATGATAAAGTCATGTGCCTGGCCACATCAGATTTTTCTTTACTGACCGTATCAAACGCCTTTTTCATGTCTACGAAAACTGCTTCCACTTCGTTTCCCTTGTCCAAGTTGCCAAATATATATGTAATTAGATCGATTGCTGCTGAAATAGTTCCTGTTTTCTGTTGAAACGCGTATTGTTGCACGTTTATTAGATTGTGGGTTTCGATTTGTTTGTCTATACCTCGTTTTGTTATTGTTTCTGGAATCTTGCCGAGTGCCGACAGTTTGGAAATCGGTTGATAGTTCTCAGGGTTGGTATTGTCCCTATCTTTGTATATCGGTGTAATTACTGTTGTTTTAAGGTATTCTGGATATGTCCCTTCCGCCAGCATGATATTTGTGAGCCATGTGTTAGTAGTTCTGAGTTTTCAGTTATCATATTGTTAGTGACACCATCGAACCCTGGTGCTTTGTTTTTTTAAGTTTCTTAATTATATCCTTGATCTCGTTATTGTTCGTGTCTTGGAATTCAGCTGTGGCTATGTCTTTGATTGTCTGGCTCCGCTGGTCGGTGTTTCGTTGCCTTAGCTTACACTGCTCTGCCAGTCTTTCCCCTATTTGTGCGAAGTATTTATTTAATGCATTCACTATTTCTTTTTCATTTGTTGCTGTTATGCCATTTTCCTGTTGTATCTCCCTTATTGTCCTACTTTCGGTTCCGTTGTTGCCAATCAAATTGTTGACTATTTCCCACGCCTTTCTACTATCATATATTAGTGCCTGGAGTTTTTTTCTTGTAGTAGTCAGCTTTTGCTAGTTTTATCGTTGACGCGGTTTGTTTCTTCAGTTCATTGTATCGGTGTTCGATGTTCTTCTTTATAATATCGGGTGTTATCCAGCGATATTGTGCTCTTCGTTTGACTCTTTCTTGTGTTTGGTGTTTGTAGATTATTCTTCCCATTTCCTTTGACAGCTCTTCGATACTGCTAATTTCCATGCCAATCACTGATTTCTTCGTTTATTTTCATTGTGTTTATGCAGTTCTTGTAGAAGTAGGTGTATTTTAACGGGCTGAGTGCAGTTATTTCCGTCAACATTGGGTGATGACCTGACGTGTTGGTCGGTAGTATTTTTATTTTTCCTATCTTGTTTTTTACATTTGTTATTATGTGATCCAGTATTGTATTATTTGCGGTTGGGTTTGCTCGGGTGTAGTGTTTTTTGCCAATTTTATTTAGCAGTGCGTATCCTTGCTCTTTAATGATGGATTTAAATTCTCTTACAGTGTTGTTGTCTTCCAGGATATTAACATTGAAATCTACCAATACTATGTGTGGGCATTTTCTGTCAAGGAGGTTGCTTTGGAGAGCATGTTTGAGATCTTCAAACGATACTTGTGGAGGCTTGTAAACGACAGTCGCAGTTAGTTTTTCTTTATCCATACAAATTGATAATATTTCGATATTTTTTGTTGTTACTTTCTGTTTCACTGTATACAATATATCTTCCCGTATGTATACTGCCAGTCCTCCGCCCCTTTTGTTGTCTTGTCTGGAATAATATTACGAATTATATTTTCAATATAAACTTTTTATTACAACAGTTTGCAGAGGAAAACCCCTTTTACCCATGCAGCTAATTATTTGGGTTTACTACGCTAAAATAAAAAACATACAAACTGCGTATATTCCAATGCGACTATACTGCAAGGCAATAAGTGTATAATAAAAACATTGATGACCAAGCTAACATCATAACAAATTTTATTCTATATTTTTTAATGTGACGGGCGTGATAATTAGGTCCAAAAACTTAATGGCATTAATGAAAACTTAATATTACCTAGTTTTTTCCGAAAATTTGAAAACACTTTTAGTATTGGTATACCTATTAATCATGTGTTGGAGTAAATTTATTCTTTGTCGAGAATTTCCAAAGCTTCTTTAAGCTCCGATGTAAATCTTTGCCGCGGAATTAGCCCTTAGTAACCGTTTGTTAATTTTGTTCCGCTAAAACATCTTTTACTCTCCCATAATAAGTTTCACTACAAAACAAACTTAAAAATATGAAAAACTAAAACATTGACGTCGGAAATTGCGACGCAGCCGACGGCGAACTCCCGCGCCGTGATTTTTACGACGGCGGCGCTTTATATTCTTCATAAAAATGAACGTGCCAGAATGGCGCATTTGTTTCGATTTGACAGTTCTAGACGCGGGTGACAGCGCGGTCATTCGCAGCATATAAATTACTTTACCAGCTATAAAATTCGACGCCCAAGCACGGGGCCGGTGTTTTATTTTTCGAAATTCACGCTCTGTTCATTTATCTGAAAAGGTGTGTTAGGGTGGGTAGGGGCATTAGGGAGGTAGGTCGGGGGGTAGCTCGTTGCGACCCGGCTGACCTCTATGTTGCAATTCAAACCGCGTACTACAAACCCATATTTCATTAGCTCGGTGGCGTGCTTTTTTTGTTTTTAATTCGTCGCACCCGGCCGTGTGGAATATGATATAAACATTATTTTGTTACGCAATTTATCTGGAGCGTTTTTACTTTTTTTTCAGTTGAATACAGGACGTAGTTAATTAAAAAAACATAACCTGATGGTATAATTTGAGATTCGTTGAGACCGCTGATACCTATTACATTACAGACTAATTAATGTTCAGTCAATTATAAATCTCAACTGTGGGAATAGTTATTATATACCCCAGTGAAATTATTTAAATAAAGTTGTAAAAGAAATGCTACGCAGTTAAATCTTGATCATTTCCGAGGTATGTCCTTCAGAAGGTCAAAAGGTGTCAAAAAGTTTATGTTAATATCTTAGTACACACCTTCTTTTTAGAGAAACTACGTAAAAAACATAAAAACAAGCAAGGTATTTATACAAAACACTGTTTTCTTCTGAAGAACACTTAAAAACCGCGAACTTTTAACCACATTTTATTGGTTTTCTTGTCATGAGATTTAATGCCACTTAAAATGACACCTGAGCAACAGTACGCAATATGTAAGCAAGTATTATGTATTATATTAAATTAATAATGTTTGAAAATGAACACAAACCTTTATTCTGTTAAGCTTTTAATGTTTTCCATTATTATTAAGCCATGGACTGGCCTCGTAATTCAGAAACAATTTCACCAAAAACACTAGATTGTTTAGTTTTTACTACAAACGGGACAGACCTAATAGGTTCAATTCCTTACTATTAAGTAAGGAATTGAACATGTAAATAAAGTAAGGAAAAGCTGCTATGATTTCTTTTACCGTTGCTTTCCCAACAAAAATGTTTAGGAAAATAAATGTAGTATTGGTAATACTGCTGCAAGTTATAGCAATTTTCTTTTGTTTAAAACTTCCATCACTTGCTATAGCAACTATATTTGGCTTCTTAAATAGAACGGTAACTATCTTCCTTTTAGCTTAAATTTTGTACATTTTTTTCTGAAGTCAATCTTGCTCAAATGTTTTTGCCTTACAGTAGAAATTATCAAGAAAAACAGTTGAAAATCGTAATTATTAGCGTATTTGATGAATATGGCTGATAGAAATTGAATACCTAATTGTTGTCGGTAGCTTTATTATGAATACGAATATATATTAATTTTTGATCAAATATATTATTTTTTTTATAATTTGGTGAATCAGAACTCGAATGATTAACTTTTTTATTTTGTACTTTGATGTCTTTATAATGTATTTATGGAATTACTTTTCTAAATTTCTCCAATAATAAGTCACCCCTGCATAAAGAAGGTGCCTAAATTTTGAAAGGGGCGTTGATAAAATTTCGGGAAAATGACTACAAATTACTACAAATTCTAAAATATTCATCTGTGGTAAAAAGGAAAATTTGCTATGATTATGTTTGTGGCAACAGTTGTATCACTTTTTTTAAGCAAACTAACTGTTCGGAATCTATAATTAGCAAATGTCAGTGGTTAAATACCAGATCATTAAATAGCCACATATGTGTTGTTAACTGGTGGCAACAGTGGAGTGATAATACAATACGTTCATAAACACGACGAGGCACTAAAGGAAATTCACGGGGCTTTAGACAAAATGGATTCCTCGGCAAGAACTGCCAGCAAAGAAGTGTTAAGCGAAGTGCAGAAGGTTGCCTCCAGTACTGAGGCATCGTACGCTGGAAAAGTTAAAGTTGTTTCAAAGAAATCAGGTCCTGTTGTAGTGTTGAAGCCAAAAGATCAAAAAACAACCTGTGAGCAAACATCAAAATTTTTGAAGGAAGGGTGAGTCCAGTGAGTGAGTCGGTAACGGCGATGCGTAAAGCTGCAAAGGAAGCTATAGTTTTCGAATGGCAGTCTGCCGAGAGCACTGCTAAGCTGAGTGAAGAGTTGAAATCAAAGCTGGGCGATGACTACGAAATAAAAACTCCAGTCAAAAAAGATTAAAATAGTCGGAATGGAAGACCTGCTAAGCAAGGACGAAATTGTGAGCTACTTAAAGTCGCAAAATAGTTTTTTGGACGCTGAAGCGACCGTAAACGTATTGCGCGTACAAAAGATTGCCAGAAAGTCGATGTTTACAGCCATTGCAGAGGTGGATGGCAAGGCATTTGCCAAATTAATGGCGGAAGATACGGTGCGTATTTATTGGAGTGACTGCCGGGTCTACGAGGTGATAAACGTTCTGAGGTGCTATAAATGCTGCGCATATAATCATATAGCCGATGATTGTAAGAAAGATGTCGTCTGCCCGCTATGTGCTGACAACCATGAGGTTGCACAATGTAAATCCAAATTAAGATCCTGTGCTAACTGCAAATACGCCAAGGATGTACTGGGACTGAATGTTTCATCAGTTAATCATGCAGTGTGGTCCGATGAATGCCCTGCCTACCAGAGGAAAGCTAACATCGAGCGCCAAAAAAATAACTATCAGGCTTCTTTTTTAAAGTAACACAAGCCGGGGTCAATATCTCGGATTGCAAACGCATTGGAGACGACCCTGCTGTTTCAGCACTAAATCGACGTGGTAACAATCGCAGGTCATTATTCATGCATGTAAACATTAGATCACTAGTCAGCAAGTTTGCACTGTTTAAGGAATTTGTCCTACATTCGGATTGTGATGTGTTTGCAGTAAGTGAAACGTGGCTCACTGATGCTATTTCTATCGACGAAATCGCTATACCTGGTTTTAATATTGCTCGAAAAGATCGAGGTAGTAGGGGTGGCGGTGTCGCCCTATACATTAGAAACACAATATCTTTCACTGCTATAGACGTCGATGATCATCTGGATACAAATCTCGAGTACTTGTGGATCAAAGCCACTGTCAGAAAGACAACTGTGGCTATAGGAGTGGTGTACCGCCCGCCTAGCAGTGGAATTGCATCGTTATCGCACTTTGAGAGCGTTTTAAACACTGTTCACTTGAATACGCAGACAGTCATCGTACTGGGAGATTTTAACATTAACATGTTGATTGATTCGCAAATAAGAAAATCCCTCCAACAAATGCTCAACGATTATTCTCTAGTTCAAGTTATTGCGGAACCTACGCGGGTCACTATGGAATCTGAATCGCTGATCGACTTAATTATTGTTGATAAACGCCTACAAGACATAAAGACAGAAGTTATTGATAGCGACCTATCTGACCACCACACTGTCGCGTGTTGGGTTCCGCTTGCTCTCCCACCTGCTCAGACTACGCGAAGATTGGTGCGAAGCTACAAACACTTCTCTCACCCTGACTTCCTTCGGGACGCTGCGTTGATCCCACGGAACGAGATGTATGCCATGTTGGAGCTCGATAATAAGCTGGCATTTTTTAATGATAACATAAACAGAATTTTTGACGTACATGCACCCTTTGTTTATATCAGCAACCATTATAAGCCACATAACCCTTGGTTTACAGATACTCTACGAATGATTGGGAATGAGAAGAATAAGGCGTGGCGCAGATACAAGGTTACTCGTTTAGCAACACATCGACAATATTTTTGTGATTTACGCAATTACTACAACAATGCGGTCATTCAGGAAAAAAAGGCATACTATGCGTCCCAGCTTAGAGGAGTTACCGACCAGCGGCGACTTTGGGGTCGTTTGAGAAGTTGGGGCGTGACTGGGACTAGTTTTGGCGACGGGATCCCTTCACAGTTGCGTGATGCGGATGCTTTCAGTGACTTCTTTGCCGGATCCGTTCCTAGAGTGCCTGCGGACCATCGATACGTCGGCGGATTTGCTTCGGGAAATTTCCATATTGAAGAACAATTTAGCTACAGACCAGTCGATGTGGAGTGCGTTCGCAAGATGATATTTGCCCAGAAATCTGCAAGTTGCGGTGTTGATGGGATATCTGCTAGAATGCTTCAAATTTCTTCTTGCTTTTGTTCTGAACCATTGACGCACCTTATTAATTATTCCTTTGAAATCGGTAAATTCCCTACCTTGTGGAAATCAGCCTTTGTTAAACCAATTCCTAAGCGAGCCTCTCCCTCTTCCTTTAACGACTTTCGCCCGATCAGTATCCTGTCAGTTCCCTTAAAAATTGCTGAATCACTACTACAAATTCAGCTGTACGAGTACTTGGAGAGTAAGGGAGTCATGCCTGCCATGCAATCTGGTTTCCGGAAGTCGCACAGTACTGGATCGGCCCTGCTGGCTGTTCTGGATGAAATCGTGTCTTTCCAACAGATGGACAGAGTTACCGCACTGGTTCTTCTCGACATGTCAAAGGCCTTCGACAGCGTAACCTTCGACTGTATTTTCGCTAAACTTAAATATTATGGAGTTGATGGTCTGGTTTTGAACTGGTTTCGAGAGTACCTAGTTGGACGCACAAACTACACTAAAATCGACGCAGACAATATTTCTCAGCCATCAGTGTCACTGTCAGGCGTTCCCCAGGGATCAGTGCTGGGTCCACTGCTTTTCAACATCCTGACTGCCGATATGCCGACTACCCTCGGGCACTGCAGTTACAACATGTATGCCAATGATATCCAGCTGTATGCTCCCATTCACTCCGAGGCCGTCAACGACAGCCTGGACTCCATTAACGAAGACTTGGCGCGTGTCTACGGCTGGGCAGCTAGCAACTCCCTGGTGCTGAATCCCGGAAAGTGCCAGGTTCTATTTATTGGCAACGAGGAGGACGTCGAGGCTGTGCGATTAGCTGGAGTTTAGCTGGAGTTGGATGGTGCTCGTCTTCCCGTGGTGACAGAAGCAAGAAACCTTGGAATAGTCTTCGACCGTGGTCTTACCTTTGATGGACACGTAGATAGGCTTTGTCAGGCTGCGTATGCCAAATTGAAGCTATTGCATCAATTTAAATCGGTTTTACCGACTGATACTAAGCTTATGGTTTCAGATTCGTTGGTGCTTTCAGCTGTAGGTTATGGTGACACCGTTTATGGTCCGTTCCTCTCCCAGGCAAACAAGAGACGTCTTCAAGGGATACAATATAGTTGCATTTCCTATGCAACTGGATGTCCCCGTCGACAACACATGGGTTATGTTTTTCGGGAGCACCGACAGCTTCGGTTGACTGAGAGGCGATTCACCCACTACGCAGAGATGGTTCGTTCAGCGGTGTATGAAGGTCAACCCTCCTATCTAGCGGCCAAGATCGAGCTAAGAGGGGAGGCTCAAATGAGAAGACTTCGCTATGTCGCCTCCATGGCAACAGTACCAGTGCACAGGCCAGCATCCTTCAGAAAGACTCTTTCGTACCTTGCGTCAAGAATCTTAAATACGACTGTCATTGAATTCGGTCCTTATAGCAAAACTACAACCAAAGCTATTTTGAAGAAAAAGATTCTTGAGGGAGGCTTAGCTGTTGAAGATGATATATATTAGTTTCAGTTTTTAATCTGTATCTATTTTTGAATGGTGCCATTTTAAATCACCTTGGTGTTATTGGTACCTTTTGTAGTTATTTACATACAATAAAGCGTTTTATTATTATTATTATTATAATATAACTTACATTGACAATGAAATGTTATTATTATGCTTGACGAAACACATATCCCAAACAATAATTGAATCGCTTATTATTAAAAGGGGCTAACTACATAGGAAAATAGTACGAGTTAGTCCATTTTATAATAAGCGAATTACTTAAATTTATTATCCTTTGGGGACTTAAGATCTCCAATTTTTGGGAAAGTGCTGTATGGGGCGTACCCGGTTCGCTTTTGCAATGGAATTCAAGCAGCGATATCGACGTACGTCGATTTTTCGCTAAAAATTAAGAGAAATTGGCCTTAACTCCGCGATTTGCGAGTCCACGCAGCAGTGAAACGGCATTTTGTCCGCGGTTTCGCGGTTTTCGTGAAGAAAGACGCGAAACTCTCACGAAGACTACGTCTATCATTTGTCTTTTAGTTATTTGAGACTTTTATTTTAAAACTAAAAATCATGCCTAGTTTACGATAAAATTTTGTTTTGTACCGAAAGATGTGTTAATATGATATCTCGTTGAAATGCTTTTGTTGGTACGTAGTTTGCTTCCTTCTTATGCCAAAAATTAAAACAGAATTTAAGGCCACCATGAATTGGCCCCTAGGCGCTCGCATTTGGAGCTAAGGAGATAATCCCCAATTTTATGTATAGTGTGTTTGTTGCTACTTGTCAGACCAGTAGGAACCCAGATCCATGACGATGCACATTTTTCAAAACTGTTGTTTGTTAATATCTTCCTACGTCTGGTTTAGTGAAAATAAAAGTTAGAATAAAATTGCTAGATCTTTGAATCATCTACATTAAATATAAAATGCAATTTTGTTCTACTTTTATTTCGTCTTTCCGTCTTTCGATATCTAATTTTAGCTCTCACCAGCATGTGGTCACTATTAGCATCTGGAGTGCATGCAAAAGTCTAGCTGAGTTTAAATTTTTCAACGTGAATAGCTTTATATGTCTAATTTTACAAGCCTATTATTCATGAAACACTGAAAATGTCATCAGTTTTGTGTTTTCACAATAAATATCGCGTTTTTGGAGGGGTAGAACTATTTGTAAATTTATTGTTTTATTTAAGTATGTTTTACTAGCGTAGTGTGTAGTATAAAGTGCACAATTCATACAATTATATAGGTACAATATATACGTATATTATGTACAATATAATACAATTCACTACCTCTGTAGACAATTTTTTTTTCGCTCATTTGTATGTTGCGTTGTTCAATTCGATAATAAATTGCAGTTTTTTGTCCTTGTTCATGCGAGTACCTTGGTTATTTAAAAATAGCCGTCCGGGGTTGGGTTGGCAGTTGGGGAATTTAATTGTATTGCGTATATCTGGGCGTTAGCTCGCAAATTTGCCAACAATTGATAGCTTTAATGCGGAAGTGTAAATATTGTTACGAGAGGGCAAAATATCCAATTACGAAATTGTGTGTGTGTGTGTGTGTGTGTGTGTGTGTGTGTGTGTGTGTGTGTGTGTGTTGGTGTGTGTGTGTGTGTGTTCTGCGCTGTGCAGTTGCATTGTAATCCCGTATTACGTCGATATTAGTTTAATTTGGCAAATCAGATATTTAAATAAATATCAGGGAGAACTACAATGCTACTGTTATTATTGATTTTTGTTTATACAGCGTGTTAGTAAATAAGTGCGACACACTTCAGGGGGTGATTCTGCATTAAAAAATAATGATAGTTTGCTATATAAAGGTATGTCCGCAAACGCTTCGTTTTCTGTGATACGGGGTGTTAAAGTTTTCCTTAAAATCTGACGATTTATTTATTGCTCTGAAACCGGTCAAGATATGGAAATGAAATTTAGTGGGTTTTAAGAGGTAGTTATTGCACATTTTTGACATGCAATTAAGAATTTTATGTTCATCATACGGGTAATATAAATATTTTAAATGAATGTGTCAATGGTGGCGAGGCGAAATATCAAATAACTATCATCCACGTAGGTTTAGACTGACTTAAACAGTACGTTCGTATAATGTTGAGAGTTCGTTCAAATACTGAACTCATTATTTGGACGAACTGTCATTATTCTACAAGGCTAGTGTCATTATAATCATTGGCGTGTATCAAGATAGAATGGTATTTCATATCATATATCATATCATAGATACGTATGCATGAACTTATTATATGTGAGTCGATGTTAAATAATAATATTATAATTTGACTATAAATTTCTCCATGTTCACTGGTGATGGTATGATTAAAAGAGGATGTTGATTTCAGTGAATAGTTTTATTGTTGATCTTATGGTACCTGGTTTCGAAGCTTCGCTTCGTCTTCAGCCATGCTACAAATACATCAAACGTCAGTACATATATTTAACAAACAACAAGATCCGAATTACCGTCTAATTACAACATACTCCGGCAAAAAATTGAGGTTATGAGTCGCAGAATGGATTTCATGAAGGAAAAATGTGTGAAATCTGCAATATGAACGAAAAAACTTACATAAAACACTAGTAACTAACAAGACTCTACAATTACATTATACATTCATTAAAATTAGAGTTACAAATGAGTAATACAAAGGTATTTTACCTAGAGACGAACAACGTGTATATCATGCGAAGTTAGCGAGGAGACTATGACTTTGCAGTTATAAGGTTATGGCGTTCTTCTGCTTACGTATTGTGAGCGGCGCGCTTTTCAAAAAGACCGGTGAACAGGTGAGCGCATTCCATGTTGTGATTTTCATTAAGAAGCAGGCCGGGTGTTTGTAAGTTGTGTTTATATATTTCAAGCTCTTCAAGGACGAACATCTTTTTGCCTTTGTTGATCTCATGTAGCAGTTTAACGTTATTTTTATCAATGTAGTGTGTTTCCTCCACAAGATGTTTAAATACACTGGAATTACTATTAGATTTATGCTCCCTATATCTCCTTTCAAGATTTCTCCCACTTTGACCTATATAGAACTTATTACATGATCCACAATTAATCATGTAGATTCCTGATTTATCGAATATATTAAATTTCGGTTTGGTGTTGGTCAGTTGGTTGCCTAACTTAGTGGTGGTTTTGAATGATGTAGTGATGTCATATTTATTTAAAATAGATTTAATTTTGTAAGAGATATTACCTTGAAAAGACAGTGAAACATAGTTGTTTATAGGTTTAGAGTGGGGGAATATTTTATTATTAATTAAGTTGTTATGAACTTTGTTAAAAATCTGCTGTAAATCTTGAATGGAGTAACCGTTATTAATGCCGATGGTGAGAATATTATTAATTTCACTTTTAAATTGGTCAATGTGAAGGGGGGTGCTGAGGGCTCTATGAAAAAGGTATCTGAAGGATGACATTTTGTTGCTGTTAGAGTTAAAAGAACTATGGGGGATGACAATATCTGTTTGTGTGGGTTTCCTATAGATATCGAAGACAATTCTACCGTTGACCGTGTCTTTTTTCATGGTAAGGTCAAGGAATTGTAGGGAGTTATTATCCTCCCTTTCCATGGTGAACTCCAGCTTACCAAGATTGTTAAGAATATTATGAAGGGCTAGAAGTTGAGCTTGGCTACCCTTATATATAATAAAAATGTCATCAACATATCTGTTGTAACTTATGATGTTTTTAGTAATAAACTCATATTTAGTTCTTGTAGTCTTGTAGAGTCTTGTTAGTTACTAGTGTTTTATGTAAGTTTTTTCGTTCATATTGCAGATTTCACACATTTTTCCTTCATGAAATCCATTCTGCGACTCATAACCTCAATTTTTTGCCGGAGTATGTTGTAATTAGACGGTAATTCGGATCTTGTTGTTTGTTAAATATATGTACTGACGTTTGATGTATTTGTAGCATGGCTGAAGACGAAGCGAAGCTTCGAAACCAGGTACCATAAGATCAACAATAAAACTATTCACTGAAATCAACATCCTCTTTTAATAATATTATAGCCTATATATTTCAAGTGATTATAAGCAACATATTTGTATCTCTGAATATGAATAGTATGGATATAGTATCGACATAGATTTTAATCAAATAGAATGGACCTTAAATCGATTTTTTCGTGTAAAGCATTTCAATTTTATTATATTTATTGCATACTTTGTCCGCCCATTCATTTTCTGTATGGATTAAGATATACAGTGTGTCCAGGAAAGTTCGCATCATATGGTTCTTTTTTTATTATCCATTTCTCAGATAATTTTATTCTTTATAAAAGTCGGCGGCTTGTATGAAACCAAAACGGCTACAGTAAAATATGTAAATTTCGATACCATATACCAAGCGATTCAGAATATATGAATTTGTGATAAGAGTATAGTACCTTTACTTTAATTATTATCGATAAACTTTATTAGGAAATGTTGTTTAGAAATAAATATATTATTCAAATATGAAAACACAGCCACTTATATTGAATGTTTCTTTTTTTTTTTTTTTTTTTTAGTTCGTACTTTTATGACTAATGTTAGACAATGCCTGTGATACTAAAATGTTCGTTTTAATCTATTTTTTAGAAATTCGAATATATTTTTACTTTATCATACGCAGTATTATAAAGTATTGCAATCATGCCGAAAAAAAAATTGAGATTTTAGCGGAAATAGGTCTTTTTGGGTCCCCTGAACATTTTTGACCAAGGTACAAAAAATGTCTGTGTGTGTGTTACTAATAGTTATTAATAGTTTAGCTGCAAGAGCAAATTCTATTTGATCGAGATCGGTCGCATCTGCATTGGTACGAAACTACATAGTAGCCAGGATTTAGACAAATATTTTTTTTGTGTTGTCACCACAGAAATGTCTATGGCTGTCACCACGCTGTCACACTCGGAGAACCGCTATGGAACGTCATCTACAGTGTCATGAACGAATATAAATCTGTCAGAATTTGAATTAGCTTTTTAAACTTGACATTTCGTAGAAGTGGTATCAACCTAACATTTTCTATACCGAAACATAACCATTTTAGAATTTTTTTAAAATACGTATTTCTCAAAAAGCATTACAAAAAACGTTGATGTCACTCCTGCCGAAAACTACATAGCGCGAATCGCTCACATGAGACGTCGACGCTCCGCCATCGGTGACGCGCCGCATCACCGCTCGTGGTGCTATTCCGTACTTTCGGCACTTGTGAGATAATCAACTATTATTCTGATGACAGTAGGTAGTGTGAAATGCTGATGCTTTGACAATACCTTCGATTGATACTATTGACTATCAAAATATCTGTCAAAGCCTGGCTAACTAGTTTAATTTTAATGCAGACACGATTTATCTCAGTCAAATAGATTCTCATGCAGCTAAACTATTAATTTTATATATTGTATGATAAAGTCATGTGCCTGGCCACATCAGAGTTTTTACTTTATCATACGCAGTATTATAAAGTATTGTAATCGTGCCGAAAAAAGAAATTGAGATTTTAGCGGAAATAGGTCTTTTTGGGTCCCCTGAACATTTTTGACCAAGGTACAAAAAAATGTCTGATGTCTGTGTGTGTGTGTGTGTGTGTGTGTGTGTATGTGTGTGTGTGTGTATGTGTGTGAGTACCCGTTTTTTGTGGAGACGATTCCGGAGAAACTGCTAAAGGTATCGGGCCGAAAGTTCATATTTAGAAGTTTCATGACTAAACTTAGAGCTGAAAAGCTTTTAGTTCAAAAGGGTCCAAAGGAAGTGGCTGTTGCCTCTAAGCATTTTTCAACGATTTTGGAAATGAGCTGCCATTTGTGTAATTTCGTCAAAATAGTTAAATAATAAATTAAAGTAGAGGAAATTTTGAATAATTTATGCTTATGATATTTCTTGGTAAAATTAATTGTTTAGCTTCAATACCAAATTCTATTTGATCAAGATCGGTCGCATGTGCATTGATATGAAACTCCATAGTAGCCTGGATTTGACAAATATTTCTTTGTGCTGTCACCACAGAAATGTCTATGGCTGTCACACTCGAAACAGCTGATTTCATCAGAGGTTGGAGAACCGCTATAGAACGTAACCGTTCTAATGCGCCAAAGTACAACATAATTTCAAATAAAATAAGTTCACCAATTTGACTGTTGGTTGATAAGAAATATCAACCCGTTGTTATAACTTATTCTAAAAACGATAAATTGAGAAAATTGTAAATAAAGTATAGCATTGAGTGTATGACATCTACAGTGTCATGAACAAATATAAATCTGTCAGCATTTGAATTAGCTTTTTAAACTTGACGTTTCGTAGAAGTGGTAACAACCTAACATTCCCTATACAGAAATATAACCATTTCTTAATTAGGCCAGGCTCACATGCGACGGCGACGCTCCGCCTTCGGTGACGCGCCGCATCACCGCTCGTCGCGCTATTCCGTACTTTCGGCACTTGTAACATAAATAACTATTATTCTAATGACAGTAAGTAGTGTCAAAAGCTGATGCTTTGACAAAACCTACTGTCAATAGTACCAAAATATCTGTCAAATTCTGGCTAACTAGTTTAATTTGAATGCAGACACGATTTATCTCAATCAAATAGATTCTCGTGCAGCTAAACTGTTAATTTTATATATTGTATGATAAAGTCATGTGCCTGGCCACATCAGATTTTTTTTTTCATTTTTGATTATTTTTGTATTATAACTAATGTTTCTTGATGCAAAGTTGATATTTCACCCTGTAGATAACTAATACGTGAGCGTGA
The DNA here is from genome assembly GCA_964023965.1 of Melinopterus prodromus. NCBI lineage: Eukaryota > Metazoa > Arthropoda > Insecta > Coleoptera > Scarabaeidae > Melinopterus > Melinopterus prodromus. The sequence continues at coordinate 14,571,036 of OZ030397.1, forward strand.
CCTACTTTTAATTCAATTAATTATTATTTCTTGTCAAATTAATGACTTTGAAAATGTTTATAATAGTAGTTATCCATCTACAAGAAAGCGATTATCTCGATGTTGCTGATATTTTCAACGAAAAACACCCGGACAACCAAAGTGCCCATTTAATCATTGCTAGGATAATCAGAAAATTCAAGCAGACTGGGTCTATTGAAAATCTCTTTGAGAAACACCACAAAAAATATATTGCCGAAAATAAGTAAGCACGTTTACCATTGTTGCATGCGGTAATCGAGCATAGAACGACTTCGGTTGGATAAATTGCTTCTCACACCCGATGCAGTAAGTCAACAGCACATAACGTACTAAAACTGAACAAATACCACCTTCAAGAAACACACGAAATTTATAAAAACACATTTATAAAGGAAAGACACTATGGCATCAGTACCATACCTATGACATTAGACCTGATGTCATAGGTGTTCGCCATCTGGTTTGAGGGGGAATTGGAAGAGGACTGATTTTTGTTTGTTAATATTCTATGGATAGACGAGGCACAGAACATTTACGTTAAATAGCACTGTTTTTTTTCACAAAATAGCCGTTGGTGGACAGAAGAAACCCCGAATTTTAAGGTAAAATGCCGATATTAGTACCATTTTAAGACCAATGTACTGTCGGTATTTTGAACAATCAAATATCTGGGTCTTTGTTTTGTTAAAATTTAAATGTAGATTAAAAATTTCAATTTCTGAATAGAGTGTTAACACCTATTTTAAGCACCGTCAAGAACTTTTTAAACCAGAAATTAGGTTAAAATTGTTTAATTTTACTTCTAAACATCTTCAAGTAAAGTTTATCGATAATAATGAAGTCATACCAGATACCATAGTCTCTTGCCTTTAGTTTAGTAGGTATTTTCGTTTATAAAGGTGATCTTTGTTCAGTTTTTGTATGTTATGTGCTGTTGATTTACTGCGTTGGGTGTGAGAAGCAATTTGTCAAGCCTAAGTCGTTCAATGCTCGATTACCGCTTGCAGCCCTGGTAAACATGCTTCCTTATTTTCGGCAACGTATTTTTAGTGGTGTTTGTTAAAGAGATTTTCAACAGACCCAGTCTGCTTGAATTTTCTTATTATACTAGAAATGGTTGATTGGGTAATTTTGATGTCAGGGTGTCTTTCATTGAAAATATCAGCAACATCGGCTAGCCGCTTGCCTTAGATGGATAACTACTATTATAATTATAAACATGTCCAAAGGCATTAATATTAACTGAATTAAAGGTAAGTCACGCTCGTGTATTAATTAGTGTATGAACTATTATTATCTACAGGGCGAAATACCAACTTTGCGCCAAGAAAACGAGTAATTTTGTGCTAGTTCTAAATAAACGTTAGTTATTATACCAAAATAATAAAAAATCTAGAAAATTTATTTAAATTTCTAAAAAATAGATTAAAACGAACCTTTTAGTATCACTGGCATTGGCTAATATTTGTCATAAAAGTAAGAATGTAAGAACTAATGTAAGAATTTAAAATAAAAGAAAAATTTCAAGATAGGTGGCTGTGACTTCATATTTGAATATAATTTTTACTTCTAAACAACATTTCCAAATAAAGTTTATCGATAATAATGTAAATAAGGGTACTTTACTGTTATCACAAATTCATATATTCTGAATTGCTTGGTATATGGTACCGAAATTTACATATCTGACTGTTGCAGTATTGGTTTCATACCAGCCGCCAACTTTTATAAAGAATAAAATTTTCTGAGATATGGATAATAAAAAATAATTCTATATAATGTGGACTTTCCTGGACACACTGTAGATAGTATGAATATTGTAAATGCCAATACACAATATTTATTTTCAATTGTCAACGGAACTGCAAAACACCAATTTCCCATTAGTCACAATTATGGTAAACCAATGTCGAATTCGGGGCCAAAAAAAAAAAACAGTAAAGTCAATTAAACATGAAAAGGTCTAAAAAGCATACCGCTAATTGATACAAATATTCACCGCGTTTGTCCACCGCATGGTCGAGCTTTTAATGATATTAACGATAATTAGTTAGCGCCAACGCGTTCATACGTGCAGCCTATAAATATATCTCATCGCACTATTCATGGAGCATTTCATAGAATTTAGTGATTAATCTGAAAAGCGCTTAGCTTTAAATTAACAAAAAACAAAAAATGTTGTATCATTTATTTACATATAAGGGGTTATTGATGAGTGTTTACTTATCCTTTAAACCCATGGTAGTAGAGGGCATTTGCAAAGTATTTCACCCCAAATTCATAATCCAAATGTTAACAGTTTTCGAGATATTTTAATTGTGACGATTTTTTAAGAAAACACTACCTATCCTATACATATCCTAAAAAATCATCTGCAAATGAATACTGAGTTAAATACTTAGAATTATTTGAAAGATTCAAATGAACGTAGCGGGTTCACTCCATTATTGATAAAAGCAAATGATACATTTGATAGCAATTTGGTCGCAAAGACTACTCTGTTTCAATAGCTATCCATAAAGGTGTAAATCTGAACAAACGCATTCTAATTTCCGAGAAAGAGATAATAATACTTGGGTGAGTATGTGTAGCCCCTTCAGTTAACTTGATCGAAAGACACACGAACTAGAATGTTGTTCCATGTCTTCTAACTCCTAAGATTCCCAAATGTTATTTTGCAGTTCTTGAATGTCCCACACGTACCTACGATGCCAAGCCGTGCGCCTGAGGATGTTTTTCTGTCAAAACTATTATTTTGACACAATTGTTTCCCTTTTTAACGTTACGTCTAAAAGACACCACTGGCACAGAAAAAAAACTTCAAAACTTAATAATAATTTTTGGTGTGTGACTTCATGAGCGTTAACTTCAAAAATCTTAAGAATTAATATGTCTCGAAAACTGTTAACATTTGAATCATTTGGGGTGAAATAGCTTACAAATGGACTCTATAACGTGTTTAAAGGAATACGTTTACATGCCAATAACACTGTGTTACAAAAAAATCTGATGTGGCCAGGCACATGACTTTATCATACAATATATAAAATTAATAGTTTGCTGCATGAGAATCTATTTTATTGAGATAAATCGTAGGTATTGTCAAAGCATCAGCATTTGACACTACCTACACTACGCCATTAGAATAGTAGTTATTTAAGTCACAAGTGCCGAAAGTACGCAATATCGCGACGAGCGGTGATGCGGCACGTCACCGAAGGCGGAGTGTCGCCGTCGCATGTGAGCGAGTCGCGCTATGTAGCTTTCGGCAGGAGTGGCATCAACGTTTTTTTTGTTGCTTTTTGAAAAATACGTATTAAAAAAAATCAAAAATGGTTATATTTCTGTATAGGAAATGTTAGGTTGATACTACTTCTACGAAACGTCAAGTTTAAAAAGCTAATTCAAATTCTGACAGATTTATATTCGTTCATGTCACTGTAGATGTCACATCCGTACCAACATACTAAAATATAACTACACTCATCGCTATACTTTATTTACAATTTTATTTTATTTCAATTGATCGTTTTTACAATTAGATATAACAACGGGTTGATATTTCTTATCAACAAACAATCAAATTGGTGATCTTATTTTATTTGAATTTTGTATTTTGTACTTTGCCGCACTAGAGCGGCAACGCTCCATAGCGGTTCTCCAACCCCTGATGAAATCAGCTGTTTTCGAGTGTGACAGCCATAGACATTTCTGTGGTGACAGCACAAAAAAATATTTGTCAAATCCAGGCTACTATGTAGTTTCATATCAGTGCAGATGCGACCGATCTAGATCAAATGGAATTTGCTCTAGAAGCTAAACTATTAATTTTAGCAAAAAAACATCATAGGCATAAATTATTCAAAATTTCCTCTACTTTAATTTATTATTTAACTATTTTGACAAAATTACATTGCGCATTTGCAAAATTCTTGAAAAATGCTTAGAGGAAACAGCCAGTTCTTTTGAACCCTATTGAACCAAAAGCTTTTCAGCTCTAAGTTTAGTCATGAAACTTCTAAATATGAACTTTCGGCCCGATACCTTTAGTAGTTTCTCCGGAATCGTCTCAACAAAAATCGGGTACACACACACACATACACACACACATACACACATACACACACACATACACACATACATACACACACACACACACAGACATTTTTTTGTACCTTGGTCAAAAATGTTCAGGGAATCCATAAACACCTATTTCCACTAAAATCCCAATTTTTTTTTTCGGCACGATTTCAATACTTCATCATACTGCGTATGATAAAGTAAAAAGTGAATAAAAAATTCATTACTCCGCCATTTTCTATTCGACGAAAAAATTCAAAAGAGGAAGCATAGACCATTATAACTGCTAGGTCAGATCGAATAACAAATCGAAAAGTAATGGACGTTCCAAGTTTAGAAGTTTCCAATTATTTACAGATTTTTTCAACTTTAACAACAATTTGATGACCTGTCTGAATCCGTAATATTTTTTTATTGCAAGCCCATTTAAATTTGCGTCTAATAAGCGTTTGTTTATTAGAATCGGTTGAAATTTAACAGAATTGTTAAATTTTATTGACCGGCTAGACTCATCACACTAATGAGAAGAAATATACAGGCCTACTGTAATAAATCCATAGTCTTTATACACATTAATTAGACTTTGCTAGCACTTATATATACAATGTTATTCTAAAATTATGACACTGTTTTTTTTTCTTTTCCTTTTTGTTACTTGCCAGACTATCACAATATGTTACTAAGTACATTAGAGTTTACGTTCATTCCATTTCCAGGTATATTTGCGTTCAAAATAAATTGGACCAACAGTAAAATTTTCACTCGTTTATTGGAACAGTACTGAGTTACGACCGTGATTTATGAAAAAAAAAACTTGAAAATGTTTACTCGATCTCCGTTGATTATACAATACATCATCTGTTTCGGTTTTAAGGGACCAGCAGTAGTTTGCGATCATGTTGATGGCGTTCTTTCCTTGAAAACGTTCTTCATTTAATTTCACATTGTTCGTCAGTGAGTTGGCCAGGACTGTGCAGAAACAAATTCAAATGAGGATGCAAAAAGTGAATTTTTATAGACACGTTGCAGCCAATTTCACCGCAGGAACTCAATAACATTTGTACAACATTTGAGTAGTCAGCATCATTACCAAGAATGTTATCGCACATTGAACTAAAACTATTACATAGACTAACATACAATAAAATAAGTTAATAAACATACAAAATAATGTCTAGTTAATGTGTATCAAGAGTACGGATTTATTACGGTTTGGCCGTAGGTATATTCCTTCTGCCTAGTGTGAATCAAGTGTGAGTGTCAAGACGGTGATTAAACTTCGATAACTCAGTCAAATTTCAACCGATTCTAATAAACAACTTGTATTATACGCAAATTTAAATTGGCTTTCAATAAAAAATAGAAAAAAAATATTATGGATTGAAACAGGTCATCAAACTGTGTTAAAGTTGAGAAAATCTCAAAATAATGGGAAACTTTTGAATTTAAACGTCCATACATTTTAGACTTTTTATTGGATCTGGCGGAAAAGTACATCCTTATAATGGTCAGTGTTCCCTCTTTCAATTGCATTGTTTATTTTGGAAATTGAAAATAACGGAGTTCTGCATTTTTATACACATGCAAGTAAACGAAAACAGTTTTTTTGAAAAAAATCGATATTTTGTGCGAGTTTGGAAAATTTTGTATATGCCATGATGTTCAGTTCTACCAGCTCAACAACTTACACTTACACTCGTGAAAAGTATATTTTTACTGTAACAGAGTGTAACCGTGTATTAAGTACAACTACCATTCTGTTTTCTAAGGTAATGATTCAGCAGAAAAGTACCTAGTGGCCGTATTCTCTGAAAAACGCGTAATAGAATATTAACTAACACAATGTTAATGTAGCGGCAAAGTCTAACAGATAATTTAAGAGAGCAGCGCCAAAAATCGTATGTGACAGTTGTAATTTGACTTCAACATCACTTAGATTCTAATATTATCATTGTCAGATATCTTTACTTTATAATATTTGCACTGAAGCTGATTTCGAACTGTTAATGGATCGGGTTGATGGTTATTTTATATTAAATTTGGTGATACTAAATCGTCATAATAGCATCATACACAATTGTATTAGTAAAAGGTTGTCGATTAATTGTTTTACTATATTTGGGAAGGTACAGTAAAACGGTACAAGTGATAAGTCTAGACGGTGATTAAAATTCGATAACAAAATTTCAACCGAGTCTAATAAACAAAGCCGAGCAGAACTTGGGCAACTGGTGACACCTGAGGCATGGAGCGGCGTTTGTCTAGCAATAGTGAGCAATAGCACTTTCGTATATAACACCGTACTTCAAAGAAGTCCGCTTACCTCGAAACCGTAGTAACTTGGCCCATGAAATAATTCGATATGCCGCCACGAGAAAGAATGACAGTAAAAGTTACGGCGATTCAACGCTCGAACGCTCAGGCATGACTCATGCGACCGAGTACAGCGACGACAGTGACGTACGCTTTGTTACTATACTCGACCGACGGATAGTGCGTAAATAACTTGTCCCTATAATATCAAATGATTTTAGCAATAATTTGTATTCATAATAATTATTTATTTAACAAGATATTACTGTTAACATTTGCTATTACTACTTTCTCCAAATTTTCGATAGTCAATGATGTTCTTTTAGAAGTTAAAATAACTTTTCCGTAGATCGTTAAATTTTATGAGTCAGTTAAGTGAATAGGAAATGCAATTAAATATAGTTATTTAACCAACAAGTATATTAAAAAGAGCGATTAATGATCGAGACTGTTAATTGTCGAGATCATTAATCGCTGTTTAATATTCGAGTTGGTTACAAAATTTTTCCGTCGATCGTATTCTTCTAGCGTCGTCTACATAGATTTTTCTTCGACGATGTCTTTTTAGGTTATATGACCATTTATGTAATTTGACACTGACAGTTCTAGAGAGCGGTATGGTTTGATTGGAAGGTTTCATTTCACATATGTTCGATTGGCCAATCAAACGACGTCATTGCGTCTTGTGATTGGCTATAACAAATCATGCATTAATAGAAATCGTGCATTAATGTAGTACTTTAATAAACGATTTCGTATTCACTAAACTGACTCATAAATAAACGATCCACGGAAAACTCTATTAATGCACGATTTCTATTAATGCATGATTTGTTATAGCCAATCACACGACGTAAAGACAACGTTTGATTGGCCAATCGAACATATTTGAAATGAAACCTTCCAATCAAAACATACTGCGCTCTAGAACAGTCAGTGTCAAATTACATAAATTGTCATATAATCTAAAAAGAAACATTAGCGAAGAAAAGTCTATTTAGACGACGCTAGAAGAATGCGATCGACGAAAAAATTTTGTAGCCAACTCGAATAATAAACGGCTATTTATGATCTCAACAATTAACGCTCGAGCATTAAACAGTCTTGATCATTAATCGCTCTTTTTAATATACTTGTTGGTTAAATAACTATTAAAAGTCGAAAAGCTTCTCTGAACGTCACAGCTTATTAATGGGGCATAAGTAAAGCAATGCGCATGTAATTGATATTTTTCGCAATTTGTAAAATTATTTGTCATACAAAATTCTTGAACTATTCTGAGATTGGGATTTCTATCTAATATAACGTCAACTTTATTAGTTAAAAGTTCACACATTTCTCCCGGAACCGATTTCAATTTATTTACTATTTTGGTCAATTTTGCTATCGATTCTCTCACTTTGATGTTACGCCCTTCGAAATATTTAATGTCTGCAATTAGAAATGAAAAGTTGCTGTGAATAAATTCCAGTTGCTCTTTAAGGCAAGGTTCTTTTAATAATTCTATAATTAATATATAAAAATATATGTAAATGTTGCAAGGTTTTTGCACAAAGGTTTTATTCTATATAATTTAACATGCAATATAAATATTTCATACTATTAACGGCTAAACGTACAATAACCTGCATCGAAAAGAAAGAAAACAGCGAATAGGACCGCTGTGGTTGCGCGCGTGACCCTAGTCACTTCTCGGTTTACCCGCCACTGGAATAACCCCGAAAAAACTTGACTTGCCCAATCTCTGCTCGGCTCTGCTAATAAATGAACGTCTACTAACGCTATTATAAAAGGGTATAAAATAAACACCTAATATAATAAACCTAATAAAAAAACCTAATAAACCCTATGACACATCCTATATAAATGAAAATGAGTTGTAGAAAATGATGGATAAAGCAACTTTGATACATTTTTTCGATCTCTATAGTTCACAGTAATATCGACCACTGCAATGCTGTGACTCACCCTGTATAGTTGTTCCAACATAGCCAAAACACCGTTCAGTGCACACGACGCTCATACTTCTCATTCTCTTAAGGAGATATTTCTGTTGGCGTACCATGAACGTTGTTTTGGACCAAGGTACTAAGATCGTGGTTCTGAGCCAGAATTTCACAAGTGGCACTTAGAACTCTATGAAATTAGGATTATCCGGTTACTTAATAAAATTTACATAAAATTTACATCGTACAACCGACGTAACATAACATAGAGGTTGCGTTTCATCAAAATCTCACTTTTGTACAAAATGTCACTTTGAACCTTGTGATTCTAAGGTATGTAAATTAGAATACGTTTTTTTTTGTTATATTTTGCTACTGGAAATGTATCTTTCGTTGGCCAAACTCCAAACAATGTGTTTCCTGTTACTTTGGTGGTATAAACTATGGGTATCTCGCTAATATGAAATTTTGCCATAATGTGTTGTAGTGTGTCAAACATATTAATTCAACTTTTGGTTGAAAATCCACCAACCCAGTCATAGTGGTTTTCAATAATTAACAACAGACCAGTACTATGTCCTACATAAAGACATTGTTTGGGCACCGCTGCTTTCTTCTACATGTATGATTCTCTGCAATGAAACCACATACAATCCAAACAACGGATCCTTTGGCAATTAGCAATGGGGACGTACAGGTAAACCGGACACACAAAAACGAATCGGCAGAACAAATAATAAAAGTGGAACGTGTCAAATATAAAGGCGCCACCCTCGCATTGCGGAGGAGTTCATATTGGTGGATTTGTGGGCAGTCCAGTGGGCATTATATGGGTCAGCGAACCTGTTCAGAGCCGCTGTAATTAAATTCTACCGCTGTAGTATATGAAACGGGAATATGTTAGTTATACACGTTTTCGGTGCCTCTGTGTCGGATTGACGTCATGAATAAATGAACATGGGAGATAGAAGAAGAGGATGGAATGATTTGGTTTATTGACATTGGGAAAGATGAAAAGCAAATATTGAAAAAAATGATATGGTATAGAATATGAGGAATTAAAAGTTTTTTTTTAATATGATTCGTAATTAATAATCCCGAAAAGTAGACAAGGTAAAATTTTATTTTCTGTGAAATTAATCCAATTTTGTTAATACGTGATTTAAAATAAGAAAACTTAAGATTGTAGTGGTTGGTATGAAGAGATACTTTTGTTACTGTTGTTGAAAACTTGACACAGCTATGGCATTATTGTCACTTAAAGTGTGTCTATTTTATCTTTTCAGGCACAGAAAGAATTTCATCAGAACCTGAATTTTCTGCTCATATGAAGAATATCACAGTCTCAATAGGTAAAGAAGCAGTGCTGACATGCAGTGTTGACAACTTAGGAAAACATAAGGTAACTATTCAAGATATAGCACACATTTTAAAACATAATTACCCTAAAAGATATCTCTGTAGTAGTCATGCTTTAATTACTTACTATTGAGTTATTCATTATAAAATATGATGCTCTATAATGTTTTTCAACACTTGCGACGAGGAAGCACTCCTCGCTTCGCTCGTCGTGCCCAAAACACCTCGTGCGCCAATTTTTGTCTTATAAAACTTGTATTATAATATACTATAATATTATTCAAACGGAGGAACAAAACCATTGTAGGACATAAAATATTGTATGCACCTCGGGCATTACTTGATGTTTATCTTCTCGGGCGATTTAAGAATAAGAAGCTCGCGGGTCTATCGGTCCTCGAGCTTTTTAAACGGTCACCCTCTGGGCATAAACATCCGTCTAATGCCCTTGGTACATAAGTAACTATAATTAAACCTCTTGATTCTCGCTTTACTGACTTTTATTTTATATAGGACACGTTTCGACAATGCAAGTCTTCATCGGTCCTAAATTGTCAAATACTTGGAGAAACAAGAAAAATATAATCCAATTCGATCACTGCTATTGTTCGGGCTAAACATGCCCATATGTGAATTAAAACGTTGATTTTGTAATTTAAAGATTAACGAGGTTAACAACCGGAAACTAAAGTTATGCCATCGTCTGTTTTATAATTAGTATTATAGTTTTCTAACAAAAAAATACCAAATCGTTAATGTACTAATGACTGGCAATGACAAAGTGTCGTGGGGTGTTAAATAACCGAATGGAGTCGAACATGAAAGAGAAACTATTATGAAACTACTTGGCGTAACAAGCAAACACCAATGCGAGAAGAACTTTAAATTAGGAAAGTCAGTTTATTACCACACAAGCTAAACTGGAAATAGTAGTTGTTTACAAATTTTATAGATGCAGTAATTATGTAGTGCAGTGCGACATCAAAAGGCAGTATCGCCAAGCCTGAAGTGGTGGGAAATCAACACTTTACGTCACAAAGGTGACCTAAAGGAACAAGTAAATTAAGATGAAATTTAATAATAATCGAAGCTGATACTTAACAAGACGTAACAAAATATGTACTAAACATTATGTAACTTTCGTTAATAACAGAAAATACCGAGGAAAACTGATGAATGCAACACAAAAAAAAACTGTTGAGAAAAACAATGTTTCAACTTTAAAGACTTCTAGATCAGTTTCATACCTATTATGTTTATTTCGGGTGAAATATTGCTTATAATATTATTATTATGCCCTCTTGTATGCTTTTACGGTGATTTTGATATCGAATAAATTGAAAACACAATGTTGAGACTAAAAATAAAAGAACCTCGGATTTGGATAAAACATATTTCCCATATTTAACTTACCCGATTTTAAAGCGGATTTAAAAAATCAAAAAATAACGACCAATAATATAAAATGTGTGCAGGTAAATTCAAATTGTTTAGCAAAAAAAACAAATCTTATGTGCCTGTCCACATCGGTCTATAATAACCTCCTATTTGTTGAAAAAAAATTCTATGAGCACAAGTGGTAAATAAAAATGCATAAAGACGAAAACAACAACAAGTTTCATATTAGCAACAAAATTAAAACTAACAAAATAAAATTAATAGTTCAGCTGCATGAGAATCTATTCGATCGAGATCGGTCGTATCTGCATTAAAATAAAACTAGTTAGCCAGGATTTAACAGGTATTTTGATACCATTGACAGTAGGTATTTTCAAAACATCAGCGTTTGACACTACCGACTATCATTAGAACGAAAATATCTGTCAAATCGTGGCTAATTAGTTTTATATTAATGCAGACACGACCGATCTTAATCAAATAGAATTTGCTGATGCAGTTAAACTATTAATTTTACCAAAAAATGTCATAGACATAAATTATACAAAATAACCTTCACTTTAATTTATTATTTAACTATTTTGACGAAATTACAGAAATGGCGGCTCATTTGCAAAATCCCTCAAAAATGCCTAGAGTAGTCATCCAGTTCCTTTGGACCCTTTTGAACAAAAAGCTTTTCAGTTCTAAGTTTAGTCATGAAACTTCTAAATGTGAAATTTCATCCCAATACGTTTAGTAGTTTCTTCGGAATCGCCGTCACAAAACAGGTACACACCCACATATATACACACACACACACACACAGTCATTTGTCTGTACCTTAGTCAAAAATGTTCAGGGTCCCAATAGGAAATATTTCTACTAAAATCTAAAAAAATTGTTTTGCACAATTATATTACTTTGTCATACTATGTATGATAAAGTAAAAAGGTTGTTGGTTCTGATGATTAATATATATTATATTGGCTTCTAGCATACTAGCATACTATAGTTTCGGGTTTTACCCCGTCTTCAGTGCTTCACTACAAAAGATCATAAAGAATTATGCTCAATATTCCAAATAAGTTTTAAGGTTCTTACAATCTTTCTTGTATTTATTCGCGAAAAAATAACAATATTGCTACCCGCACTTGAATCACACAATGACTTTGCAAACACCAAGACGTTTCAATATTGTTTCACCTAACGATAGTTGCGCGCGTGTTTCTCCTCAGCATAGCATGGAAATTCTCCATGCATTTGCGTGTTGAATTTGCATATGAAGTTTCGTCCCGATACCTTTAGTAGTTTCTCCGGAATCGGCGCCACAAAAAAATTGATACACACATACACACAGACATTTGTTTGTACCTTGGTCAAAAATGTTCCGGGGACCCAATATTTCCGCTAAAATCTTATTTTTTTTTTTTGCACGATTACAATACTTAAGTAAAATGTTCATAGCATCAGAGAATATATTAAAGTATATTACAAAATATTTCCCATGGGTACATCAATCTCTCATCATCAACTCCCTCTCAGAAATAACGTCTCCATAATTTTATCCCCACTCGTAGTCAACGAGAGGCACAATAGTTGAACATCTGCGGTACCAGAGCGATACAAAAACCCTTTTAGCGAATGCACAGTGGCCAGGGGAGCGAGTAGTAGGTGGAGGTGTAATTATTGCAGGGAGAGAGAAAACTTTCAGCCGCTCTGCTAACCCAACCAGAAACAAGTCGTTATAAAGAAAAGTTCCGGGCGTCGTTCCGGTGATAGATGGATGCGTAAAAACTAGAATTATATGGAGGCGAAAGGCCAACTCCGCTAACTGTACTTAACATTGCCCTATCGGCGATATTTTACTTCGGTTCCTTTTGTCAGGAACACTATTATCTCTCGCGGTGGGCGCGTTAGGCTTTCATTTACCCTAACGGAGGGTAAATAAAGTCGGGAAATAATGGTAATGAAATGAATATGGCTATAGGTATGTTGACTCTATTATCCACTCCATTTCGTCCATTTTCATTTATTTTAGGTCACGCGGGGGAAATTAATAATAGATTTTTACTAGCTAAATTTACTCATGAGTTTACCCTAATGACCCATACTCTTACACATTATTTGTTATAGTAAAACAAGAAATGCATCTTTTTCAACTACACCGAGCAAAAAACAAACGTGTAACAGAGAGTTTCATCACTTTACGCAATACCGAAAACCTTATTTGGGCCTTTAGTACAAACCTTTCTTGCTGACTCTGGTCTGGTAAGCTCAACTCTTAAATGTATTAAAGCTGGAGTACCACAGGGTACTGTACTTGGCCCAATTTTCTACCTTCTATACACACATGATGTTTCGTTACCAGGGGGTCTACTCTCGTCATCTTTTTGAAGCGAATGCGAGACTTTTCGAATGGAATGGGGATATCACCGGTTGCCCGTATCTATGAGCAAGTTTTCTTGTTGGTAATAACAATAGCACACGCGCCACGCCCATACGTTCCCATACGTATGATTGAAAAAGACGTGGAATTTTCAGCAGCATATGTTAAGAAGCATAGCGTTCTAATGGGAAGTGCTTACCTATCACCTCTAGGAAATTTTCAGAAAAGTCGCGAATCTATAGCCGAAATTCTTACACATCTGTCTAAGTTATATGTAAAATCATTATATCCGGTGACTTTAACATAGTTTTTATTTAAATATCAAGAAAAACAACGGATGCATGCAATTTGTTTAGAATGTTTGGAATGAAGCCAATCTTCAGTGATCCTTCTAGAATTACTTCTTTTTCTTCAAAATGCATCGACAACATATTCACAGATGTAGTGAGTCATACATCTTACATCTTACATCTTACACGGTGAATCCACACCTATCGGATCGCCTAGGCCAAATCATGGAGATTTCAGTATCCGAAACACATGCAACAAATCAGCCGAAGCGGCGAGTTATCAATCGACTCGGAGTTCAGCGGATGCGGGACTATCTAAGGGCTGTGGAGTGGCGAACTATCGAAGACACATACTCGGCATTCCATTATGTGCTCATGATTGGTCTTGACAGTCAGCTGCCTGAAAGAAAAACTACTGATAAGCACCAATATTCCCCCCCACACTTCAAAATAATATACTCCTCACCTGATTTAGTAGAAATGAAAGGCATTCTGGACGTACTAGATATCATGTCAAATGCTACTAAGACACCTGAATCTGCTGCAGTGTATAAAAATCTGATGTGGCCAGGCACATGACTTTATCATACTGTAATAATTGGAATTATTTTTGTAATCATTATTTTGTTTAGTGTGATAATTGCTATTACTCTGTTTATGGGGACCACCGTTATCGCGCGTTCGTCTGCGAGGGAAAATATTATCACGTATAGGAATGATACCATATTCTTGGCGGTCAATTATGCGCCTGTAATCTATATTTTTTTGTGTGAGATTGATTGTTCTACTCGAGCAGGTGAAGCGCGTTGGTCCCTGTAAAACTTTTTAATGATGTTTATTTCAATACATATAGAGGTTTTCTTTCATAACAGATTTATGAGTTTCATAAATTTGTATAGTTATTTTCTTCCTTTAACGCTCCAAGCAATCAATGAATTTGAGAGTTTAAATGGCTATTCGAAGCTGCGTAAATAAAACGGCTTTACCTTTTTATGCTGACGTTTCGGTTTATTCTTTCAACCTTAATCATAGCTACAAAGAAATACACATAATCATTACAACATCAATAATTATCACTAACATTTACCTCAAAAGCATGCCAAAAAAATTAAAATACACTTTAAAATTATCATCACCAACTACACGCTTGTGTCGGTACAACGGACATCAACAAATGTGATTTTCGAACGGAAGCAAGCCAAAAGTTCTAAAATGGTTCTTATTATCTACCCATGATACATCCAAGATGGTCGACGAAGATGATGGTGGCTATAAATGCTGCAAGAATAAAGTTATAAAAACGGTTGTTTGCAGAACCTGTGGCGAAGCGTACCACGTAGGCTGCAGAGAGAGGGCATGGAAGGATGCCAAAATAATAAAAGGCTCATTAATAGACTGCTGTAACACAGAAGAAATTGAAGAACTAAAAGAAGAACCAAAACAGAACAACAACCTCATGGTCCAAAAATTGGAAGACTTGTATCGCGAAATAATACAAGCCAAAAATGCCGAATTAGATGCAAACAAAGAAACAATTTACGCAAAGGACCAACTCTTAAAAGAATTATACGCAAAAACTAAACCTTTGACCGGAAACGTAAAACAACAAACAAACATAACCTATGCTTTAAAAACAGCGCAAAACAACACAATTGAAACAAGAAACAGGCGAAACAGTGCAAACGCTAGTGCCTTGAAACCACAAAATGAACCAAAACAATTAGAAAAACCAACCAAAGACACACAAGCCAAGCTAACAACACCAATTACTATACAACAACTAAACCATGCACTTCAACAGCAGCAGTCAACAGCTATGGCCGATAAAATCATAAACCTAGAAAAAGATGAATGGCACCAGGTATCCGAGCGCCCACGAAGACAACACCCGAAAAAGAAGCGACTAGGTACAGGAAATGTATCTGCAGACGGCTTCGGAGGCCAAGAGAAAAAAGTGTGGTTATACATATATCGCATTAAAACAAACACCACAGAACAAACAGTTCGGAAACACATAGGCAAACAGCCAGGTTTTGCAAACGAGAGAGTAACTGTCAAAGAAATTCCCGGGGACGCCGATCAGCTAAAGAGGTTTGTGGTCAGCGCACCTTTCGAGAAGAAGGATGAACTGTATGATCCCGCATTTTGGCCACTGAACGTAGGAATTCGAAGATTCGACTTTCGAAGGCATCAGGACTTCATGAAGTCTACGGCTGGAGATTTTTTATAAAAGCAAACACCCGTGTACGACACAATACCACCACCTTAGAAGGAAAGTCACAGATAAAAACAAAACAACTCACTATAGTAGCAACCAACGTTCAGGGTCTCACTAACAAGACTCAGGCTCTTAAAATCCTCGCAGATGCAAATAAGGCGCACGTCTTGTGCATATCCGAACACTGGCTGACATCCAGCAATGCAAACCTGTATAACATGCTTGGCTATACCCTAGTAACCTCATTCCAGAGATCACGTCACATACATGGAGGATCTTGCATCTTTGTATCCAATGAAATAAAAGCAAAAGAATTGGAACACATAAAAACAAACTCAACAGAAAAACAATGCGAACTAGTAGGGGCATATATCAGCTCGCTGAATGTTGTCATAATAAGTGTCTACAGATCCCCCACGGGAAACCTTGATATATTTCTGCAAACCCTGGACTCAGTTTTATCCAGGGTAACAAATGAATTCAAAAGTGACACCAGAATTTTTGTAGCCGGAGATTTCAACATTCACTTCCACACGGAGAATGCATCCCGAAGTCTCTTAACAAATCTGATTTCCTCGTACGGTCTCAGATCAACAATCCATGAACCCACAAGGATAACAAACGAATCCAGGTCATGCATTGACAACATCTTCACCAATCTGTCCGAGGTGGAAGCGATGACGATAGACCCAAACTACGGAGACCATAAAGCAATACTACTAAACATGATGTATCAAACAAGCCAACCACCTGAGCTCATCTGCAGCAGATCATACTCACAAGCAAACCTCGATACATTTCTACAGCTAATGGAGAATGAGAACTGGACCATAGTAACCGACGAAGACAATCCCAACAAAATGATGGACAAATTTATGCACACGTTGACAACACATCACAAGAAAGCCTTTCCAGTAATCACTCAAAGTCGAACGACAAAGAAACAGAAACCCTCAGTACATCTCTCTCAAGTACAGGAAACGCTCAATCTAATGAGAAGAGTACAGGACACAAAAAGCGATGAGGAAAGCTATAATCTGCTAAAAAGTTACGAAAAGTACTATGTAAAACTAGCTGAAGAAGAATACAAAGCAAAAAACTCTGACATAATCATACAAGCGACCAACAAAAGTAAAACAATCTGGCGGGGAATAAATCAGGAAACAGGCCGTATAAGGACGAGACATCATCCTGACACACCATCGCCGGAGGACTTTAGCAAGTACTTTGCAAGTGCAACACGATCCAACACACCTAAAGTAACAAACGTCATGGCCCAGGTATGTCAAATGTCCCAGTTCCTAACCCCAACAGACCACAAAGAAATCGAGAATATTCTTGTGAATATAAAATCAAATAACACGGAAGACATCTACGGTATCAGCACTAGCACCCTGAAAAAAGCAACCACTTACATCTCGAGACCACTAGAATTAATCTTCAACAAAGCAATGGAACAAGGTATCTTTCCTGAAAAGTTGAAAATCGCAAGAATCACGCCCATCTTTAAAAAAGGAGACAGAAGCAAATGCGAAAATTATCGACCAATTGCTGTGCTACCATCGATTTCAAAAGTGCTTGAAGAACTGTTATTGCGAAGACTAAATGCGCACTTCACCAAAAACAACTTGTTTGCAAAACAACAGTTTGCCTACCAATCTGGCAAAAGCACTGAAGATGCAATGAAGGTGCTAATAGAAACAATATGTAAAGCCATGGAGGATCGGAAAAGATGTCAGGCGCAGCTCTGTGACCTCAGCCGCGCCTTTGATTCAATGTCCCATGATGCACTAATACACAAGCTAGACAAATATGGTGTAAGAGGGGTAGCACTTAACATGATTAAATCATACCTAGCGAATCGACCACAACAGATACAGATCGGAAATAGTAAAAGCGACTTCCAGGCAATGACGATCGGCGTTCCACAAGGGAGCTTGTTAGGCGGACTACTGTTCATAATATACATGAATGACCTCCCACGAATGCTTGACGCTACCGCAATCATCTATGCTGACGATACAACACTGGTCACGACAAGCGAAACCAACCAAGACCTCGCAAGAGAAGCAGAAAACCATCTACAACAGGCTACAGAATGGTTCACCAATAACGGGCTCCACATAAACGAGGCCAAAACCGAAAAACTAGTCTTTGAAACTGATAGATGGGAGAAGCCTGAAAAGTCGGTGCGTTTTCTCGGAATCGAAATTGATTCACGGCTTTCCTGGGGCGACCACATCAAACGACTAGGAAAAATCCTAAGTACTGTGACATTCGCCGTAAGATGAACAGAGAAAACGTCAGGCTACTTAGCTGCCAGGGTTGCGTACATGTCGCTTTTTCACTCCCGAATGGTATATGGTATCGAGGTCTGGGGGCATGGAACCAACACCAAATCAATTCTAATCCTCCAGAAGAGAGCCCTGAGATGCCTAACAGCTGAACACCCAAACAGTCATGCGAAACCCCTTTTTCGACAACACAGGATCCTAACGGTATACGCAGCGTACTTACTTCGCTGCCTCTGCACCGTTCACAAAACAAAGAGCCAACTCCCAAAACAAGGTGACTGCCACAGGTACAACACAAGAACAAGGGAAAATATCCGCCCGGACTTTTCCCGACTTACAACAACAGCCCACTACAACAAACCCATCGCCATCTATAACAAGCTCCCAACTAGCTGGAAAGTGCAAACAATAAGAGGTCTCCGAAATACCCTCAAACAATATTTGCTTGAAGCCACCCCATACAGCATTGAGGAATTTACCAACGACCTCCCAAGAGAAACCAGCTGAACATACTTTTTTGAATTAATTTCAGATATTATTGCTTTGTTATATTTTATTGTGACTTTGTTCTGTACAGGATGTTGAATATATTATTATTATTATTATTATTACATAGTTGCCTATATTTAGGTGTTAACTAGGTCATTATTTTCGCAATTACATTAGAGTAAATGTCACTCAAATTATCAGTGTCAGTCCTTAGGTTTACCGTATTAGCTGTCCCTTTTATAAAAATCATCTCCATAATACGTCTTTTCTTATAATGTCCTTCCATTTTGAGAATACTTGCCGTATCAAAGTCAAATGAGTGGCCGCTGGAGAAAGCGTGGAGTGCAAGGGCGGTTTTATCCTTTTTGCCCGAATTTTTAGCATTACAATCATATTTATGTTGTTTAATTCTGTTCTTAAGATATTGATTAGTTTGTCCCACATATGACATGTTGCATCCGCCGCAGTCCACCCTATAAATTAGCCCGCTCCTGAAATCCTTTTCAACTATGTCTTTTAAGTTCGTGTAAATTTTGCCGATGTTTTTATTATTGTACGTGACAATCTTCGAATTGTTCGGTTTAATTACAGGAATTAATTTGTTAGTTAGCCCTGGTATAAACGGTAATTTATAATATTTTAGTTCTGACTTTGTACGGTTATTAATATCAAGACTCAGATTATCATTCACACGTTGTTCGCTAAATAAAATCCTGCGGACCAAATTCTTAGGATAATTACATTTGGCAAGGTGTTCTGTAATGATTTTAAAATTTTCTCTATCGAACTCCCTCTCTGATAATTGCACAGCTCTATGTTTTAAGTTTTTTATTATCCCTATTTTCTGTGTGATAGTGTGTTGCGAATTAAAGTTTATAAATCGATTGGAATTAACCTGTTTTTGAAACCAGTTCGTTTTTAACATGTTATTATCTCTTCTTATAACAGTTGTGTCAAGAAATGCTAATTGGTTATTAGTCTCCAACTCAACAGTGAACCCCATCAGAGGGTGAACCGAGTTGAAAACTTCAGTGACCTGACTAACCTTATCTTCAGGTACCGCTGTTATTATATCATCTACGTAAATATAAATGAACGGGAGTTCGAACTCTAATTTTGCGGTTGCCATCTTTAAAATTTTGTGCATTACGAGACTGGCATATATTGGTGAGGCAGGATTACCCATCGCCGTGCCTTGTTTTTGTCTATAAAATTCATTATTGAATTGGAAAAAACTATTATTAAATGTGAACGATATCAATGTTTTCAAGTCATGTAAGGAGAGTGCAGTGTGAGGTTCCAGCTCATACCAATTTTCCTCAACTACCTGTAGTGTAAGTTGCAGTGGGATATTATTTACGCAGCTTCGAATAGCCATTTAAACTCTCAAACAGAGATTAGTAAAAAAAGATAGGAAACGTCCATAAGCCACCTATGGTGAAATTCGACCACATTTTATTAACTGGTTAACATCTGAGACGTTAGGTGGCAGCACGGTGGCGCTCTGGGCGATTCGGCGGGATGTGGCTGTAAATTTATATTTGTGTGCATTTCTTATATGTTTTATTATTTCGTTTTCCTACACAACATACAAAACTTAGTTGTACATTATTTATTATATAATAAAAATCAATAACAAATAAGAACAGTGTTACTAAAGTAATTCAACACTAAGCTATAGCAACAACAATAGAAAGCTTAGCTTCATAACTGCTGCTGACCTGCTGCTCTTCTCTGCTGTTCGTAGCAACATCCATATTATCTGCATAAAGTAAAGGTACAGCTCCTGATTTGGAAAGCAATCTGCCTATGTTTTCTTGAATTGCTCGACAGAAAAATGATGACTTCATATGTGATAGTTTTTTGTGTCATCTTGCAAAAGGTAAATTCGGCCAATATTTAACATCCATTGCTTGGCTCTGCAAAACCAAAATCTATGCAGATGACTAATTTCAAAGATTGAGTTTTACTTACAGCGAACGATCCTTTGGTATTATTGCAAAGAATGCCACATCCCTATTATCGAATTTATTTTTGTAACTCGGATTACAAATGCAATAAGTGCCACGACTCATGTTGTAACTCTTGGTAAATAATGAAACTCCGGCGTTACCACTAAATGCAACTCAAGTCAAATGACATTTCAAATTGCGTTTTGAACACTTGACATGACAAGACATGACATTTCAGTCACGTCATAGAGCGGTTAGTTAACATCTGAGACGATAGATGGCGCTAACATCAAACACGGTCGCATCGCTTCCTATCTTTATTTACTAATCTCTGCTCTCAAATTCATAAATTTGTATATTTTACTACTAGGTTACTGATTGGTATATTTTCAGGCGAGATTATTATGCTTTTGGGGCAACTAGCCGTGTGGTCCCTTTTTCTCCTAATATGAAGTCGAGGAGGGGGAAGTTTTAATAAATACTTGAGGCGTAGATTTGTTGGCATCCAGAAAAGATCCAGAAGACATAGAGAGTGTTTTTGAGATGTAACTCAAACCACTTGCAAGCATTCCGCTTGTTTAATGTTAAAATGTAGTTTTTAGTGTGTGTTTTTCTAAATGGTAAGCCGATCATTACTTCCTTAATTTGTGTTTAATTTCTAAATTTAATGTGTTTTGTTAAATCTGACAACTCCTCAAAATATTTGGTAGATTTAGAGTGTCATTTCATTGTCTTAATTCGTTTGTTTTAATTGTAAATAAATATTTGTTATTCTTTTATTGAGATTAGAGTTTTACTTATGAGTACGTTTCTTATAGTACTTAAAGTGAGCCAACCAGCTAATATTTAATGGTAGAGATTTTGATTACATTTTTATTGACTTCAAATAGTGATTATCATGGTAAGAGTGGTGGGATTTGTGTGATAAAATACTGCATTGGTCCTATTGCAAGAACTTACGTGCGGAGTGTGTTTCGTGAGATAAATTTCATAATGGTTCAGGTTGTGGTACTTAGAATTAAAAGTATGGTTACTTAATAACCAGATTATTACCCGCCGACGAACTATTACAATACAATATATAAAATTAATAGTTTAGCTGCATGAGAATCTATTTTATTGAGATAAATCGTAGGTATTGTCAAAGCATCAGCACTTGACACTACCTACACTACGTCATTAGAATAATAGTTATTTATGTCACAAGTTCCGAAAGTACGGAATAGCGCGGCGACCGGTGATGCGGCGCGTCACCGAAGGCGAAGCGTCGCCGTCGCATGTGAGCGAGTCGCGCTATGTAGTTTTCGGCAGGAGTGACATTAACGTTTTTTGTGTTGCTTTTTGAGAAATACGTACTTACAAAAAATTAAAAATGGCTATATTTCTGGATAGGAAATGTTAGGTTTATACCACTTCTACGAAACGTCAAGTTTAAAAACCTAAATCAAATTCTGACAGATTTATATTCGTTCATGACACTGTAGATGTCACATCCGTACCAACATACTAAAACGTAACTATACTCATCGCTATACTTTATTTACAATTTTCTCAATTATCGTTTTTACAATTAGATAACAACGGGTTTATATTTCTTATCAACAAACAATCAAATTGGCGATCTTATTTTATTTGAATTTTGTATTTTCTACTTTGCCGCAGTAGAGCGGCAACGTTCCATAGCGGTTCTCCAACCTCTGATGAAATCAGCTGTTTTCCAGTGTGACAGCCATAGACCTTTCTGTGGTGACAGCACAAAACAATATTTGTCAAATCCAGGCTACTTTGAAGTTTCATATCAATGCAGATGCGACCGATCTCGATCAAATAGAATTTGCTCTTAAAGCTAAACTATTAATTTTACCAAAAAATATCATAGGCATAAATTATTCAAAATTTCCTCTACTTTAATTTATTATTTAACTATTTTGTCGAAATTACAGAAATTACAGAACGGCTCATTTGCAAAATCTTTCAAAAAGGCTTAGAATAAACTACCAGTTCCTTTGGACCCCTTTCAACCAAAAGCTTTTCAGCTCTAAGTTTGGTAACAAAACTTCTAAATATGAACTTTCGTTCCGATACCTTTAGTAGTTTCTCCGGAATCGTCGCCACAAAAATCGTTTACACACAGACATACGCACAGACACACACACACACACACACACACACACACACACACACACACACACACACACACACACACACACACACACACACACACACACACACACACACACACACACACACACACACACACACACACACACACACACACACACACACACACACACACACACACACACACACACACACACACACACACACACACACACACACACACACACACACACACACACACACACACACACACACACACACACACACACACACACACACACACACACACACACACACACACACACACACACACACACACACACACACACACACACACACACACACACACACACACACACACACACACACACACACACACACACACACACACACACACACACACACACACACACACACACACACACACACACACACACACACACACACACACACACACACACACACACACACACACACACACACACACACACACACACACACACACACACACACACACACACACACACACACACACACACACACACACACACACACACACACACACACACACACACACACACACACACACACACACACACACACAGACATTTTTTGTACCTTGGTCAAAAATGTTCAGGGGACCCAAAAAGACCTATTTCCGCTAAAATCTCATTTTTTTTCGGCATGATTACAATACTTTAGCATACTGCGTATGATAAAGTAAAAATATAAAACTGAATATAGAATGAAAATACATCAAACAAAGGCAAACCAACTCGAAGACTATATACGCACTAGCGATAACAAAAACAAGGCATTATGGCAAGTCATAAGGCGGGAGTTCAATGTCCCGCGTTGCACAAATGTCCCGCACCGGTTGACTTCAACGATTTCTTCTGCCAAATTGGAGACAACATGGCTGCATCAATACCTGATCCAAGTAAAGATCCCGAGAGGCTACTAAAATAGAAACCAGCGGTAGAAACCAGGTACGTACTTAACACAGTAATTACAATACTTAAAGAAATCAAACGAAAAAACACGGCGGATCATCATGGAATATCTACTACTTTAATAAAGATATTATAGGAAGAAATAGCGCAACCCTTGTCAAGGGCAATAGATCAGTGCTTTACGGAGGGTAAATTTCCCCAAGAACTAAAAATGGCAAAAGTAGTCATACTACCAACACTGTCAAAAAATTTTGAAGTTGTGACGAAAAAGAGACTACTAGACTTTCTGGAGAACATGTCACTAAGTTCGTCTCAGCACGGTTATAGAAGGTGTATGTCCACAATCTCGGCTATCGTGGAAGCTATCTCGAACGCATTTAACGACGGCGAGGAAGTCATGCTTCAGTGCTGCGACCGTGGCAAGGCTTTTGATAGTGTGGATTACAAGTAGTTTACAATATAATTATACATATAATTTACATATAATTATACATTTCTTAGCGAACACAAGTACCAACAGACCTCTAACATTTACAAACATATGA
Source organism: Melinopterus prodromus (assembly GCA_964023965.1). Lineage (NCBI taxonomy): Eukaryota > Metazoa > Arthropoda > Insecta > Coleoptera > Scarabaeidae > Melinopterus > Melinopterus prodromus. Next base: position 14,595,383 of record OZ030397.1, read on the forward strand.
TTGAAACCGGTCATAAGTTTGATTTTGATAATGTTAAATTAGTTCATAAATGTCCGAAGGGCTATAGATTGGACCTTTTGGAGCAGCTTGAAATAGAGCGACACAAGAAGTCTCGTCATATTCATTATTTTCTTACCTTTAATTCTGAAATTGTTATTCAAACTTCCATTTTTCAAAAAATTTTCATTTGTGCGCTTCACCCCGTCTTTGTGAGGTTCTTAATTGATATTTTTCATATCTTTTTTCTTTACCATCTTACCCTGACACTTGCCGCCGACTTCCTGTGATATTTTTGCTCAAGTTATTATTGTTTATTGTTTTTTGATAACACCTTTAAATTTTTCATTTATCTGTTTTTTCTTGGAGGTTCCCCAACCCCAGAAATGTGATTGTATTCTTTTATGCGCACTACCCCCCCCCCCCCCCCTTTTTATGTTAAAGGTTTTTTTTCACCCAACTGATAGATTGTTTTGTATCTTTATATATTTATATGCGTTCATGATGACTTTTAATTTTGCTCGATTTGTTGAGTATCGTTGTGCTTAGGTAAATAGGTTTCCATGAGTTTTAATTTGTTGTCGTTGATATCTAGTCTCTGTTTTTGATGCTAACGGCTAAAGAACACCCCCCACTATTTTCCCGTTCTCGCTGGAAAATTCATACCGTCGTGTCCTGTTGAGCTACGACTGTTTGTGGGGTAACACACATAATTTTAAATGTACTCGTCCGATTTTTATACATGTATGTACGCTCACCACGTGCCAATGAGTGTGATTAATGGAATGTACACTTGTTGACGTTAATTGACTGTAAGTTTTTTACTATTTATTTAATTCCATTTACTATTTGTCATGTTTTCTTGGAGAGATTTCTGGCTGAAGATGACGTTATGTCGAAACCGGTACCAGAGCATATCTAATAAAATATTGCAAACTCTAAGAGGATTTTATTTCTTAATTTATAATTATACATAAACAAGTTAATTCAATATAAGGTCCATTACAGCGGCTTCATAACTCCCCGAGACATAAAGATACACAAAGAAAATATTGTAAAATATGCTACAGAAAGTAAAAAAAGTTACCAAAAGGAATAGAGTTATCAGAAATAATATGAAAGAAAATCAAGAAGATGGAATGAGAAAAAGAAGGAAACTCTAAAAAGAACTGAACAGAATTTCACCGTATAGCAATAAAATAAGTTAAAACGGACCAACAAAGAAACAAAGTAGGGGTACTATTTAATATGCGTTATTTAATAATTCTAAAACTAGTCACTTGCAAATTAAAATAATAAAATATGGTGAGCATTAATAAGTATAACATTGTTAAATACGTTGCGTGTTTTGTTAAGTCTTAGCGAGATAATATTTACTCTAGAGTCTAGATTCTAGAGTCTAGAGTCTAGAATCTAGACTCTAGATTATACATAAACAAGTTAATTCAATATAAGGTCCATTACAGCGGCTTCATAACTCCCCGAGACATAAAGGTACACAAAGAAAATATTGTAAAATATGCTATAGCAAGTAAAAAAAGTTACCAAACGGAATAGAGTTATCAGAAATAATATGAAAGAAAATCAAGAAGATGGAATGAGAAAAAGAAGGAAACTCTAAAAAGAACTGAACAGAATTTCACCGTATAGCACTAAAATAAGTGAAAACGGATCAACAAAGAAACAAAATAGGGGTACTATTTAACATGCGTTATTTAATAATAATTCTAAAACTATTCACTTGCAAATTAAAATAATAAAATATGGTGAGCATTAATAAGTATAAAATTGTTAAATACGTTGCGTTTTTTGTTAAGTCTTAGCGAGATAATATTTACTCTAGAGTCTGGAGTCTAGAGTCTAGAGTCTAGAGTCTAGAGTCTAGAGTCTAGAGTCTTGAGTCTAGAGTCTAGAGTCTAGAGTCTAGAGTCTAGAGTCTAGAGTCTAGAGTCTACACAATTAAACCAGTGTATAACCAGTATATGCACGCAGTATATGCTCCCACGTGAGGAGCCACCGTCCCTGTGTTCAAGGGGCATTGGCTATACTAGCCACCCGTGTTTAGCCAGACTGTTCTGATTAGAGGCACGCATGTCATCCATCTCGGGGAAGCAAAAGGGGCCAACTGTGGCCTAGGTGCACTGCTACTATAATAGCGATACCCCAAATATTCCATATATTTTGTGTATAATGTAGTATACAGAGACACTCAGCGATCAATAACAAAACCTGTCCAAAAATATAGGGAATGAGTGGTACAGGTTGCAGAATTAAAGGTGCCGACACACATGCTTATTAGAAGCACGAAAGCATGCTTATTTCCAGGAAATAAGCATGCTTATTACTAGAAATGCCTAGACACACCTGCTTATTGCTGGAAATAAGCATGCTTTCGTGCTTGTAATAAGCATGTGTGTCCGTACCTTAATGCACAAAATATTAGTTCACATTTATGGAAACAAATATTAGTTCACATTTATGGAAACATTCCCATGTATAAATGCGCATGTATTTATTTTATTTTAATCCCATTTTATTTTAAAATATTACTTAAATAGTGATATATATATATATATATATATTAAAGGTCCTTTGTCTATTGCTCAAGTGTTTTTCTAATTGGTGATACTGTCACGTTAAATATGACCTACTTAGTTACATTTGGGGCTACTGGCTTGACTAGCTAAATAACTTTATTGCGGAGGTACCGAAACTACTAAATATATTTTAATAAAAATAAACAATATTACACGTACCTTTAATCTATTACTCTAACGCCTCACAGCCACTGGAACACAGTCGGGGACAAGTGAAGTAACACCATAAGTTCTTTTAATCTACATCTTTATTTGGGACCACCTGTCCCCTTAAGCTGCTACATTACGATTAAACTATTCTACCTTTAGCACAGCGCTCGCTGGTTTCTCCCGTCCGGTCGTTTTGTCATGTATTGCATTTCTAAAAATGCATACAAGCAAAACAATATGCGGATTGACCAGCAAACGCTCCATTAAAGCGTAAACAAGCAGCAACATATTTTTGCTGTATACATAGAAATTTTAATAAACAAAGTTATGAAGGGTCTCCATGTTGTTTATAGTTGGAAAGGCACGGCATACTTTTAGATTATCAAACGTACCTAATCAAAAGTTGATTCCATTCATCATGATTCGGGACAATTCCGGCGTAGAAATTCAGTTACGTAAACTCCATATGCGTAAGTTGTCGATTGCAGCATGTGGACATCATGCCCGTGTCCCATTCAAAGTTGAAAATTGGCGTTTGCAGTCTCGTATTCAAGTGAACTATGAAACTAATTTTCCAGGCTCGGGACGCGGGCTGGTTCGGCTCGAGGGTCCTGGAGATGGCGCTCGCTCTCAGGCGCGTAACTTGCGACATCATCGGCTGTTCAAAGCTCAAAGCTCCCTCCACATACATGCTTACCGGCCCTAATAAATGTCAGATGCACATTCGTAGCTGGTATGCACAGCTCGAGAAACTTAAACGGGTAACGAAGCAATGCTAGATTAAGTTGCGCTTACTAGATGGCGCCGTCCTGTGTTTATTTTTTAAGGACATAACGCTAAATTATGAAGTGCCATGGTATCCTCAAATTTCCTATCTCGCAACATAAGCATTTACTAAAATTGTGTCTGCAAAATGATAATATGAAAATGATTTTCAATAAGTGCCATTTACAGATGAATTTTGTATAATGATGATATCAATGAATACAAATGTATGTGAACATTTATTTTTCAAGATTTGAATTATTTTTAACAATCTTTTTGGAGGGTTTTCTATTCAAATTGATAGTATGTTAATTGATTCTCTAATTTCCACTATGCCTAAAGTTATTATTAATATGCATTGGCAAAGGTGACATTAATCAAAAATAACCGATTAAGTTTCATTCAATTTAGAAATGTCTGGCTCACTCCATCTGTGCTTTATCTGAGCACCAATAAAGTTTTTAATAATTATAACCAAATTTTCAGTTTTATCGTTGAAAAGAAAAATGCTATTTATTTTGGTAAAATATTAATTTTTGGATTAATTTAGAAAAAAAAAATCTGATGTGGCCAGGCACATGACTTTATCATACAATATATAAAATTAATAGTTTAGCTGCATGAGAATCTATTCTATTGAGATAAATCGTAGGTATTGTCAAAGCATCAGCATTTGACACTACCTACACTACGTCGTTAGAATAATAGTTATTTATGTCACTAATGCCGAAAGTACGGAATAGCGCGACGAGGGGTGATGCGGCGCGTCACCGAAGGCGGAGAGTCGCCGTCGCATATGAGCGAGTCGGCTATCTACTTTTTGGCAGGAGCGACATCAACGTTTATTGTGTTGCTTTTTAAGAAATACGTATTTAAAAAAATAAATGATGTCTGTATAGTAAATGCTAGGTTGGTTCCACTTTGACGAAACGTCAAGTTTAAAAGTGTGTTCCAATTGGTAGGTAATGGTAGCTAATGGCGGTGGTAAAATACGAATTTATAGTATTTCTTACATTACGTGATAATGACACATATTAGTTTGCATGTACATAAACATGACTCACTATCAATGTTCTATTGGAAATACTATAACGGCATCTGCTACCACTGCCATTGTCACTAATGAAAACGCACCTTAAAAGGGTAATTCAAATTCTGACAGATTTATATTTGTTCATGACACATCCCTACCAACATACTAAAATAAAACTACACTCATCGCTAAACTTTATTTATAATTTTCTCAATGTATCGTTTTTAGAATTAGATATAAAGACGGGTTGATATTTCTTATCAACAAACAATCAAATTGGTGATCTTACTTTATTTGAAATTTGTATTTTATAATTTGCCGCAGTACAGCGGCAACGTTCCATAGTGGTTTTCCAACCTCTGATGAGATCAGCTGTTTTCGAATGTGACAACACAAAAAAATATTTGTCAAAATCCTGGCTACTATGTAATTTCATGTCAATGCATATGCGACCGATCTCGATCAAATAGAATTTGCTCTTGAAGCCAAACTATTAATTTTACCAAAAAATTTCATAGGCATAAATTATTCAAAATGTCCTCTACTTTAATTTATTAATTAACTAATTTGTCGAAATTACAGAAATGGCGGCTCATTTCCTAAATCCTTCAAAAAAAGCTTAGAATAAACTAAAACGCTAAAGTATGAATTTTACCAAAAAATGTCATAAACATAAATTATTCAAAATTTCCTCTACTTTAATTTACTATGTAACTATTTTGACGAAATTACAGAAATGGCGGCTCATTTGCAAAATCCTTGAAAAAGGCTTAGAATAAACTACCAGTTCCTTTGGACCCTTGTGAACCAAAAGCTTTTCAGCTCTAAGTTAGGTCATGAAACTTCTAAATATGAACTTTCGTTCCGATACCTTCAGTAGTTTCTCCGGAATCGTCTCCACAAAAATCGTTTACACACACACATACACACAGACACACACACAGACATTTTTTTGTACCTTGGTCAAAAATGTTCAGGGGACCCAAAAAGACCTATTTCCGCTAAAATCTCATTTTTTTTTTTTGGCACGATTACAATACTTTACATACTGCGTATGATAAAGTAAAAACAAATTTTGGTAGAACGTCAATTATTTCTTTAACATTAATCACCCAATAAATAACAAACAGCATTTGTCTTTCAGGAAGAGTATAGAAAAGGTTTGCAATTCCAAATTTAGGTTCAAACATTTTGTATTCTATATGAAAATAGTTCCCTGTATAATCGGTGGTCGTTTAGGGTATAATTATCTTGTTCCTTCTTTTGAGCAAACCAATTTTCATTTTAAAAATTATTTTATAACACATTAATGTACAACTTAATTTAACTATTAACATGTGAGTATTGTGTTTGCTAAAAGTTAATGATTATATTATCTGATTGTTAAATAAATATGAAATGTATTTGTTTAATTCCAATGTTGCTATTCTATTCCATGGTCTGTTTGTGATTCAACTTATGTAGGCCAGACTGGTAATTATTCAAAAATCGAATTTCATTACATAAATCGGATATAAAACAACTAACTTATGGTAACTTAGGTGCATTTGGTCAACATTCATTGGAAATTAACAAACTGATAGTTTTTGTCCAATCAAAGGAAAAGATTTGTTTTATTCCTTTTTATTATTTTACTACTAAAAACCATGTAACTGATATTAGAAATTTAAATATCATTTATAAAAAATATTTTTAGTAATAAAATTATGTAAGAGATTGTTGGCATAAATATTTGTCTTGGACCTTAATCACGGATATGTTGATATTTACAATGTATATTATACTTGAATATCTGCAATGTCTGTTTGCTACTACATTTGAAGGAACTGTAATCTTTATGTTGTGACAATTGTTAAAAAGTTTTATAATCAGTACCAATATTTTACTATTATTATTCACCAATCCGGACGGTTCTCAAAAGGGTACTATTACTGCTGGTTGTGCACTGTGCACGTCCACGAAAAAATGGACTAACTGCATGACCGGTTATTGTTCGCATCCACGTCGATTAAAATTGTCAAAGTATTTTAGCCCCGTTTATGTCTCCAAATTGTTAAAAAAATCTAATAAAACATTTCTTTAACGATGTAAATTGTTTTGCCGGATGAAGTCGAATGACATTTTCATACTATCTGAAACCTATCTAGTAGTGTGTACTGTCATAAAAGCATGTACCTACATAAATAGTTCATACCCCAAAATCAAGAAACCCTTACAATACACGTTTAAACAATACGTTAAATATCAACTGTGCATCGGAGCGAATTTAAATTGATCAACAAACAAATATGAGCGAAATAAATAAAAGAAAAATCTGATCTGGTTTCCTCTGGATTACTTATTGGAGTAAAAGAATACATCAGTAAAAGTCCGATCAAAATTTGTTGGTAGTTTTTGAATTACACCTAAGTTGACAATGTTTAACGTTCGTCCATGGCTCGTGGGCACCCCTAGCCGTTGCACGCGTGAGCGATATGGTTCCGTAGCCATACCTATACGCTATGTCTGTGTATCGGTTGGCTGTAAAGATTGGACACCGGAGAAATAAGTTAGTGTGTTCTGTATTCAGTCTCTAGAATATAGTTTTATTTCATCAATGGTAAAGTTTACGATAGTTCAAACATTATTTGCATACGTATAAAACACCAATTATTGTTGAATTCACCGATTTTAAGCGTTTTATTCTTCTCCTTTATATTACAATATTTTGGTACGAAGCAAAATGAGCTGAAAATGATGAGCTGTGACAGCGGTAATATGGTCATTTTTTGTCATTCCTTCGTCGCACAATTATAGCTTTTTTAGTGGAAAAGTTTTCTAAAAAAGTGTACTTAGTAAAAAATCTATAATGCGGGTTGTGCTATTTGAAGTTTATTTGAGAAAACCGAAAGACGTACAAGTAATATTAATTTTTTCATAACAAGAAATTTAATATTTAATACTCTAAGAAGTTGCACTGAACATTTTATCAATTTTGAACACTAAATAACGTCTTTACTTGAATAAACATCGATGACATAAATAAAGTTATCAAATTTTATCTTAAAGAAGAAAACAAAAATTCATCATCTGTCAATTGGCATTGGCATTAATCAATTGGCATCAATATGAAACATTGAAAATTAAGCTACATCAAACAATTTCTTATGCTGTGACTATTCTTGAAACATTTTACAAAAATGCAAAAGTTTTTATCTGATAGAGTATAAATTTTGTTTATTACATTTATTATTACATTTAGCTTTTAAGCCGTCGATCTTGGGTTCCTACGTGTACGCTAAAATTTGATAACTTTAATCAAGTTTCAGGGTAAAAGACATTGTCCAATAAAGTATATTTTAGGCGTTTTTTACTAACGGGATTTGTCAACTTTTGTCATCCCAGGCGTTTTGATCCGGCAATTTTCGCTTTTTGATGAAATCGGCCGCAGGATCCCGGCATTACAAAAGCCCTAGTGTGCACGTATAGACCGCACGCCACTGCCAAATTACCACGCAAATCCTATTTACCGTGGTTTGTCCCAGGCCACAATAATAACCCGATTCTACGGTACGCATATAGTTGTACGCATTTGCGTCACTGTCATTCTAGAAATGAGATATGTTACATTAACGTCTGCTTGGACGTCATACCATGCTAAAATTGACCCAACTATAACAAGTTATTTATTACGGACGTACCCTTATACGCTAATTTATTTATGAAATCCAACCCAACCGCTTTATTACGCCTGTTAAGTGTCGGTTTTGTTTAGAATCCTCGAGGACGGAATTGAAGGGCTGATACAAGCCATTGGTCAATGTGAAATTGTGCGTGAAAACAGAAATATAAAAGCTCGCGGAAATACATATATACGTATATAGATATAGATATATAAAACCCCATTTTACGTGGAGGGGCCCCGTGACTGATATTACTTTTCACTGTTTCCCCTTTATCTCATATATTTATGTAAATTTATACGGGAAAAAGTAAATGGTCTATATATCAGGCGGACCCTTCCTCCGCCGATGTTGTAACCGCCCTCTTGCGCTTACATTTCCTTAATGAAATACATTTTTCTTCCATTACTGAATGTTTTCCGGCCCGTTTAATTAGCCTAAGTTAAACAAGAAAACAGAAAAGATTTAAATATATGCATCCGTAAGATCGCTCAGTAAATCAGGTGTTCCGCAAGCAATTTGAAAGTCAAAGTAAACTACCTCTGCTACTTCCACAAACTGTTCCTCCTAGCACGTGGTAAACCAAAAGTGGAATATTATCGTTTCTTTGCAACAACAGATTAGGTTAAATTTATCACGATTTGCACATGATTTTCTAACATTACCAACTTATTACGTCATAGTTCTTAACTTCGTCGCAAAATAAAAAAAAAACAAGTTCTTCCAAACCACAGTTTTCGAAAAAATGACCAGCTCGGTAGGTCTGTAGTCAGCAGCTGCAAAATTATAACAAAGTTTACAACATTTATAACATACGCACAATCAACCTTAAATTAATATAAAATATCTAGTAATATATCTATAGTATAAAATGATATCAAATTTTTATTATTTATCGACGCAATGTTCAAACTATTTAAAGATTATTTATGGGTTTTTGTGTTGGGTGTATTGCTCCAACGACTTAGCCCGCTAAATCGTCTGTCTTTATTTATGAACATGTTAAGGGAGAATTAATGGACCAATTACTACAGAGAACAAAGTCAAGGAGTGTTTTTGTGGTCTTTTCTGTAGAAATACTGACACAACGCAGTGACAGTAACACTCTCAAAAGAAGAAAATATACGTGGATTTTTGTAAACTGAATAAATACTAATAACTTAGATGCGAAAGGCTCTAGTGGTAGAGCGTTGGCCTACTGACTAGGAGGTACGGGGTTCACACCCAGGACCAGCCGAAAATTCGTCCGCCGTCTTTTGGAAGAGACGAGAAACCATGGGGCCCGGCAAACAGTTGCACATCTCTGGTTGTCGATATGACTGTATAGTAGGGTGTAACGAAAAAACATTTTTCTCGAAATTCTAAATTTCAAGTTGATAAAAAGTTGTCCCTATGGACCTACATATGCTACAAAAGAAAACTGGCGCAATTTAAAAATATTTAGCTCTCCCGCAGAATGCATAAGGTTTATAATTATCTTTAAGAATTAGATTTGTTTTCAATGAAAGTTTGAAAGTGAGTTTTCTTTTTCAAATACAAAAAATTTAACAATAAGGTGTGAAAATACCATATACAAAAATATATTACTTTAATGCAACATTTGGCCTTTGGCATTTGCCTGCAGTTTATTTAGATTCGATACAAATTTTAGAAAAATGGCCATTTACGTTTAATTTAAAAAATGTGCTTAAGTGTTAATAAAAGTTTATTTGTTATTAAATTTTTACTTTATCATACGCAGTATGATAAAGTATTGTAATCGTGCCGAAAAAAAAAATTGAGATTTTAGCGGAAATAGGTCTTTATGGGTCCCCTGAACATTTTTGACCAAGGTACAAAAAAATGTCTGTGTGTGTGTGTGTGTGTGCGTGCGTGTGTGTGTACCCGTTTTTTGTGGAGACGTTTCCGGAGAAACTACTAAAGGTATCGGGACGAAAGTTCATATTTAGAAGTTTCATGACTAAACTTAGAGCTGAAAAGCTTTTGGTTCGAAAGGGTCCTAAGGAACTGGTTATTTACTCTTAGCAGTTTTCAACAATTTTGCAAATGAGCCGCCATTTCTGTAATTTCGTCAAAATAGATAAATAATAAATTAAAGTAGAGGAAATTTTGTATAATTTATGTCTATAAAATTTTTTGCTAAAATTAATAGTTTACCTTCAAGAGCAAATTCTATTTGATCGAGATCGGTCGCATCTGCATTGACATGAAATTACATAGTAGCCAGGATTTTGACAAATATTTTTTTGTGTTGTCACATTCGAAAACAGCTGATCTCATCAGAGGTTGGAGAACCACTATTGAACGTGCCGCTGTAGTGCGCAAAATTATAAAATACAAATTTCAAATAAAATAAGATCACCAATTTGATTGTTTGTTGATAAGAAATATCAACCCGTCTTTATATCTAATTCTAAAAATGATACATTGAGAAAATTATAAATAAAGTATAGCGATGAGTGTAGTTTTATTTTAGTATGTTGGTAGGGATGTGTCATGAACAAATATAAATCTGTCAGAATTTGAATTACCTTTTTAAGGTGCGTTTTCATTAGTGATAATGCCAGTGGTAGCAGACGCCGTTATAGTATTTCCAATAGAAAATTGCTAGTGATTCATGTTTATGTACATGCAAACTAATATGTGTCATTATCACGATATGTAAGAAATACTATAATTTCGTATTCTACCACCGCCATTAGCTACCATTACCTACCAATCGGAACGCACCTTTCGTCAAAGTGGTACCAACCTAGCATTTACTATACAGAAATCATTTATTTTTTTTTAATACGTATTTCTTAAAAAGAAACACAATAAACGTTGATGTCGCTCCTGCCAAAAACTAGATAGCGCGACTCGCTCATATGCGACGGCGACACTCCGCCTTCGGTGACGCGCCGTATCACCGCTCGTCGCGCTATTCCGTACTTTCGGCATTTGTGACATAAATAACTATTATTCTAATGACGTAGTGTAGGTAGTGTCAAATGCTGATGCTTTCACAATACCTACGATTTATCTCTATAGAATAGACTCTCATGCAGCTAAACTATTAATTTTATATATTGTATGATAAAGTCATGTGCCTGGCCACATCAGATTTTTTTATTATGTGCGGACACTTGGGCTTTGAAAAGGAAAAACCACTTAATTGTTCATTAAAAAAACCTATGAAAAATTCGAATCATAAACTTTATTTCTCCAGCGGAAGACCTAAATATTACTCAATTTGGCCAATTGTTATTGAGTACATGAGGGTCCACAGGGACAACTTTTTATAAACTGTAAATTCCGAATTTTGACAACAATGTTTTTCTGTACACCCTACTGTATAGTAGTGAGGGGAAAGCTCAAAGGGCTAATTGTGGCCTAGAAGCTGCGCGGAAAAAACCGCATCCCTATCATACTCACACAATACTATACATCTTTTTGAAAACCACTTTATTTTATACTTCATCTTTTATTCTTCTTAATCAATATCAGAAATTATGCGTTTGTGTAATTCAAAAGTGCATAGTACCATCGCTAAAAGCTGTTGCATAAAGACAAGAATTATTACATAAGTGAGATAGTTGAATTTCGTCGTACGACCTAGATATTTAATATTAATTTATGAATTATTGCGCATAAATTATAAATATCAAACTAGATCCTTAATAACTTTTGAGCTGTTATATTAATAACGATAGGCCTACCGAGTTAGGAATTTTTGGAAAGCTGATTTATTTTTAGCTGATCCTTTGAGGTGTTCCATTTAAAATTCTTAAGTTATTTGATATTTAGCAAACCTCCAGTTATTCGGGATAAGTGAAATTAGAATGTGTGTTTTCCCAATATCTTGATAATAGTCTAAAGTAAGTTGTTGTCAAAACGAATAGGATACTCAACTTAATCAAAAACTTCGATAATATACCTATTGTTGCATTTAAAAAATATAAATTTGCATTGGTACGTCGTTGTGGAACATCTGCATAAATGAAATTGAAAAAAAGGCCTAAATATCTTCATAAAATTGTGTAATGTCAACCAGTGCAAAAACAGATCATAAATAAATAAATAAAAATATTGTTACATTGTGTGATCTTAAGCTTTGAAATCATTTAGTTAGGTAACTTATTTCTGGTGACCAAGCATAGACCCTAAAATAGGTCTCATCCAATGAATAAATCCGGCAACGAACTCAGTTTTATTGAATTTTCTCGTATTTCTAGTGTTGAGGACTGAAATATTTCACGGCGGTGAAACGGCGAAGACTGAAAATACCCTACTCCCGTTTCAAAACAGTAACAAGATGGGAAATATTGATGAAGTTAAAACTTTAAGTTTTCCCCGCTAAGATACTTTTACGTTCACACTTCCTGCAGACGCCCTGTGGGAAAACAACTGGAAAATGGTGGCAAAAGTTAAGAAAGAAGTGCTGACGTTGAAAAAAGTTGTCTCTGTTCTTTGTGACTTGATGGTGGATAATATTGAGTGAAGAAAACAAAACTATGTGGCGTGTATTAGCTATAATATGTATAGGTACCTAAAATTGATGTGGGGACGCCACGTGACCACTCCCACCATACTCAAGATTTTCAGGCTACGTGACGAAGAGTAGTTGACCAGTTGACGAACCCGTTTACGTACGTACGAACGGACGCGCACTTTTACAAAGACGTTAAGACTGTTTTTTGTTGTTTACAGACGTGCGGAAAACAACAAACGCGAGAACAATCTGTTTTTCATTACGTATTTATTGTTCATTAGGTATTGTTCGCGAGTGTTGTGTTTTACATTTTTCCATGGAGGAAAGCATTTTCCCAATCCTACATTGTTTTGGCTATAGAACTACGACGGGAACAACGGCTATAGTGACGATAGTAACATTAGAAAATGAGCGAGTTGGACTTGGTGTAGTGTCCGAAAAATAGTGTTCAGGATAGAAGCGACAGGGAAAGCGCGTGTGCAAGCAAGGGCGGCCAACACTACGACGAATGTTTCCGATCCTACGCGAAGACGGCGCACGGCGAACAGCTGATCTCAACAGCAAGTATTGTCAACATGGTCATTTAGACTTCGGGTTTGGCGACCATTCTTCTAGCTGCCGGTTTTCAGTTAAATTCTCCGGGTTAACTAAAGGTAATCCTCGATCTTTCGTCTGGGGCGAATTCTGTCCGAGTAGGCAGTGCACAGTAATCACTAAGCAGTTACTAAATAAATTCTTTGGTAAGAACGGTTTCTAGCAAAATCCAACAATTGCAATTTCTGAGTTTATCACCCAATACACCGATATATTTATAAGTATACCTACTTATTGTACTATGAAATTAAATGCAGTAGTGTTTTGCGAATCTTCTTTATAATAAGTTTGGCACAAAAAGAGTTGGCTTTACGCGCCCTTCGACATAATGGGAAACCTAAATACTTCTTGGCTGCCGCAGATGCCTCTCATTGTGGTAACACTAGAATATGCACTAGAAGAATTTGTAGCATATTTTACTTAATTGTTACCGAGATTATACCAGACGATGCCCTTAAAAACAATAGTCTGGATTTCTACAGAGACATTTTGGAATCATCTAATGCAGGGGTCCGAAATCTTTTGTAGTTTAGTGCACATTGTAGAATAACCGTAGTTCTGCGGGCACCAACATTTTTTTCATATAAGTGTCCATTCTTATTTATATTTTTGTTTTTAACTGTAGCAAACACTAAATATTTTTTTAAATTGTGAAGATACTGTAGTTATTGTTATTCGGATCATACAAAACTTTGAAGCGATTTCCCTTTGAAAAAAGAACAACGTTCACAACATTTAATTTCTCTTTTCACATGTCACATATCTGTTAGGCACGCAGTAATAGTTATTTATGTACCAAGGGTATTACATGGATGTTTATGCCCCGAGGGTGACCGTTTAAGAAGCTCGAGGGCCGACAGGCCGGAGAGCTTTTTAAGTCGCCCGACGGTTTAAACATCAAGTAATGCCAAAGGTGCATACAAAAATTTATGTCCTACAGGTTTTGTTCCTCCGGTTAAATATTAATAAATATTTTGACATTATCAAGTGACATGCCCATGCGTATCTATGGAGTTGACTAACAATACAAACAATTCAAAATTGAGTGACAATACAGACAATTAATTGTCAAACTTATAACCTTAATCGCGAATAATTGACATTGACGATTGACAATACAGTCGATTAATTGTCAAACTTATAACCTTAATCGCCAATAATTGACATTGACGAGTGACAATACAGTCAATTAATTGTCAACCTTATAACCTTAATCGCCAATAACTGACATTGAGGATTTAAAATTTACATTCTGAATGACAAATATTTGATATATTTGACATATAACTATGGCAACCCTTAATGCCCGCGCGGGCGTTAAAAAGCAGTTTTTGCCCCGGTATCTAAGATGTCAAATGTCACTTTATGGTCATGTCGGACATAAATAGTATATTATTTGACGAGCACATAATTATGGATATAAATCGCGAGCATGAAGTTTACACGCGAGCCGTAGGCGAGCGTGTAATCATGCGAGCGATTTATATCCGTTATGTGCGAGTTAAATACGACGTTTTATCTACGACTCATAAATTCCATTTTCTATCAAATATTTTAAATGTATTTGTCAATGATGGCGAGGCGAACTGTCACATAACTGTCATCCACGTTGGTTTTGACAGACTTTGACACTAGCGTTATTTAATGATGACAGTACGTTCAAATAATGAGGTCATTATTTGAACGAACTGTCATTATTATTTAACGCTAGCGTCATTTTAATCATTGGCGCGTATAATGATGGGAATTATATAGTCATAGATACGTATGCAATGAACTTATTATATGTGAGTCGTAGATAAAATAATAAACTGTTCTGTAGCTGTACGACAAGTTGTACCGTGATATTAAAGGGTTGCCATGCAATGTAAAAAGGTTGTCTTAGCTTAAATCATCCTTTTGAAATAATTCTGCCACTGTCAAGCTACACTGACATCATCAACGACTCACAAATGTACTTCAGCGCAATGACTTGACAGATTTTGACACCCAAAAAATGATTGACATACATGTACGATGGGAGCTGCGACAATAATTTTAAAATCCATGTCTATAAATGGTATAAAAAAGGGGTTACGGATCCCGGATCTACAATGCGGCAGTAACCTATGGGAAATACTACTACAAATATGATCAAAAATTGCTTTTAAAGACGGGTATATTTTAATGGTAGGAATTTGCTTATCAAAAATTAACGTTCCATATTGAAACATTAATAAATAAAATAGTATATTATTCTATGAGCAAGTAATGTATGCAATTACCCACGAGAACGAAGTTTGCAGCACGAGCCGTAGGCGAGTGCTGCAAAACGTTCGAGTGAGTAATTGCCATTACTTGCGAATGGAATACTATACTTTTTCTACGACTATACAATTTTTTTTTAAATTAATTTAGTGCGTATTGGAACGGCACCGGCTGTCATGTGTACAATGTAGTACATATAGGTATTCTGTTTATGTATGACACTGTCGGTATTACAGATTGTTTTCTAAAAGTGTCAAATATTGACAGCGAAGAAACGATAACAAGGTGTTTAACCTACAAAATGGCAGATAATTATTATTGACTTCTCTTGTTGGTGGGTATCATGGAGGAAGGGTGGTTATTGATTTATGAAATAAGGCACATCATAGCACGTTTTTCGTTTATATTTTATTGGAAATTTAACAATTTAAACAATTTTCTTTTTATTTATAATTAATATTAATTGTAAAATTTGAACAGTCCGATATGTTAATTGAAGGAGTTGTGCTTGAACTGGAACTAGCAAAATTAATTTCTGTTGTACTTGATGTTGCTTGTGCGCTGTTGATACTTGCGGAACTCTGCGCAGAATGTTGCGTTACGGAGCGAAAAATTCTTTACGCAGTGTCCATTTTATTCTTCATAGAATCGTCTATGTAACCTTCGGCCACCGATGTAGACCGCCAGCCACCATGTCGTTTCAGAGAAGTGATATCTCCTCCTGCGTCAACGAGCAGGGTGGCTGACGATCTTCTAAAAGAGTGACCGGTATACAGTTCTGGATTAGGCAACTTGAAAAATGTTGCGATATTCTTGCCCATGGCTGAAAATTTATTAATGCCACATTTTTGAGCTCTTATTGCACCCTTCTGATAATTTAGAAACAACGAGTCCAGCTGTATGCCATTCGGGCGCAGGTTAATGTAGTTTTTGCATATTGTATAAAACTCTTCCGTAATCGTAAATTTGCGAACCACTTTGTTTTTAGTATTCGGTATCTTCACTAAAAATGCCGATCCAAGATCTTCTATATCCGTAATTTTCATGGCATGTAATTCTTGGCATCTACAAGCTCCCATTATTCCCATAATTAGTGCAACCTTTGAAAAATGTATTATGTTACATAAAAGATAATACAGTTAACCTCTAAAAAGTCTTACCTTTGCTTGTAGATATACATCGTCCGGTACCTTTGTTATAAAATTGTGTATTTCTTCTGTGGTAAATGTTTTGGCCTTTCTCGCTTGATAACCTTCCGATTTCCGTTTTAACATTGCTTTCAGTTTGGAATATTTTTCAATGTTTATGTTGTTGTTTATGCCAAGTGTGGTTTTAATCATGGAATAGCTCGCCCATAATGTGGACGACTTAAATTTGTCGGCAAGCTCACCAAAATAGGCTATCAAGACATTTTCAGAAAATGAGGTTACATTTTTTTTGATTCGCCAATCCATAAACGCAGTGTATGTTTTTTCGTATTTTGTCCTGGATTTTTCGGGCAATAAATTTAATGTGCGGATTTGCGCGGCTTGAACTACATCTGGTGGAGTACACATTTCCTCTTCTTCGCTATCACAATCCATTTTTTAATAATTATTATTAACGACAGTAATTACTGTAAGTAAGTATGTTCCGTACGTGTATTTCGTATACGTGCGTATATCTGACAGACTAAACCAAGACTAAACTTGTTTGTAGCGCTCGTCGCTTAGCGACGTTGTCAACGCCATGACGGCGCAGGCTCTAAAAACACGATGAAATGAAAATCCGCGCTGTGATTGGTTCTTAAAGCCGTGGGGTATGAAATATTTCTCACGGCACGCGGAGTGAGGAATGAAATATTTGCCATGTGTGTGGGGAATGGTTACTATTACTTATCATAAATTGCCATGATAGGAGTAGAAAAAAATGTTTTTTTTTTTTTTTTTTTCGTTCTCGTGAGAAATTGCTTACATTACTTGCTCATAGAATAATATACTATTGTATTTTCGTTTAATCGATTTTGATTATTTTGTCAGCACTTAAACAAATTTGTCAAGTGTAGCACACGACTCTGTAATTTACAAAAAAAATCTGATGTGGCCAGGCACATGACTTTATCATACAATATATAAAATTAATAGTTTAGCTGCATGAGAATCTATTTATTGAGATAAATTGTAGGTACTGTCAAAGCATCAGCATTTGACACTACCTACACTACGTCAATAGAATAATTGTTATTTATGTCACAAATGCCGAAAGTACGGAATACCGCGACGAGCGGTGATGCGGCGCGTCACCGAAGGCGGAGTGTCGCCGTCGCATGTGAGCGAGTTGCGCTATCTAGTTTTTGGCAGGAGCGACATCAACGTTTATTGTGTTGCTTTTTAAGAAATACGTATTTAAAAAAATAAATAAATGATTTCTGTATAGTAAATGCTAGGTTAGTACCACTTTGAGGAAATGTTGGGTTGATATCACTTCTACGAAACGTCAAGTTTAAAAAGCTAAATCAAATTCTGACAGATTTATATTCGTTCATGACACTGTAGATGTCACATCCGTACCAACATACTAAAACGTAACTATACTCATCGCTATACTTTATTTACAAATTTCTCAATTATCGTTTTTACAATTAGATAACAACGGGTTGATATTTCTTATCAACAAACAATCAAATTGGCGATCTTATTTTATTTGAATTTTGTATTTTCTACTTTGCCGCAGTAGAGCGGCAACGTTCCATAGCGGTTCTCCAACCTCTGATGAAATCAGCTGTTTTCGAGTGTGACAGCCATAGACATTTCTGTGGTGACAGCACAAAAAAATATTTGTCAAATTCAGGCTACTTTGAAGTTTCATATCAATGCAGATGCGACCGATCTCGATCAAATAGAATTTGCTCTTAAAGCTAAACTATTAATTTTACCAAAAAATATCATAGGCATAAATTATTAAAAATTTCCTCTACTTTAATTTATTATTTAACTATTTTGTCGAAATTACAGAAATGGCGGCTCATTTGCAAAATCTTGCAAAAAGGCTTAGAATAAACTACCAGTTCCTTTGGACCCCTTTCAACCAAAAGCTTTTCAGCTCTAAGTTTGGTAACAAAACTTCTAAATATGAACTTTCGTTCCGATACCTTTAGTAGTTTCTCCGGAATCGTCGCCACAAAAATCGTTTACACACAGACATACGCACAGACACACACACACACACACACACACACACACACACACACACACACACACACACACACACACACACACACACACACACACACACACACACACACACACACACACACACACACACAGAGACATTTTTTTGGACCTTGGTCAAAAATGTTCAGGGGACCCAAAAAGACCTATTTCCGCTAAAATCCCAATTTTTTTTTTCGGCACGATTACAATACTTTACCATACTGCGTATGATAAAGTAAAAAAATCTGATGTGGCCAGGCACATGACTTTATCATACAATATATAAAATTAATAGTTTAGCTGGTTGATAATCGATTTTATTGAGATAAATCGTAGGTATTGTCTAAGCATCAGCATTTGACACTACCTGCACTACGTCATTAGAATAATAGTTATTTATGTCACAAGTACCGAAAGTACGGAATAGCGCGACGAGCGGTGATGCGGCGCGTCACCGAAGGCGGAGCGTCGCCGTAGCACATGAGCGCGTCGCGCTATCTAGTTTTTGGCAGGAGAGACATCAACGTTTATTGTGTTGGTTTTTGAGAAACATGTATTTAAAATAAAATAAATAAAAAATGGTTATATTTCTGTATAGGAAATGTTAGGTTGGTACCACTTTGACGAAACGTCAAGTTTAAAAAGCTAATTCAAATTCTGACAGATTTATATTTGTTCATGACACTGTAGATGTCACATCCGTACCAACATAAAATATAATAATAAAATAAAACTACAGTCATCGCTACACTTTTCTACTCAATTTATCGTTTTTAGAATTAGATATAAAGACGGGTTGATATTTCTTATCAACAAACAATCAAATTGGTGATTTTATTTCATTTGAAGTTTGTATTTTGTAATTTACCGCACTAAAGCGGTAACGTTCCATAGCGGTTCTACAACCTCTGATGAAATCAGCTGTTTTCGAGTGTGACAGCACAAAAAAATATTTGTCAAAATCCTGGCTACTATATATGTGGTTTCATATCAATGCAGATGCGACCGATCTCGATCAAATAGAATTTGCTCTTGCAGCTAAACTATTAATTTTACCAAAAAATGTCATAGGCATAAATTATTCAAAATTTCGTCTCCTTTAATTTATTATTTATCTATTTTGACGAAATTACAGAAATGACGAAAATCGTTGAAAAATTCTAAGAGTAAATAACCAGTTCCTTTGGACCATTTTGAACCAAAAGCTTTTCAGCTCTAAGTTTGGTCATAAAAATACTAAATACGCACTTTCGTCCCGATACCTTTAGTAGTTTCTCCGGAATCGTCGTCACAAAAATCGTTTACACACGCACACACACACACACACACACACACACACACACACACACACACACACACACACACACACACACACACACACACACACACACACACACACACACACACACACACAGACATTTTTTTGTACCTTGGTCAAAAATGTTCAGGGGACCCATAAAGACCTATTTCCGCTAAAATCTCAATTTTTACTTTATCATACGCAGTAAGATAAAGTATTGTAATCATGCCGAAAAAAAAAATTGAGATTTTAGCGGAAATAGGTCTTTTTGGGTCCCCTGAACATTTTTGACCAAGGTACAAAAAAATGTCTGTGTGTGTGTGTGTGTGTGTGTGTGTGTGTATGTATGTCTGTGTGTAAACGATTTTTGTGGCGACGATTCCGGAGAAACTACTAAAGGTATCGGAACGAAAGTTCATATTTAGAAGTTTTGTTACCAAACTTAGAGCTGAAAAGCTTTTGGTTGAAAGGGGTCCAAAGGAACTGGTAGTTTATTCTAAGCCTTTTTGAAGGATTTTGCAAATGAGCCGCCATTTCTGTAATTTCGACAAAATAGTTAATTAATAAATTCAAGTAGAGGAAATTTTGAATAATTTATGCCTATGACATTTTGTGGTAAAAATAATAGTTTAGCTTCAAGAGCAAATTCTATTTGATCGAGATCGGTCGCATCTGCATTGATATGAAATTACATAGTAGCCAGGATTTTGACAAATACTTTTTTGTGTTGTCACATTCGAAAACAGCTGATCTCATCAGAGGTTGGAGAACCACTATGGAACGTTGCCGCTGTAGTGCGGCAAATTATAAAATACAAATTTCAAATAAAATAAGATCACCAATTTGATTGTTTGTTGATAAGAAATATCAACCCGTCTTTATATCTAATTCTAAAAACGATAAATTGCGAAAATTATAAATAAAGTATAGCGATGAGTGTAGTTTTATTTTAGTATGTTGGTAGGGATGTGTCATGAACAAATATAAATCTGTCAGAATTTGAATTACCTTTTTAAGGTGCGTTTTCATTAGTGATAATGGCAGTGTAGCAGACGCCGTTATAGTATTTCCAATAGAAAATTGCTAGTGACTCATGTTTATGTACATGCAAACTAATATGTGTCATTATCACGATATGTAAGAAATACTATAATTTCGTATTCTACCAGCGCCATTAGCTACTATTACCTACCAATCGGAACGCACCTTTAAACTTGACGTTTCGTCAAAGTGGTACCAACCTAGCATTTACTATACAGAAATCATTTATTTTTTTAACGTATTTCTTAAAAAGCAACACAATAAACGTTGATGTCGCTCCTGCCAAAAACTAGATAGCGCAACTCGCTCACATGCGACGTCGACACTCCGCCTTCGGTGACGCGCCGCATCACCGCTCGTCGCGCTATTCCGTACTTTCGGCATTTGTGACATAAATAACTATTATTCTAATGACGTAGTGTTGGTAGTGTCAAATGCTGATGCTTTGACAATACCTACGATTTATCTCAATAGAATAGATTCTCATGCAGCTAAACTATTAATTTTATATTTTGTATGATAAAGTCATGTGCCTGGCCACATCAGATTTTTTTTTTCGGCATGATTACAATACTTTACATACTGCGTATGATAAAGTAAAAGATATATATGATGTTCTGGCGATAAAACTTTGAGCCTCCTTGTGGGGTAATCAAGGATTGTGGTGGTCCTTAAGAACGCTGTGGAAGGTTATATAACTTGTTTTTTAGTTTGTTCCATTATCTGAAGTTTTGTAGCTCGGTTAATAAACTCCTTAGCAATTTTAGCTTTTTTTCTACAAAAATGTTCAACGCATTTGATTTAAATTTTGTTCCAAATAAATAGAATCCATTTTTTCCTTAACTTTTTCTTAAAATAAAGTCAGGAATCACATTGGTTCTTTCGGTATAGCCATTAAAAACAGTTGTTTTTTAATTGTGGGGGCGAGTGATAATATGTACGCATTTATTCGCAATGCCTTGAAGCAATTATTCAAATCTATCAAAGGTTAAGTCGCAATTTTGTCGCAAGGTAGAAAAGACACTGTATAACACTCGTTTCATAGACGTATTGGCGCACGCGTTCCACACAACTCGTGCGCCAATTTTTGTCTTATAAAACTTTTATCATAATATACTGTAACATAAACATTACTATTAGGTGTTCGTTTTTTTTTGTCTCGGAATTTATTTATCGTATCAAAGAAAAACGTTTTGATCCTAAAGATTAAATTTAATGAAACCGTTTGTTAAAAGTAAGAAATCGTTTTCATCGGTATACCCACTCTTTTATTCAAACCCTCTTTTGCTCTTCCTTCTGCCGAATGAACATCCTTAAAAATACGAACAAACTTTTCATTTTCCTTTCAGGTTTTGAACAGTTTCAATAATTCTTATGAAGCCAATCCATTACAAACAAAATTTTCATAATAAATGAAGACCATCGGTATTCGTACACACTGCCTAGACATTTTGCAAAGCATCTCCCCTCACAGACAAGTCGAGCTAAAATCCCAACTCCAGCCCCTAAATTATGTCTTAATTAAGCGTTTCTGATTTTAGGTGGTGTGGGTTCGCGCCGAGGATCAGACAGTTCTCAGTTTGCAGACGAAGGTAGTGACTCATAACTCGAGGGTGTCCGTCACCCATGACAACACGAAGGTTTGGCAACTACATATACGATACGTGAGGGAATCGGACCGTGGTTGTTACATGTGCCAAATTAACACCATCGCCATTAAGATTGAACAGGGCTGCCTAGATGTATTCGGTAAGTAACCTCAACAAGGTAACCATTGTTGTAGTCAAGGACGACGCGCTTTCCCTTCTCTCTGTCGCACTCTGTATCCACTTTCGTTTGCTCGTTAGCCCACGAACGGTAATTGGGATAATTAACGAACGATTTGCTTTGCGATTAATGCCGGTGTGGATTGTGTGAACTTGTGTATGGTGAATTGTAATGATTTCAGAGGTGGGAAAATGTTTTTGTATTGAGTGCTTTGTTATGAATACAAATGTAACTAACGATGGAAAATAATCACAAGGGTTGTTCGTTAGAAAAGTTACCAATATTTTTTTTGTTCAAGGTATTGTAAATATGATTGATTTTGGAAAGCTTGCTAGTCTAGAGTGCTATTGGTATGCTATAAAAAACACTAAAAATGAGTGAAGTTTTTGCCGGTCCTACCGCCGGTGAATGGTTTCTTCAGTTTCAAGTAAAATATGGTGGAATAGATTAATTCATTAATTTGTTACCAACATTGAGCTGTACAAGGTTTTAGTAACTTTGATGACAATATAATTTTGAAACAAGTCTTCTTCATTACTTTGTTCTTCATATTAACGGAATTTCACATAAAATTATCATTATGGTAGGCTTTCTTTAGGCTTTAACAAAATTTATTAATTTTCAGATGATAGAAACAATATGAGTGAACATATATACATATTTAAAAAACGGTGCCTTGCGCCGTGGGCGCTTATCCGAAAATATAACTTGTATAATAAAATACTTCGATTTACCCGCCAGCGAGTTAGCAGCTTGGCGGGTAATTTATTAAAATATACGACGACCAAACGATATAATGTCTTACCGAATAGAATAAAATAGATAAAAAACGTTATGAGTTAAAAATTATCATATAAAATACAAAAAACACACGAACACTAGCGCACTCTACACACGAGGACGTCGCCTTCTACGCCTCCTCTGCCTATTCTCTACTGCACCTTCGGCACCTTCTTCGTCGACGTCCTCTTCGTGTGCGTCATCCCCAGGCAGCACAGGCGGTTCCGGCGCGGGTTCCTCTTGCGGTGGTGGCAAGAGAATGTGAAGTTCAAATGGAAAGCGATGCCTTCTCATCCTCAGTTTATCAGTGATGTTACGTATGAGCGGGTTTTCATTCCAAAGAGTTTTATCATAAAATTTAGTAACGCGTTTTGCCAAAATATCTTTAATAAATGGACACCCGGAGCGATTATGCAAATATATTGTACGATCGTATCGTCTGGCATTCAAAATAACACGTAATATTTTATTTTGTTGTACCTGAACACGTTTAAAATTTGTTCGCGCCGCGTTGGCCCACACAGGCGCCCCATATAGCATGCCCGGTCTAATTATAGAATAATACACGAGCCTTTCATTCGCGAAATTTAGAACACTGTTTCTAGCAATGAGTGGGTACATAGTCCGAATGTTCCCACTGGTTTTTTGGACAATTTTGGCGATCTGGTTCCTGAACGTTAACCTTTGATCAAGATACACGCCCAGATCCTTTATACACTGTTTATGAGGTACCGGAACGTCATTTGACAGAATTTTGACAGAATAGGGAAGGCGTATTGGGCGGCATAGTTTACTAAAAATTATAAGCTCCGACTTGGCAGCATTTAACCGAAGCTTCCATTTTGCATAATATTTCCGTAAAACGTTAACGTGAATTTGTATCATACGGGATGCTATTAAGGGGTGGAAATTCCGCGCATAGATCGCCGTGTCATCCGCGTAAAATGCTAATTTCGTGTTTCTTAATTTAGGGGTGTCCGAAATGTATATGTTAACAAAATAGCACCCTGCGGTACGCCGCAGAAAGTTTCTTTACTTGAGGATACTTGGTCGTTGACTCTGACCATGATATGTCGGCCTTCGAGATAGTCTCGGACTAACTTGATTAAGTACGCGGGGTAATTGTTAGTAATCAATTTGTGCAATAGTCCGATTATCCAGACCTTGTCGAACGCCTTCTCAAAGTCCAAAGTCAACATAGCCGTATGATCCCTCTTGTTGAAACCTTCCACAGCGTCAGCAATTACACGTGTAATTTGGTGGTTTGTCGAGTGTCCAGATCTAAAGCCAAATTGTTCATCAGGAATAACATGGTGATCTTCTGAGTGGGCCAAAATCCGTTCATAGATAACACATTCGATTAATTTTGATAAGGAACAGAGTAGAGAGATTGGCCGATAACTAGTGGAGTCATGCGAAGGTTTGGAAGGCTTCAGAATGGGAAGCACCACAGCAGTTTTCCAAAATGCAGGGAAGTAAGACAGCGATAGCACAGCCCGCGCAACGTATGTGAGCTGGACAATGGCTTTTCTGGGCTGGTTTTTCAGTAAGATATTCTGTATGCCGTCTACGCTGGGCGCCTTCAGAGAGCTACTTCTTTTAATATAACGGGAAATGGTGGATGGTTTAATTACAAAGACGTCTCGGGTGGGTTATGCTCTTCGATCAGAAATTCTTCCACTGTTTGCGTGATGTTATAGTGGTCTGGTGTAGTGTCATATTATGGTAGGGGAAACATTTATGGATCATGGCATCACACCAGCAAACTTTCGGGAAAAAGACAATCGACAGTCGTAAAATATTAACCGATCTATAGGCACCATCGATTTTGTGCATGGAATATAAACATGTGTTTTGAGTAGAATTAACTCTGATGATGAATCCGGACTAAAAAATCATGTAAGAAAAAAAAAACAGTCTACGGGTTGTGCCGTGTGTCAAGATTTGTAAACGCTGACGTTTCGCGAACCATGTTGCTCGCTTCTTCAAAGCTAACTGAATACCTACTGTCAGTATTACATATGTGGGTCGTTCTTTTACAAATCGTACACCTTTTATCACATCACATTTTAGATTTTGCTTAAACCTTTTTTATAAGTTGTATGCACTAAATAAGATTATACCTGTAACAGGATTTAGTCGAAAAAAAAATATTTTCGGAGATATGAAAGTTTGAAGTTTGGATTATTTTGGGATTATTTGTAAAACCTTGCCATATTCAAAATTTCATATCTTTGGTTCTAGTAACCGTATCGGACCCATTTTTGTGTTATTTTAAATCTTGAAATATTTGCTAGAAAACTGCGTACAACCATTTTTAATTTATATTTGTAAAAAAATAAAAGCAATTACATTTTTTTAAATAATAATAAGTTAGTCGCCCCCACAATGGATATATTCGATAAAATATATATAGTGTTCGCTACACCTTTACGTACAAAACCCATATTTTCTAGGATGGAGTTTCTTATGGTTCAAAATATATTAAATTTTATCTGACGTGAGTCACTCGAGGAGTGCCGAAACTCAATGAAAAGCGCAGCAAGCGACTACTTCAGGCTGGTGCGCGACGTTCTTGAACATCTCGCAGACAGCAGGCTGGTACGTGGTACATAGTGTAAGCAAATTAGGTCGAAAAACAAGGAATAGAAGAAAAAATTTATAAAGTTTTGAAATTTTAGTTATGAAGTCGCAGTAAGGACCCAAATACAGATCCGAAGAGTTCCCACCTCTCCGGTGGGAGCTTCATCCCCTTTTGCTGAAAAAACTACCCCCAATCGTGACGTCGCGGTCTTTTTCGGCGTTTTGCTCGTAAACCGGAATTTTTACGAAAAAATGTTACAGGACTGTTACAGGAAAATGTTTTTTGCGTATCTCCCACCAAACGGTCGTAAATGACCTTGGAATATAGGCATTGTTTTCAGCGCGAAGTGAAAAATGAGCCCAGCGCCGTTTTCTGCGGTGATTATCTTTAAAAATGTTAGTCTAAGCAAAAAAAATTATATAATCAAAATTAAAGAGGAGTTTTTTCTCTACAAGGTGCATATAAAATAAGATCCTTATTATCAAGTGTTAGTGTTCATATGATGATTTTATTATATTTATGCATTCTATACTTTGAGCCCGTTTCCACACCACCTTTGAGGTAGAGCTCTGGGCGCGTTTTTTTACGTGGTTTCCCCTGTAGGTCTATTCCAGTACTAAAATATATCTATTTATTAATTTTCCTGTGCAAACTCGTCCTCCTCGATCGAATTGAAACAACTTTACCCATGACAACAAGAGCACATTGTGGAGCAGCGCAAACCGACTTTTACACAGGTACATCGCTGTCCACATCCCTTTTTTACAGCCGCAGCATATAAGCTGAAGAATTGAACTTGGAGCTGGCGCTTCAGTCATAACCACTGGCATTAGATGTTTTTACTTTTTCTCCAGCCCCATTCAGTTGTCGTTAAAGTTTTTCCTCGCCACGTCTGAATTTGATTAAAAACCCGATATATAATCACCGCAGAAAACGGTGCTGGGCACATTATTCACTTCGCACTGAATACTACGCCTATATTCCAAAGTCATTTACGAGCGTTTGGTGGGAGATACGCAAAAAACAGTAAGGGAAATTTTTATAATGAATTTAATGGAGAATATAAAAAGTCCTGTAACATTTTTTCGTAAAAATTGCGGTTTACGAGCAAAACGCCGAAGAAGACCGCGACGTCACGATTGGGGGTAGTTTTTTGAGCAAAAGGGGATGAAGCTCCCACTGAAGCTCTTCGGATTTGTATTTGGGTCCTTACTGAGAGTTCATAACCAAAATTTCAAAACTTTATGAACTTTTTCTTCTAAAAAAGCTAATTTTCCTACACTAACAACATTCTAGAGCAGTTTGTTTTTTAAGAACAGAGTGAGTTGAAGTGCCTATTTATTAGGTGCTAAACATATTATTCACTAAACGCCTTTAAAAAATGCCGAACTTTTTTAACCGTATCAAACGTTCTAAATTTCGAACCGACAGATGATTCAATCCATTCAATTTGCCTCCGGATCCAAATATAAAGCATAATGAGCTCTCAGAAAAGTAACAAAATACCAATTATTGGCATTAAATATACCTATAACAGTTAGGTAACAGTCATCACGACTGCTTAAAACGTATGATTTTCGTTCAAGCGTCAACAAATTGTTATTTTGGAAAATGTTTTGAATGCCGTGGTGTAACACATTTAATCGACGAATCACTTATAAAAAATGGATGAACGTCAACAGAACCACTTTGTAACTAATAACATCCCCAATTGTTGAATACATACAAAAAAGAAGACCGGTTTAGAAAAACTACTATTTTATTCATACTTAGTGGAAAGCCAAAATGATTTTATGAACAGCAAAGAACAATCCTTGCAAGAAGATGAGTGCATTGTGATCTGTGATTTTATTGAGAACTATGTTTATTCTTTATGTTTGGATGCGGAAGCAAATTGAATGGATTCCAAATTTAGAACGTTTTATACTGTTAGAAGACTTCGGCATTTTAAAAAGCGTTCAATAAACAAATATTCTTAGCACCTAATAAATAAACATTTCCAGTAACTCCGCTCTTATAAAATAAACTCCACTAGCAAGTTGAACCAGCCTGCTGTCTACGAGATGTTCAAGAAAGTCGCGCACACGCCTTAAGTAGGCGCTTGCTGAGTTTTTCATTGAATTTCGACAACTCACGTCAGATAAAATTTAATATCTTTTGAACTATAAGAGACTCCAACCTAGAAAAAAGTGGATTTGTAGGTTATCGATTATATCAATTGTGTGGGCGACTATGTAATAATTATTTAAAGAATTCAATTTGTGTTGAATTATTTTGTACCTATATAAACTAAAATAATAATTGTACGCAGTAATCTAGCAAATAGTTCAACCTTTAAAATAAAACACGACTGAGTCCGATAAGATTACTAGAACCAAAGATATTGAATTTTGAATATGGCAAGGTTTGGCAAGGTTTGGCAAATAATCGTAAATCATCGAAACTTTAAGCCTTCATATCTCTGAAAATAATTTTCTTGTAATGAATTCCTTATACAGGTATCGACTAAATTTCCGAGAAAAAGCCATAAAAAAGTTTTGTATAATTTAAAAAAGTGAATTTTTTTTTTGGCGAAATCCGTACGATTTGTGAAAGAACGACCCATGTACGTGTTTCTTCTACAATAAGTTAGATATTGGGAGGAATCAAAAACCAAATGATCACAATTATTATGATCTTCTCTGCAATGTACCGAACAAGTTTTAAAAGTCGGTGAAGTAGCTCAAAAGTGTCAAAATATTAATTGCCTAGCAGATGCTCGTTTTTCTTGTTTATGACTAAACATTTTATTATAAACCGGCGTAAAAATAT